>OY755202.1:24178787-24685154 GCA_963576765.1 Draba incana
TAGTTATTTTGCATTCATAACAAAGCGTGGTCTCGGCTTTCTTCCAGCTTGTCGAGGCGCTCCACCTTTTTTGTCGTCGTTGACATCTTGGTTTCGAGTCATAAGCACATGGCGTAAGCTTCCTACGATTACTTCGCCAGGTGCCATGGCCTCCACTTCGTGAGACAGGAAGAAAGGTGTTTGCCCTGTAGAGCGCCGAAATGTAACTAGAGGACTTTAACTAACTAATTGCTAAGAACTCTCTTCATGTCGCCGAGCTTCTTATTGAGTCCACCTATGAGAGTTTTGTTCGTAGACTTAGCATGTTTGTTTCCCTGTGGGAAATATGGGGTTGTGGTGCTTAGTCGTATCCCCCATTTCCGGCAAAATTTTCGAACACCTCACCGATTAGATTCGGGCCGTAATCCGTTACGATCTCATAAAGTATTCCATGTCGGCATATGATGTTTATCCAGAAAAAGTTTTGTATATCCATTCCTTTGATGGCTGTGAAAGTCTCGGCTTCGACCCACTTCGTGAAGTAATCCGTCATCTCCAGGATGTGTTTCTTCTCTTTGGACATGTGAAGCCATCCCACAACATCCATTGTCCATCGCATGAATGGATAAGCGATGGAAGCGGCCTAATACTCTTTCGTCAAAGCCAATTTCATGGGAGCGTGACATTGACAAGCCTCACATTTGTCTACAAAATCTTGACGATCTGCCATCATGGTTTGCTAGAAGAATCCGAGCTTCCTCAACTTGAGCGCTAAAGATCGACCCCCGGAGTGGTTGCCTCCATCGCCGTCGTGGATATTAGCTAACACTTTGTAGATTTCATCTCCAGCGATGCAACATCATCACTCTTGACGCGCTCTATCAATATAATTGATCTTTGAAGATGGTGTAATGAGCGCATCGAGCACGTGACGGGCCTTCCATTTATTCTATGGGGGTTTACCCTCTTTTATGTATGCGATAATGTCTTCCCTCTAGTCATTTTCAGGTTCTTTCTGAGCTTTGGTGGAGGTATCCTCGAATGGTTTAGAGTCATCAACCATCATGACCGTTGGGTTTTCTGAAGTTGATTCGATGCTCGAGCACACTATACTACCTACCAGGATAACCCGCCGGATATCCGACTTTGCCGCCAATGCGTCCGCCGCCGAAATTTTTGCTTCATGGGATTTATCTTAGCTCAAAGTCACTAAAGAGGGCCGCAAGTTCTTTGACTACATGGAGGTTGGCATTTTCTAACCATCCTTGGTTTTGTACTCTCCGTTGAATTGACTTGCTACCAACTAAGAGTCACAATTTGCTTTTAGACATTCTACCCTTACAGCCTAGGCAAGCCGAGGCCGACGATTAAGGCTTCTAACTATGCTGCATTGTTGGATGCCTCGAAGTTCAACCAAAATGATTGTTCAATGATTTCACCCGTTGGGGACTCTAGTCGTATCCCTACTCCGGATCCTCGGTGTGAGGAGGAGCCGTCGACGTACAGGGTCCAGAATCCTTCTTTGTTGGTGATTTTGATGTTTTCCCCTTCAGTGAATTCAGCTACAAAATCGGCCAAGACTTGAGACTTGGCGCTTGGGCGTTCCTTGTAAATTATGTCGTACTCACTTAACTCGATTGCCCATTTGATTAGTCGTCCAGACTAGTTGGGGTTGTGCAGTATAGTTCGAAGTGGGTGATTGGTCAATACCTTCATAGTTTGCGATTAGAAGTAAGGACGTAACTTTCTCACATAAGTAGGGCTAGCGCTAGCTTCTCCATCAATGTATACCTCGTTTCCACAGTGCTTAAGGCTTTGCATACATAGAAAATTGGTCTTTGTTCTCTGCGATCTTCTTTTACTAAGACTCCACTAACTGGCGAGGTGGATACTGCGATGTAGAGATACAATATTTTGCCGTCTCCTGGTTTCGCCAGAATGGGGGTCGTGGTAAGGTACTTCTTTAGATCAGAGAAGGCTTGTTCACAGTCTTCATTCCACTCGAACGTCTTGTTAGCTCAGAGCAATTAGTAGAAGGGGGAACTTTAATCCATCGATTTTGATATGAAGCGGTTGAGAGCCGCAATTCGCTCGGTTAAGTTTTAAAATTCCTTCTAAATTTGTGGTGATGATAAATTTAGGACGGTAGAAATCTGCTTTTGATTTGATTCGATACCGTGCTCTGTTACTAGGTATCTGAGGAATTATCCCGAGGTGACCGCAAATGTGCACTTTACTAGGTTTAGCTTCATGCCATAAAGGTTAAGCGTATCAAAACATTTGTTGAGGTGTCCGATATGATCTTCGGCGTTTGCTGACTTTACGAGCGTATCGTTTATGTAGACCTTCATGGACTGACCGAGTTGGTCGGCAAACATCCGGTTGACTAGGTGTTGGTAGGTTGCGCCAGTGTTTTTGAGGCTAAATGGCATGACCATGTAGCAATAGATACTCATGTCTGTGATGAAGGCCGTTTTCTCCCTATCGTCCGGGTGCATCATTATCTGATTATCCCCGGAGAAGGCGTCCATAAAAGATAACAGTTTGTTTCCTGCGGTGGTCTCGACAAGACTATCGATATAAGGTAGAAGGAAGCTATCCTTCAGACATGTCTTGTTTATGTCGGTGAAATCGATACAAACCCTCCATTTTCCGTTCATTTTCTTTACCACTGCTGGATTAGCAAGTTAGTCTGGATATTTTACCTATATTATTGATACTGCTCCAAGCAACTTTTCTACCTCGATATTTATTGCTTTGGATCACTCCAGACACAACTTCCTTCTTTTTTGCTTGATCGGCCGGTGAGATGGGTTAACATTGAGCTCATGGTGATTTTGGGATCGATTGCTTTCATATCTTCTACTGACCAAGCGAAAGTTGAGATGTTTTGGCGAAGCAAATTCACTAGCTGATCTCGGACTCGGTCGCTGAGATCGGTATCGTTTCCTACGCACCGATCTAGTTTTTTTGAGATCCAGTATAACTTGTGTGACTATTTTCCCGTTCACCACCTTCTTTTCCTCCTTAGGTGGTCGTTTCTCCATTTCTTCCACGTGATCAGAGATCTGGAGAGCCAATGCCGTTCGAGTCCTCTGTTTTCTTTCTAAGAAGAAATAGTTCCTTGCTTTGATCTGGCTACCCTGTATTGTATACGTCCCCTCGTCAGTTAGCGGTTTTAAGCAATGGTGATAAGGCAACTCCACGACCTTCTTGATGTAGAGCCAAGGTGTTCCAAGGATAATGTTGTACACCAAGACGGTGTCGATAACTACGAATTCGATTAGCCGCGTAACGTTTGATACGCGAACTGGGAGCTTAATATTTCAAACCGTGGTAGTTGTCTAGTTGGCAAAGAGTACTTTGGTAAATAAGGTTCACCGAGGTTCGTGTATCAACTAGCGTCCGGTTGACTTTGCAATCATTTGCCATGATCATGATGACCATAGGGTCGTTGTGAGGGCGGCTTAGGTTCGCCGTGTCCCTTTCATCGAACGTGGTTGATATGCTCAGGTTTTAACCCAAAATAAAACACAAATGCACAGGCACGCAGTAGTATATTAGGGGATCGAATCCACAGAGACCAAGGTTTACACAACAAATTATAGAGTATTGAATTAAATTCAGGTTTGATCAGTTCATAATACTCTATAACTAACCTTCCGAATTGTTATAATGCATTACTCATCAACAGTAGTTCCAGAGATACACAAGCTTTCGGAATGTGTATCAACCTAAGATCTAGAGATCAAGTGGCCAGTTCAATCCTAACATTATGCCTAACAGTGATGAAGATGGTAATTGATAAGTAATCTATCTGTGTCTAGTTTAATCTATGAAATCCTTCGAAAACCCTAAAACCTAACTAGAGAACTACTCAGACATGATAAAAGACAAAGCAAAAACCATGATTGAAAAGAGCATAATCAATATAATAGAAATAAGAAAAAGGTATAGAAATCTTCTCCGAATGGTAGAGGAATTCTTCTCCTTGAATACAACTCTTAAAAACTAGGTCTAAGCTCTGAAAAAGTCTGAACAAAAGTAATAAAAACGTGGATAAAAGAGATCCTCTAAAAAAAAAAAAACTCTATGGGTTTATATAGGATAAAATAGAATCTGGAAATTTTCCTAAAAATATGGGAACTGGGACCGGTCGGTCCAAGGTCGGGACATGTCGGTCCCGATTCCAGGGACAAAGTCTTCAAGCCTTCTATGTCTGGACCGGTCGGTCCCTTTGTGTGGACCGGTCGGTCCCATTTCAAGGAGCTTCGGGTCTTCGAGGCGTCAAAGTGGATCGGTCGGTCTCCATAGGGACTGGTCGGTCCAAACTCCAGAAAACTCCGGTTTTTGCTCGAATGCTTGAATCTCCCTCCCGTACGCATGTGGTTCCAAATCTTCGAGTATGGATCTAAATATCAGCTCAAAACAACTCAAAAGACTCTGAAAACTCGTTAAGTTCGTGGTTAGGAACGTCCAAATTCACGTTATATCAACTCCCCCAGACTTAAATCTTTGCTTGTCCTCAAGTGAAGACAAACTAGAGATAGATTCAAGGGAGCTATAAAAACCAAACTAACCTTTGGGAGCTGAATGCAATCCTTTAGGACCCCACAGATGTAATACTAACAACCCTGAAAACTCATAAACAGATCAAAAACCAAGATGGTACTTCTTGTACTTTGCCAAATACATAGCAATGCTACCATACTCAAGTTCCTATGTCTCAGCGACTCTACACGAGGGTCCAGAAATCTTACCAAAGGGAAAATGTTCGTCGCATAAGGGTTAAGGATTTGGGCTATTTAGTGGTGGCGTGAAAGTGTTTAGGCTAACCTCAGTCGCGGCCGAATGCAAGTCATGGCACAAAATCCCAAGAAAACTAAATCCAAAGATGATGCACAGCTTTTCAAACTTAAAATCTTTTTCTTTATTTAGATGAAAACTTTCTGCTTATCTAAAGAACTAATGCTAAGAATAAGAAATAGAAATGTGCTTATAAATATGCATGTAAAATCTGAGGCTTTATTCTAATCCCTTTCAACTTCTTTTTTTTTTTTAAATAATTTTTTTTTTTTATGAATCAAGTTGAGGATTAGTTCTAGCCTTTTTCCTAAGCACAAGTGATGAAAAAAAAATGAAAAATAAAAATAGTTATGGAAATACAGAGTTAAAAATCCTAAGCAGAAAGTTTTTAAAGTTGTACCAGAAAGTCTTTAGAATGATCAGCTGGCCGGACTACGTCTCCGGAGTTTTTGCGCTTGAGTGCATGTCAATGTCTTTAATAGAATGCATGAGGTTTGAAAGAAAGGTTAAGGTAAGGGTGTGGTACAAGACTAAAAGTGAGTCTGGCCATTAGGAGTCTTGAAGAGGGGATAGTGTTTGAAAAAGGATAGGACTCCTAACGTGGTTGATACTTCTTATGCGATTCCGAATTCCCTGAGTTAAGAAAACAGACCAAAGTAAGAGTGTCAGCGTTAGCTTTCAAGGAGACGGGAGCCTTCTGGTAACACTGATCCGCCTAGGGCGTTTTTAATCTTCCCATTGCTTTGGTTAGTCACTGTTAATCTAAAAAAGGTTAGCAAACATCATGTGGTCCTAGAATTGCATGCATATCACAAAGGTTTAAATCAAACTGAAAATAAGAAAATAAAACATAATTAGTACTAATAGTACTCCCCCCCCCCGCCCCCCCCCCCACACTTACTTCACACCGACCCGGTGTGAAAATAAACCCAAAGGAAAGACTTATTAAAAGAAAGAAAATGAAATGAAATGAAGAAGAAAAATTAAGAAAAACTAACCTACCAGTGGGTTGCCTCCCACCAAGCGCTTTGTTTAACGTCGTTAGCTCGACGTGTGTGCCCTTCAGGGTGGATCAGGTGGATCATCAAGAGGGATCACAGCACCCTCTTGGAGAGAAACAGTGTGCTCGTATGGAGTCCTAATGCCTATTGGATAGAAGTTTCTGTCTGCGGTAGACTGATTAGGAAGAGCTGGGTCCTCTGTGACTTGATCAACGACATTATCTGGTTCCTTAATCAAGAAAGTAGGTCATCGGTTACATGCTTCTCCAGCAGCTTGTCCATTGCAAATGTCATCTCAGTGTCTCCCAGTTGGAGATCAATGCATCCATGCTTTAGATCGATCTTTGCACCAGCTATGCAAAGTAATGGTCTTCCCAGGATGAGAGGATCTCCTGGTTCTTCAGCTATGTCAAGCACCACGAAATCTGCAGGGATAAAAACATCACCGATTAGCAGCTGTAAGTCCTCAAGAACACCTATAGGACGTTTAACAAATTGATCAACAAATATTAAAGAAATCTTAGAAGGATTGAAATCTTTAAAGCCCAGTCGTTTTGCTACGGAGTATGGTATGATGTTGACACTAGAGCCTGAGTCGCAGAGTGAGCGAGGAAAAACTGTAGAGTCGATCTTGACTGAAAGTTCAAAGCGACCAGGATCACCAAGCTTTTTCACAGTTCTGTTCTGTAACACGGCGCTACACTCTTAAGTTACTTGCACATAATCCTCCTCTTCAGTCACATTGGCAGAATCCTTCTTTATAGTTTCTTTGTACTTTGCTTCTTCCAAATCCATCTGAGACTTCCTAGGATGAACAGGGTAAGGTGCCTTGGGGACATAAGTACGAATCGGAGGACTGTTCACCGGACCGACTGGTCTCCTTTGTGCCCGACCGGTCTACTTTCCAGAGACCAAGGACTAGTCTCGTGGTGGTGCTAGATCGACCGGTCCGAGAGTGGACCGACCGGTCGGTCCCACATCTGCTGGAGAATCGTTTTCCCTTACAGAAATGACATAACACTCCCTTTTTGGATTCTACACTCCTTTAGCCGGAAGAGTCCCTTGCTATTGCGTAATAGCTTCTGCTTGTTGTGCCACTTGGGTGTCCAACATCTTGAAAGGAGTGGTCACAGCTTCTAATCGCCCATTGATGTCTGAGATGGCGCTGGAACTCTGCTGCTGATTAGCTAGCATAAGCTGCATCATAGCTTTGAGCTCATCGTTGGGACTGGAGGCTGGAAGTAGAGGAGCTTATTGTCTAGGCTGGAATTGATTCTGATTTTGGTACCCGGAGCCTGAACTCTGTCCATACTGCCTCTGATAGTCAGCATTGTACCCTGTAAATCCCTGAGCTGGCGGAGCTGTTCCTGATGAACTGGCAAACTGTTTCTGAGCTGGAACTGCAGCTTGCTGAGGATAGACCTGATCCTGGGGATTGGCAACATTAGTGCTCCTGTAGGATAGATTGGGATGGTTCCGGTAGTTGTTGTCAAAACCTCTGTTCTGCCCAATCCCTTGAACACCTACATAATTGACCTCTTGAGTATTCTCTGAAACCACTGCAGCATCCTCTGAGTAGCAGATTCCATCTGGAGCGTTCCCGACCATACTGATGCCTTGATGGCTTCCTCACATTAAGTTCCTGATCTTAGCAGCTGTCAGCTCTGCTATCTCTGCTGCAGATGGTGTGTCAACGCTGTAGACCCTCTTTGATCGATCATACTCAGCACATTGATTGCTGGAACTCTGCGCCATGTTATCTATCAATCGGTAGGCACCTTCTATGCTCTGGGTCATGAAGTCACCATTGCTGGAGGAATTAAGACTGCTCTTGTATTCCCAGGTGACTCCATCATAGAAGGTCCTGAGCATCTGCTGCTCGGTAAATCCATGGTGTGGGCACTCCCTGCGGTACTCCTTGAACCTATCCCAGGCTTCAGCAAATGACTCTCCACCTTTCTGCGAAAAGTTGTTGATCCTGCCTCTAAGTTGAGTTGTCTTGGACTTAGTGTAGAAGTGGTCCAAGAAGGCGGCTCTGGCTTCATCCCAGCCGTTCAGAGAATTCAGAGGAAGAGACTTAAGCCACCTGAGAGCTTTGTCAGCGAGAGAGTGCTTGAACAGCTTGCATTTGAGGTAGTCAAATGGCACCCCATTAGCCTTAGTCGTCTCGCAGACTTCTTCAAAGTTCTCTATGTGATCCATGGGATTCTCAGAAGCCAGCCCATGGAACACGTGTCTCTCTACCAGATTAATCAGCTGAGCCTTAATCTCGAAGTCATTCCTCTGAATCTCAGGGACACGAATGGCTGATCTGTTCTGGTAGTAGGTGTGGACATTGTCCCCTTCTCCAATTCCTCTCTTCGTCCATAACTGGCAAGAGGTTTCTTTGAGCTCTATTAGACCTTTCTAGCTTGGCTAATTCTTGGTTAGTGAATGATATCAAAGGTTCAGTGCGATTACTTCTCCTCTGCATACACCTAGAATCACAAGCAAAGACAAAAAGAAAAAGAAAAACGAAATTAGATACTTAGACAAAATTCGCAAGTCAAAATCGATGGCAAACATAATTGGTCCCCGACAACGGCGCCAAAACTTGATATGTTCAGGTTTTAACCCAAAATAAAACACTGCAAGTGCACAGGCACGAAGTAGTATATTAGGGGATCGAATCCACAGAGACCAAGGTTTACACAAAAAATTATAGAGTATTGAATTAAGCTAAGCAGGAAATAATGGTTTTGAGTGATGTTATCAAAATTAAAGACAAGATTGCAAATAAAACGATTTAAAACAGATTAATAAAAACGTTAGGCATTAGGGAATTCTCAGGAAATCACAATCATAAACCATACAACTATTCAGATTCTAATATACATGCATCTTAAACTCAAACACTGATATAAATTGCTCCACTTCCGTGATAACAATTACTTCCCTAGAGATCTGAGTGCCTAAACTTCCGTTTGGTCACGGCTATCCTAGACAAGCATTATAGTTCAGGTTTGATCAGTTCATAATACTCTATAACTAACCTTCCGAATTGTTATAATGCATTACTCATCAACAGTAGTTCCAGAGATACACAAGCTTTCGGAATGTGTATCAACCTAAGATCTAGAGATCAAGTGGCCAGTTCAATCCTAGCATTATGCCTAACAGTGATGAAGATGGTAATTGATAAGTAATCTATATGTGTCTAGTTTAATCTGTAAAATCTTCGAAGAACCTAAAACCTAACTAGAGAACTACTCAGACATAATAAAAGATAAAGCAAAAACCATGATTGAAAAGAGCATAATCAATATAATAGAAATAAGAAAAAGGTTTAGAAATCTTCTCCGAATGGTAGAGGAATTCTTCTCCTTGAATACAACTTTTAAAAACTAGGTCTAAGCTCTGAAAAAATCTGAACAAAAGTAATAAGAACGTGGATAAAAGAGATCCTCTAAAAAAACGAAACCCTATGGGTTTATATAGGATAAAACAGAATTTGGAAATTTTCTTAAAATCTGGGAACTGGGACCGGTCGGTCCCTTTGTGTGGACCGGTCGATCCCATTTCCAGGAGCTTCGGGTCTTCGAGGCGTCAAAGTGGATCGGTCGGTCTCCATAGGGACTGGTCGGTCCGGACTCCAGAAAACTCCGGTTTTCGCTCGAATGCTTGAATCTCCCTCCCGTACGCATGTGGTTCCAAATCTTCGAGTATGGATCTAAATATCAGCTCAAAACAACTCAAAAGACTCTGAAAACTCGTTAAGTTCGTGGTTAGGAATGTCCAAATTCACGTTATATCAGTGGTAGACAAATGTTCTCTGGCCAGCTGTGTTCGTTCGTCTTCCCGTCGGATGGATATGACATCACCTTTCTCCTTATTTATTCCTCCCATGATCATTAACGTTGTCATGATTTTCAGTGGTTATTTAATTGATCCTTTTCAGATCATATGTTGCTCCCAACAAATGAAAAAGGCCCCACAATGGAGGCAAATTAAAAGTACTGGGTTCGTAAATACGACCTTGATTCCCTTCAAACAAATGGGGTTTAAGATTTAAGGGCAAAACAGTTAGAAAAGCTTAAGAAAAGGTCAAAAATGTTCACAATGAAGTATATTGCTCAAGAGAGTTGCGGATCCCCTTTTTGGGTGAAATGAATTACATATTTATACTAAATAATATTTTTCGAGTAAACCCTATAAATGTATGGAAAATATCATAACTAAGAAGATTTACACAATATTCTCATAATGGGCTTTCATAATCGTCTTAGGCCCCTCTTCCTGCTTCTGAATTGGTAATCGGGTCTGTTGGATTCTAGGTGGAGTATGGGGGAAGGGTGTCAAACTTAGTACCACCACACTCTATGCTTAAATATAGCTTGTAGAGGTCCAATATAGATATCTACCTATATATGTTGTTTCACCTGATTTGTATACATGCAACAAATTTATTAACGACATATAATACAATAATGCACGCTATTTTTAAACAAAGCTCACCATTCTATTAGTACATGTCACCAAGACTGATGAGAAAGTACATATAATTATAACACCAACAACAAACTTTGTGTTTTAAATGATCGTGGGTTTCACCAAATAATTTTTTTGGAAAAAGATCCCACCAAGTAATTAAACACAATATACTGAACAAATAATTTTTGCTTACAAAATCAAAGAAGGTGAGTCCCACAAAGTTATAAATGCAATTTGTGTATGAAGCCCATGCGCATTCCACAAAAACGCGTCCCACTATAAATGCAGAACTGATTTTTTCATATACCCTTTTGCCATTTCTCCGTACCCACTTCCTCTTTGTTCTTTACTTAATTATATTATCTCATATTGCCATTTACGAAATTATGATCGAGGATGGTACAGAGACTATGTGTCCTCGACAGATTCGTATGTAATTGAAACGTTAGTTTTATTAATAATTTTTTTGGAGAATTTTCCCCGGTGACAAAAAAAAAAGGTTACAAATCAAATTTTTGTCCCAAATAATATTTTGTTATATCGTGATATCACTTTTTCAAATTTTTATTTGTTAAAATAAAAAAAATACTCCTTGATCAATCTATCAAATTGAGTATTTTAACTTCAACAAAGCGAAAGAAGGGTAAAGCAAGAAATGTGGAGGCACATATTGCAATCATTGTGATTAATTCTCTTCATTATTACTTAAGAAGCCTGCAATTCCGCTGGGTTCATTCCGTTGACCAATTTTAATGCAACAACTGTTCCCAAAACACAAGTCTCGTTTAAATGCCTAGTGCCTCCCATTCTTCGAAATTTTAGACTCATTTAAACATTTGACTGTCTGTTAATAGTAATACCACTAGGTCATAAATCATAACAATATGAGATTAACGGAAGAAGACCAAACCTAAACAAATAAACTCTCATCTGAATCAAGGGAGAGAATAGTAAATATAAAAAGAGAAGACAAATGTTTCAAGTAGAAGCAGAAGAATGAGGTCGATCAAAGTGGAGAAGCTGTGCAGCACATTTGGGACAGCCCTCGACAAGCTTAGGAACCATGAAGTACATGAAACAAGCTTTGCATCCAGCAACCACAAGCACATCTTCTTCTTCTTCTTCTTCTTCATCTTCCTCTTTATGATTCTCTCTTGATGATGGAGATGACTCTGATGAAGACTCTTCAGTGTCGAAATATGAACTATCTTCTTCTGAACAGATGGTTCCAAAAGATTCTCCACTGTCTTCATCTCCTGCATTTCTTGGATCCTCTTTCACTCTCATTCCGTTTTTCCAGTTTATGTAGTAAATCTCTCCTGTCTAAAACCAGAAAAAGTAAGAAACTTTTTGATGCCCGCATAAAAAGTTTCTCTGCAAATTGCAAAAAGCTTTGGTCCTAGATCTATAAATGAGCAAATGACTATGTACTTTTTATATGTATGTTTGTGGTATTGTGGGCATTGGTATCACTGAACAAGCAAAAAACACATTTGTCTTGTTTGTTTTCTTTCCTTGGGATATAATTCATATCAGAGAGATGAAATTTTAATAGAAAAAATCCTTTTGTATTTCTCGAAAGCAAAAAGAAAAAATCCAGAACTTGGTAAGTTTCATTGTGAAGCCTTTAGACTTTTTGACCATCTAAAATTTATGCAAAAGAAAAAAAAAGCGGAATTTCCATAAAAGCGTCTCATTTGGTCTTTCTCGAGCACAAGCCTGAAATCAAAGCCCTATGAGCAATATTTATACGGACAGAAGCAATAAATGCATCACAAGGAAACAAGAAAGTATTAATTACTGTTTATAAACAGGGAGCAAATTCTGCATTTAATGCAATCCAAAATACGAAAACGATACAAGTTCCAAATTTATGTAGAGATTAGTTAAACCTAAAAAAGAAAAGAGAAAGAAGAATCTCATTTTGGTTACCTTGAGATCAAGACACTGTTCCCAGTGACAAGGAAGAGAGATGTGAGAATTGAGCTCCAACGTTGTGTCTGAGATCGGATTGTGTTCGTTACTCTCTTCCTTCATCGTCGACGATCCGATTCTACTTCCCCGATCATTCAGAGAACAATTCTTCATCGATCTCTCCAGAGATTCCGTTATCGTCTTCATCTTCTTAACACGCAGAGAAAATAAAGGAAGAAGAAATGAGAGATTTTGATGGGAAAACAAAACAAGAGAAGGGGTATTTCCGGAAATTTAGTAAGGGGCTTGTTTGAAACATCACGCGCCGTGAGATGAAGCGCGTGTAGGGGTTTTTGGGTAAAAGAGAAAGTGGACCCGTAACTGTCAGGCGCAAAGAGGCTCGCACTTGGTCTCACGTCCGTGTTACCGTGTTGTTGGGTTGTATGAATAACACGCGCGAGTGCTAGGCGCGTGAGAATAGCAAGGGAGGAGAATAAAAGTAAAAATCTTGGGAAGGGTTAAAGTGGGAAACCTGAGAGTTTTTTTTAGAAAGAATGAATAACTCTGTAAAACTTAAAATTAAATATATAATTAGCGTAACTATCGAAAAGAATGCCGGAACATCCTTTATTCTACTTTTCACTCACGCCAAAGGTGAAAATATAAATTTTAATTTATTATATATTAAAAATATATTATTCTAAATCGTACATACTAAAAAGATATTAGATAAATGATTATGTCCACTAAAAAATTTAATCGATCAATTTTTGAATCTTGAATGTCTTAATATGATAGGTCTTACGTATAAGTATATACAAAATATAAAAATAAAAGAAATTGATTTACAATAATAAAACCAAAAAGTGGACATTGTCTTATAATGTGTGGAAAAAAAATGTAATTGAGTGATATATATTTTATATTTACAAAAGCAAATGTTTTTAATAACTCTATAAAATGTTTTAAAACTCAACTTTATCACTGAGTTAAATCGGTTTGAGGTTCTCAATATAATAATGGATTTGGTAAATATATATTTTTGTCATCAATGCTCCGCATATATTAAAGATATTGAAAATATGTAAAGATTTTCACCATGACAAATTGAAATGTTTTGATTGGTTGATTTCACCATGACACCTAAGATTAATGTTACTTAAGATTCTATTTGAATGACACATAGGATTTTTAACTTTTAGCGTCTCCTTAATTAATATATATATAGAATGTGTTTTCTTTTGTTTAGTCTTGAAATCTTACAAATTACACAAAAAGATATCTGTGCTTTCAAAGTTACTTACAAAAACTACAAAAGATAAATAATAAAGCTAAACCTCAGTAAATTTTATAAACGTCAGTTTAGTTTGTTACCAGTTAGAGAAACTGGTTTGCATGTTGTTTATGCTATGCTAAAAATATGTATCCATTTACTTTATCAAAGAAGAATAATGAATCAATCTAATTTTTTTTTTTTGAAGTTTAAAGTTATATATAATTTAATATAGATTATTTTGAGAATCTTTTTGAAAAATGTTAATTTATGATGCCATTCAAAAAAAAATCTATTTATTTTGTTTTCTTTCCAAAATAACCATTTTGTACTTGGCTTATGAACGTTTATAAAAAAAAACATTCCACCTTAGAATTGGGCTTATCAAAGTTTATAAACATTTTTATTATCATAACTTTGGAAATTTGTTTTTTTTTAAAAAGCTAATCATTTGAAACATAGAAATCGAATTTTTAAAAATTGACATAAATCAATGATATTTATAAAAATGGTGTCATAAAAATAGTGTTTTTGATTATCAAAATGAACAAGAAAATCCATCTAGAAAAGATGAACAAGAAAGATTTTCGAAGCCTATTTAATGTTTCTAGCAAAAACAATTGTTTTTTTTTGGACTAAACTATGAAAAACAATTGTTATTTTGATAGATAATAAATGTCACGAGTTAAATAACTGATACAATATGTGTTTCAGAGGGATTTATTATCTTGAAAACAACCACTAGGGCATCCGTTTTCTACACAGTAAGCAAAACACCTAAAGATCACACACAAAAAACACGATTCGAGATGTTCTAACAACTCTCTGATGCTCAAATTAGAATAGAAAATAAGGAGAGAGAAATGAGAAAGTTTGAACATGGTGAGTCGTATGGAGACATAGAAAAAGAGTCAGAAAAAGAGAGATTGAGAAAAACTGACTCCATGTTCTAAAGAAGGCAGATCCATGAAATATCAGCACTTTGTGGTAAGAAAAATTTAGAGGTAAGAGAGATTCGAAGAGACAAAATAGAGGGAAAGAGATGAAAGGGATCCGATTGAAAAATGATTGGAACCGGAGAAGAGAAACTGTCGAATCCGTGAGTGATGACCCTAAACAGGCAGAAGTAGAGAATTACAAGACTACGTGTCTCTAATCTTTGAAAACGGCTCTTTAGTGTAGAGTTTTTATTCCTGACAAACTCTAAATCCTCAATTTAAAATAGCTCACTCAAAACTCTAAAGAGTTTTCAAAAATGTTCTTTTGGGTAAATAATATAATTTTAGTGGCAATTTTTGAAAACAAATGTAGAATGGTAGCATTTCTGAAAAGTGATACATTATTAAACAAAAGGCAATGTTAAAAAAAAGTATAAATTTAATAATAATAAAACTTTTGAATGTTTTTACAAAGGCATGATAACTATTACGAAAAATATTCAAGGCTTGGTGCAGACACTAAAACTGACTAGCAAACCTTATGATATTCCCATGACCGTATACATTAAGAATTTAACAAAAGAATACATTAATTACTTAAAATAACCAACCTAATAATAGTAACACATTATTGAGTGCACCAAACCTCAAACCTTGGAATTTTTCATACATTAATCTGGCCATGATGAGACGGGAATTTAATACAGCCAGGCCTAATTTAACACATCTTGATGCGTGTAGCAAAATAATTTTGAAGAAAAATGTTATTTTTTTCCCGTTTCTAAAAGTCAATCAAATTATAATGAAAGTAAAGGCAAAATGTCAACGTTTTAGCTTATTGAATAAATTATTTTGCGTGGATAAAGGCTCTCGACCTTTAGGTGCAATTATTAATTTTGTCAATTTTTCATAAATATTAATTATTAATTTCGCTTTACAAATCTCTTAAAAAAATAAAGTCAACATAATCACGTCCAAAAGAAAAGAAAAGTCCTTTCAAATTATTTCCCGAAAACGTCCATATACCAAAATATGTAATTTTTCTTTTGGAGGGCAAAAGAAAGGGGTCTCCCCAAACCACAAAGAGATACATTTTCGTGGATCATTTGGTTCATTTAGAAGGTTAGGAACGACAAGCTCTTCAACGGGAAGAATGTATCAGCCGCGATTACGCTCCAAGTAGCCCAGTTAGAGGAAGAAAGTTGGCGATGTGCGAACATGGCTAGAGAAGAAGACAAAGAGGAGGAAGGAAATACTACCGGGATTGAAGATACCATCCGATCCGAACACCCACATATCCCGATTTGCAAAGTGGACGCATCTTGGGCAAATCAAGGGCCAACTAGCGGTCTCGAATGGTGTCTCACCGACACATCAGGTCAAACACACACCGGCAAGCAGGGATGCCGAGGAAGCTTCTCAGCTCTAAATGCAGAGTTCGAGGGACTCCTCTAGGCGATGGATTGTCTTATTCAGAAACGCATACTTAAAGCCCGATTTGAGACGGATTGCTCAAACCTATTGACGATGACCGATGATCCAATAGATTGGCCAGCTTTCCTATATGAGCTAGATCACTTCGCAGAACTTAGAAAAAATTTCACTTCCTTTCAGTTAGCTTATATTCCTCGTTCTTGTAATGTCTATGTCGATGCCTTTGCAAAAGCGGCACGAGCACGTGACCATATCTTTTTCCATGTAGATCTCGATGAGTTGGTAGATAGTACCCTTTTTCGGGATGTTTCTACATACCAAATGTGATTTAATATATAGAGCTTGTTGACAAAAAAAAAAAAAGGCGTTCTTAGTCATGAAACGAAGGAATGAAGAATATGATTAAATGAGAAAAAAGCCGATAAAATATTTGAAATTCTCACCCAAACAACTAAGGACCATGTATTATATAAGATACTAAGTACATGTAACACTCAACTAGGATAACCTTTATTATTGACATGTTAAAAAATACCCTTCCATGATATGTGCACTAAACATACACACATTCAAAGATAGCCTTTTTTTTTTTCAATAATCATCATTAATGGTACTGATTGTCCCCTGACGAGTAACTCCAAATGATAATGTGATTTACATGAGAAAATACATAACATCATGTTTGAACTCTTTTTGCAAAAGAGTCGGCTCGGACATTACTAGTATGTGAGATGTAAACTAAACTAAAAGATACAAAGTATTGTTTTAGCTTAATGAACCCATCAAGCTGTGCATTGAATGGTGACAATCTAGTGGATGTGTAGTCATGGAAATCAGGCTTGCACAGTCCGTCCCAATCATCACTGTGGAGAGTCGCTTAAACCGCACTGGTGTCGATCAACACTGCCACTAGGTGTGATCGACACTTAGGAAACAACGGTATCGATCGACACAACCTCCCAGTGTCGATCGACATGAACAACAGAGGTGTCGATCGATACAACCACTAGGTGTCGATCGACACTTAGGTCTCATAAACCGCAGAACAAGCCTCTCCTCTCATGGCTCGTTCTCGCGATCTCTGATAACCGAACCTGCACCAAAACTCACGCGACAAAATACAATGACAACCACATTTACGCAATCCACACAAACCAATACTCAAAACATCACCAAAAACCACAACAATCAAGCATCAAAACTAGCTAAAAGGCCTCGATGAGCCTACGGTCGCGCACTCAGCTCGATTTTGAATTGGAAAAAAGAATAAGAACATGGATTGACCACGAAATCAGACTTTACAAGGCTGGGATTTCGTTGCACTAATCAACACCACGAAGAACACGGCTCCACAATCGATTCCCACGATTAAAGCCTTACGAAACCCTTTCCTAACGATCCTAGAACTCTCAATTCACAAGAACACTCCTTTTCTCTCTCAAACCTCCTCAAATTCTCTAAAAAAACTCGGCCAAACGAAGCTGTTTGAGTTTACAAAAAAGAGAATTTAGGACTTACCCCTTAAACCGTAACAAACCGACTGATTAAATCGAACCGAAAACGACTCAGCAACATTGGTGTCGATCGACACTCACACATGGTGTCGATCAACACCCACACATGGTCTCGATCGACACTCCCTTACCAAAATATCGGAATGTTACAATTCTCCCCCACTACTCTGGATTCGACCTTGGATCCCGATGAACCGTCTAAAAGACAAAAACTCTTGACCCACCGGTCAGCACCACACGAGATCAACACCATGATCCCAAAGGCTCTAATCCAGTTTCATGCTTATGACTACGTTACCAAACATTATTACTCTTAACTCATTTACAGCCCTCTCACTCATAGGAACACAATCTTTTGAGCAATCGGTAGCACATGGACCACAGTCCCAACACTCATACTGGGGAACACCATCCCCGTCAGGATACTTGAGAACACAATCTCCCAAAAGTATACAAGAGAACACAATCTCCACAAATGAGTTATTCGGGAACACCATGTCCCTAGAGTAGTAAATTCTGAGACGCTCATAAACATCTCCCGACTAGAACTACCTCTTGTGGCCTAAACAGGATATCCAAAACTCGGAATATCATCACTAAACGACCAATCACTGGTCCATACTGAACAAAAATAAGAAACACACCTCTTAACACATAGAAATATAAGGAACCCCACCTTATAAAACTAAAAAATGTGCAATCGTTACACAGAACAAAAATGCACAAATCAAAAGAACAACTTAGCACCACGCTAATACCACCGAAACTGGAACCACAAAGAAGAAAAAGGTCAAACTGCGAGCTGCTTATCAAACCACTTCCTGAACTTCAACTTCATATTTGTCTCATATTCCTAAATAACCTCCTCTTAAACTACATACATCCGCAAAGCTCTCACAATGAAACTTCTCCCGACACAGCACCTTAACTCTCCTCTCAAGAATTCTCAAAGGTCTCGTCGCCACAGACAAATATGGCTAAAGATCCCCCGCATCTTAGCCACTAGATTCTCCGAACCACGCAGACACCTCCTCAACATTGACACATAAAACCTTATGCAATGCCTACACAATGAGGGTAACTCTAATTGGTACGCCACCGGTCCAACTCGCTCCACCACTGGATAGAGGCCCATAAATCTCAGACTTAGCTGAATCTCTAAAATCGATCTATTAGAACCTCGCAACATGGCCGTCCTGAGATAGCCTTTTGCTCCGACCGCAAAATCCAAATCCTTTCTCTTCTTATTGGCATGAATCATCTGCCGATCTTGTCCCTCCTTCACTTTAACCTCGAAACACGGATCCTCTCCGTCAATTTTTGAACCAAACACGCACCAACATATTCTTCTCTCCCACTTAGGTCCAACATAGAGATGTCCGACATGGTCTTCCATACCATGCTTCGAATGGATCCATCTCAATACTCACCTGAGAGCTGTTATTCGAAGCAACTCCTCCAGGCACAAGTGATCCACCCAAAGACCACCCCATTCTCAAACACACATTCCAACAAAAAATACAATGTTTGAAATGCCCTTTGCGATTTTTTTTTACGTAACTTAAGATCCCTGTTTGAACCATAAAGGCTGGCGCCCCATACAACCTCATCATATTCTCCACCTACTTCTTAACCAAAATTGATTCTCCATGTACCGACTTAATCGGATGATCCACCATAACCCATATAGCATCAACATCTGCGAGTTAGGTAATTTCAACTCAAAATCCATCACCATAATCCTCTTCCACTCGGGGATGGGCAACTCAGCATCCATCCACTCGGAAACTGATACTTCACTTCTACTAACTGACACTTATCGCATGCTACAATCCACTAGCCGGTATTACACACAATTACACACCCAAACCATGCGGTTCATATCCCGTCTTATGCTTATGCCATGATTGGACATTGATTACTCATACTCTTATAGACATCATCACACTCTCAGGACGTCTCCTTCAAGGTAACAATGCTGATGCCACTCCACTCTCAAGACGTGTCCCTCAAGCTCTAGCTATATAGGAAAAACGCTTCATTTAGAGTAATCAACTCATACGTGTAAAAGCACCTAAAGACTAGAATTACCTTCCTTGATATTAACCCGCCATTCCGTACTCCAGGATAACATCTTTGCTCCAACTGAGTACTTGGCCAACACAACTGACCCTCCTTAAGATCCATTTATGACATTCAAAGCACATCACTAATCATATGTTTATTCGCACGTTACAGATATTTACTACTCTTAACTCATCACTACACCCTTTCACTCGCAGGAACACATCCTTTGAGCGATTGGTGTACATACCCCTCAACTCTCAGGAACAAATCCTTGGGGCTTTGGGTATCCAGGAAACCATCGTTCCCTCGAGAGAACACAATTTATCCCTACTTGTATTGGGAAACACAATCCCCAAATAAGTAACATTGGGGACCACCATCCCCACAAGAGAACACTATCTCTCACTACTTATACTGGGAAACATTATCCCCAAATAAGTAGCACCGTGAACCACCATTCCCAAAAACTTATTCTGGGAACACTATCCCAAATAAGTATACAGGAGAGCCATGTCTCCAAAATGATGAGTTATTCGGGGACACCTTCCCCTAGAGCAATAAACTCCAAACGCCTATAAAAATCAAGATTAGAGCTGCCTCAAGAAGCCCAAACCGACTTTTAAAGCCTCAGTGTACCCATCCATGGCCCACACGCTCGCCTATGCACCTGAGATGTCCCATTCGAAGAGACCAAAAAAACTGAACCAACTAACCGCAGCATGCGAATTCTGCTCACTAACGCTTCAACATTTTGCTCACGAGCTGAGTCAACTTTCTGCCGACTCAAAACATTTGCCATTGGGTTAGCCCAACCCAAGAGTCATGATCTTGATAGCGTTACTCGGTCTAAGCCAACTTCGCCAAATCCACAGACACTCGCTCTACAGAAATGAAAAGGCCGAGAAACCTCATTTCTCGCTACTAGAAGCTATTCTTACTCAAGCTAGCAACCAGCTTCTGCTCCCAAAACTTCTCAAAAATCAACCTATATGAAACTCCTACTTCTCAGGACTTCTCGAATACACCTGAATATCATCAATGGAGATATCACATCCGAATACTCATCTTGAAACCCTCTATTCATAAGCTTCATGAATGATGCTGGTGTATTCCTCACCCCGAACGGTATCACCATAAACTCATACTGACCATACCTCATCCCGCAAGTCGTCCTGAAAATATCTACCTCTACAATCAAACTTTGATGATATCCCAATGTCAAGTCTATCTTAGAGAACCAATTAGTACCCCTCAGCTGAGTTAACAACTCGTTAATTCGCGAAAAAGGATACTTGTTCTCCACAGCAACTCGGTTAAATCCTCGGTATTCAATATACAACCAAAAACTTCCATCCTTCATCTGCACAAATCACACTGGTATTCCCCACGGTCAAGCATTCGAATAAGTAAATCCCTTACTCATCAACTCCTCTAGCTGCTCTTTCCGCTCTGTCAACTCTGCTTAATCATCTGATTACGAGATTCTCGGAAGTTGGTTTCACACCCTGATATACCAACCTCGCTCCTCGCGCTCAAACACAACACAATCTCGATGACAATTCAGATGGACCCTGCTAGTCCATACCCTGAATAACATCGCATAACTCCCAATGACTAATCACCAAGTCCGCCACAAGCCAAAATATAAGAAAAGAAACAGATCTTATAAATTTCAAATTGAAATGCTCGTCTCAATACCAAGCGAAAATACAAAAAATCTGAAACATAATAGCCAAAGCTAAAAATTCTAAAACTGAGAAACAAAAAGAAACACCGTGCGCTCCTCGATTTACTCCCTCATATCCTCCTTGCTCGTTGCCCCTGCCCTCTACGGTAAGTTGGGATACTTGAGCTTGATATGCCCTTGTTTCCGACAGTGGAAACAAATTCGAGCCTCCCGAGACTCTGCTCTCATAAGACAACTCACCACAAGATGCTCGATGCTCCCGCACCCAAAGCAACCACGATCCCTCGAACTTCGCTTAGAAGTGTCCCTTTTCTTCCTCTTCTGTCCTTACATAGGTTTACCGCCCTGGCTAGGAACCACATGTCGTTGGTGGCCCCTCAGCTGAACAATTGGAGCAACCACTGGCAGAATAACCACTCCTTCTGCCGGATACTCTGCAGAAACTCCGCTCGAACAGAAAACATGCTCCTCTCTCATCACCCACTCCTCGGCTCACTCAGGTCCCACTTCGCCTGAGCAAAACCCCAAAATCGGAAACAACATCTGCCTCATCATCACCTGGTAAGTCTGACGCTCCTCTGTCACCAAAACCCTTGGTTGTACCTCGACCACCAGAGGCTTTACCGGAGCCTTCACCAGAAACACCGCCAGTATCCGCTCCAATAACTGTCTCATCAAATCCTTAAGATGATTCAAACGATCCTGAGCTGGAGCAGCACCTACACCTAGGCCCACTCCACGCCAACTAACCCGGCACCCCTCCCAGCACCCACATTATCCACACTAGCACTCTCGCTGGTCAAACTCCGGGATCCTGTATGATGCGTCTGAGTCTCCGACACCTGTGTAGCACTCGGAGCCACGCTACTGGACGGCTCTAACATGCGCTCTTGGCCCTGACCTCGGCCCCTACCACGGCCTCTACCCCTATTAAGACCTCTAGCTCCAGTATCCATCACTAGCTAAAAGGCCTCATTGAGCCTACGGTCGCGCACTCACCTTGGTTTCGAATTAAAAAAAAAAGGATAAGAACAGGGATTGACCACGAAATCATACTCTACAAGGCTGGGATTTCGTTGCACTGATTAACACCACGAAGAACACAGCTCCACAATCGATTCCCACGATTAAAGCCTTACAAAACCCTTTCCTAATGATCCTAGAACTCTCAATTTAAAAGAACACTCATTTTCTCTCTCAAATTTCCTCAAATTCTCTGAAAAGCTTAGCAAAACAAAGTTGCAACAAAATTATAAAAGAGACTCTAGGGCTTACCCCTTAAACCGCAACAAACCGACTGATTAAATCGAACCGAAAATGACTCAGCAACATTGGTGTCGATCGACACCCACACATGATGTCCATCGACACCCCCTTACCAAAATCATATTTTGGTTTCGGGATGTTACACCTCATCAAGCTCAGCATAAAGTGCCGAGATGCTTTGTCCACATCTTCTCATACCGTAAGTGATAAGGCTTGTACTGTCTCTTAGGCACCACCCAAGTCCACTAACCAGCTCATGATCAACCCAAGATGCATTGATCAGACATATCCAGATATTAGACATATATGAGCCAGTGATCCCGAATTTTCCGGCTATAAACAAAAAGGACTTACCAAGGTATTTGTATATACAAACATAGAAAGTTAAGCGATTACATTTTGTTATACTAATCCAGAGTGGTTTAATAGTGTGATCGAGTGAAAATATCATCATAAAGATGTAGACCCCGTGATGAATTTAACCATATACAAAAGTTAATGATTATTTTTTGGGGCTATTATAAACATTTTAATGGTAAAAATACATACATATTTACAGATTTGAAAAATTAGTCTCTCTTATGATCCAAAAACTATTTCGCGTAAGAATACAAAAAAAAAATATATATAGGAGGAATTTTTTTTGATAGACTAAGATATCTATAATAGTGGCAATAACATTTTACATTATACCAATATATACAGGGTGGGGAATAAAAGTATTGTCTGGAGGAAAATGATGTTTCTGAAAATTTGTTCAACCAGAAAAAAGGAAGTAAACAAAAATAGTGAAAATAGTAAAAGAGAGAAGTACAGGGGAATCTGTTGGAAGTGTAGTAAACGAAAGCGACGACCACTCCAATCTAGTGTTGTTCTTTTCTTTTCCCTACAAATTTCCAAATATTTGTTTTTAATATAAATTGTATTGCTAGTAAAAAAAGTTCCTGAGTTGTAAACTTGTAATATACAGAAAGAGAGACAATGGGGCCTGAGAAGTGAATCTCTGAGGAGAGAGAGATGTTTCAGATCGAATGAGACATCATATTGTGTGTGTGTGGGTCTCCTCTAGGGCTGGGCAAATTATCCGTTAGATTTGCTCCGATCCGTGATCCGTTTTGATCCGATCCCAAAAAATCGAATATCCGTTATAAATCAAAGTAAAGCAAATAGTAAAATCTACGATCCGTCTAAAGCAAAGCAAATCATAAATACTAATTTTAAAAATCCGAATATCCGATCCGATCCGTAAATTACATATATGTACATATAATATGATATACCTACAACATATATTTGCATTTTTTAACCTTTTCAATACATTGAACGGATATAGTTATAGTAAATTTACGTAGTTACTAATTTTGTAAATCAGTTGTCTCATATTTTTATCTAAAAATAATAATAAATGTTTCGTAGTCCACCATTTTTTCTTTCACTTTTCATTTTATTTTTAGTTATATCAAATAAAATTATCTAACTTATATTATTTTTTCACTAATTAGTTTAAAATTTATACTGAAAAAATAACTTTTTGAAAAAATAAAATATTTTTCTTTCGTTTTTTTCAGTTAAAACAAATATCCGCAAATATCCTCAAATATCCGGAAAAAATCCGGATATCCGTAACTCCAAATATCTAAAATTTTCAAAGCAAAGCAAATCGGAAAATTTAATATCCGTGAATAACAAATCGAATCACAAATACTATAATTTTTCCGGATATCCGATCCGCGCCCAAGCCTAGTCTCCTCTCCTTCTTCATCGAAACGAAATACAACTTTCCTCTTTTCTTTTTGTTTTTTTTTTTTAATTTCGGAGTTTAAGAGTTGAATTGAAATATAATCTCGTTTTTTTTCAGTTGGTTAAATGTCTTTTTTTCCGGTTCCAAATTTATATATTTACTTCGTTTTAATTCAGTTTATTTAGTTAAACCGCGTAATTTAATTGAATAATAGAAATAAATTTATCTTTGAAACAAATAGCAATGTTGAAAACACTATTTGTTACATAACTAAATTTATCGAATAATGAAAATAAATTTATCAAAAGTTAATTTGATAAAAAAATTATAAAGTTTATTTTTTCCATGATACCGAATATCATACCAATTCTAAAACATATATTTGATTTACTAATTTATTTTCAACATTAATTTTTAAAGATATTATTTTTCTCTTTCTTAATACTCTCCTTCATCGTTTCTCAGTAGTTTTTCATTGGTTCTCCTTCATGCTTTTTCATTGGTTTCTCATTGGTTCTCATTGATGGTTTTTCATTGGTTCTTAAGAGAAATTCATTGCCACGTGGCAAGAGTAGGAGTGCTGAGGTGTCACATTTCTGGATAGGGACAATTAATCTTTCATAGTATAAATTCTCATTGATGGATTTGTTATAATTTTTTGAAGATTTTTAAAAAGTCTCACATCGGATATAAAAATGAATTCTGGGCCAAATACATATTATAAAAAGAACAGAAGTGATGAAGAACGATAAGAGTAGGAACCTCAATCTAACAGGCATCCAACTCGAAATTTTTAGTTAAACCGTAAAACTAATTGGAATTATATGAATAACTTTATCAAAACTCTAATATGTTACAAAAGTTTAGGATCCAATTTTTTTTATGCACCCGTTGCTAAGATGACAACCATCTGTCTCATATTGGATATTGCGGCTAAACGAAATTATGAAGTCCATCAAATGGATGTTCATAATTCTTTTCTCCATGGTGATCTTGACGAGGAATTTCATATGAAACCACCACCCGGGTTTACGCAACCAGGAGATAAGCGCGTATATCGATTACGAAAATCGATTTATGGTTTGAAACAATCTCCTCGTTGTTGGTTTGCTAAATTGGTTGATGCACTTACAAAGTATGGTTTCAAACAAGCTCGATCTGATTATTCACTTTTCGTTTTTCATCACGGTGGGGTTTCACTTCAGATTTTGGTGTACGTCGATGATCTTATCATCTCCGGTAATTCGCCTTCCGATATTCAAGAATTTAAGGATTATTTATCAACTTTTTTCAAGATGAAAGATCTTGGTATTGCTAGATACTTCCTCGGTTTGGAGATTTCTCGTAATTCGTCTGGTTTTTACGTTTGTCAGAGAAAATATGCGATTGATATAGTTACAGAAGTTGGATTGTTAGGTTGTATGGCTCTCGGTTCACCTATTGATCAAAATCACAAACTGGCTCTCGCCGATGGTCGTGAATTACTAAATCCATCGAAGTGTAGACGCCTTGTCGGACGCCTTGTTTATCTTGCATCCACTCGACCCGATTTAGCTTATGCTATCCATACTCTGTCACAATTCATGCAAAAACCGCAGGAAGATCATTGGCTTGCTGCGTTAAAAGTTGTTCGTTATTTGAAAGGTACTCTTGGTCAAGGCATTCACTTACGAGCAGATTCTCTGCTTCATTTGACTGGTTGGTGTGATTCAGACTAGGCTAGTTGTCCATTATCACGAAAAACACTAACAAGTTGGATTTACAGTTTGGCGATTCTCCTATATCTTGGAAAACAAAGAAACAAAAGACTATATCTTGCTCTTCTGCTGAAGCTGAATATCAAGCAATGGCTGCACTAAGTAGATAACTACGTTGGCTCAAAACATTGTTTTTCGAGATCGGAATTGACCACTCAAATCCAATGACTATGCATTGTGATAGCCAGACAACATTACACATTAGTGCCAATCCAATTTTCCATGAAAGAACTAAGCATATCGAAGTAGATTGTCATAGTGTTCGAGACTTGATTATTGATGGCACAATCAAAGCAACTCATGTCTCAACCAAAGAACAACTAGTTGATATTCTTACTAAGGCTTTGGGACGCAAGGAATTCGATTCATTTCTTCTCAAGCTGGGCATTCAAGACTTATACGCTCCAACTTGACGGGGGTATTAAGGGTTAAACTTGATACTCAAGTAAATAGGAAACGAATATGTATATTTGCCTTTTCTTAGATTTTCTTTTGTTAGATCATTACCATTCTTGTTATAATTCCATCTTGTATAAATATAGACCTCAAGGTCAAGAGAATACTCAAGCAATCCAATTCATATTATTCATCTCTTGTCAGGATCGGACGATACGAATATGATCAATACTACAACTGGAACGGATCCCTATCCGAATCCATGATAAAATATCTTGATTCGGATATGTGGGTCCCAAATATCCAAAAAATCGGGATCGACCAAAAATCGGGATATCCGACCAAAAATCCGGAGATCCTGATCCGGACCTGTATCCAAAAATCTCATTTATATAAAAAGTAGTGATTTTGTGGCCTCTAAGGGCTGCCACATCAGCCAAAATATTCAGATAAATAATCATCCAATGAAATCAATTGTTTAGGACATGTCAGTTTAATCAACTTCCCAATTATTTCTTTACGAACGCATAATAACGAAGAAATCAAAACGTCGCCACCCTTACAACTCCTCATTGTGGTATAATGTATATATACATACATCCGTAACCAAATTCAACGTTCAGGTTTCTCCTATGCGAATCGTTTCCGATGAAAAATTGTTCTCTCAAATCAATAGTTCGAAGATGTCAATTCGATGGTTCCTTCTCCGGTTTTAGTTTTCTTCTCCCGCTTCCTTTATGTATCCAATTTTCTTCTTTGCATCGTACCTTCGGCAAGCAATGACAGTAAGTCTTTTGTTCTTCTACTCATCTTAGAGCTTGACTAGTGTAGCCGCAGCGGTTGCGGTTTTAAGCGTTTTTTAGCGATTTAAACGACTGGTGCAACAGTTAAAAACAGGTGCGTTTGCGGGATATTTACGACTCGTTGACAACGAGTGCAATATCGGTTTAATAACAAATTAACAATATAAACACATTAAATAATTATAAAAATATCAAAATCATTTTATTATAATAAAATATAAAAATTATTAATTCAATAAATTTAAATATTAGAAAACCATATATATGATATATACGTTGTTTATTATTATTATTATTA
This sequence comes from Draba incana, assembly GCA_963576765.1. NCBI lineage: Eukaryota > Viridiplantae > Streptophyta > Magnoliopsida > Brassicales > Brassicaceae > Draba > Draba incana. The sequence goes on from OY755202.1 coordinate 24,206,132, forward strand.
TTATTTTGGATGAAAGTTATAAATTTAATGGAGAAATTGTTTCTTTTGTAGATTAATGTTATATTTTAAAATTTTAGTTTGTTAAATTAAATAAATTTGTGATCGTAATTTATTAAAAGAATTTTGGTGTGTAAGATTTTATAAAAATAAAATAAAATCATAATAGATTACTAATTAAAAAAGTAAAATAATTTATATATTTCATAATTATAATATTCAAATCTTGACTTTCTGAAAATTTATTATATATTTTCTGATTTTTTAAGTGGATTTTATTTTATTTTTTAATGAAAAATAAATATACCCGCAACCGCAACCGCAAACGCTCAAGGGAAGGAGCTTTTGGATTTGAGCGATTTGGAGCGGTAGAAATGTTTTCTATCATTGTTGTTAAACGCTAGGAATCGCTACTAGTAGCGGGTGTACGAATCAAGCTCTGAATCTCCCCCTCATAGGAAATCACATCTTTTTTTCGATGGATTTCACGTATTATCTACAATCAATCGCTTCGCAGCCATGATACGTCGGATACGAAGAGGAATTCGTTCTCCAAATCCCTATGTGGGGTTTCTTCTCCGGATTATCACTCCACAACTTCGATCCCCCACAACTCTCCATGTAGACGACGGAGGCAAGGTCTTACAATAGAATTGTTTTTTTACAAAAGAATTTGGGATCTCACTACTCTCAAAATGAAACATGTGAGTTACAAGTTCCTTCTTTTGTAACTCTTCCTTGGAAAATTAAAGACAATTTTGTGACAAAAAAAAAATTGTGTTTCAATTCGATTTTCGATAGGATTACCTAAAGCCGGAAGAAGTTGTGGTAACTATTTTCCCTAAAAGGATACCAAAGCAGAATTTAAATGTCGACTTTAGTGAACAAATTGTGAGTATACTGCAAATTTAAGAACCTATACCTCGGTCATGCTTTTGTGTAAATTTTGCGGTATTGTTCTGTGATTAGCGGTTGAGTGTTTTCACAGATGTTCCTGGAGGGGAGGTGTTGATTATTGGTTAAGTTCTAAGTTCCGGTTTAGGAACTGGTTAAGCTTAATTGGAAATTAGAGTCGGGTTAGACTTGGTTATTTCCTGGTTCTTTAATTGAGTAAAACGGCTGTTTTGGGAACAGGTTAAGTCGACTAATCATCAAGTTCAGAGAAGGAAGCTCAAGAGTTTTATAGATAAGAAAAGTTTGTTATTTTTTTTGATCTTATCAGTTGTAACGAATTGGGGAATTCTTGTTGGTGAGTGAGAGAGAGATAGATTAGGTTAATCCTTGGGATCTTCTTCTTCTTCTTCTTCTTATCCTCTTTTCTGTTGGTTAGGTGAAGATTATTATATTGAGAGTTAGGCTGGGTGAGCGATTATCGGATAAAAAAATTCCGATACACCGGAAACTTTTGAGCTAGTGGATTTTGGGTATAGAGCCCCGGCCAGACGTAGATTCGCGGTTTGTGGCTGAACTGGATATAAACCTCTTGTGTTCTTTCATTTCAGTATTTTCTTTTCTGCTCAATCGATTAGATCTAGGATCCAAAACCACAACAAGTGGTATCAGAGCAAGGTTAAGGCTCAGTCGTAACGGTTTTGGTTTCCGGTGAAGAATCTACGGCAAGGTTTGTTAGATCTACGGTGAGACGTTTGATCTGTGGCGATTCTCTGTCACAATGAGTTCCACAAAAGTTGAGGTGGAGAAATTGAACGGTCTGATCGATTACAATCTATGGAAGGAAAAGATCTTTGCGCATCTGGAGTTGACCGGCTTGATCGACGGGTTGAAGCAGCAAGAAGAAGAATTAGATTCTCCGGTGGTTAATCCGAAGGATGAGCCAACAACGTCGTTGGCTGCAGGAACACACCCGCCACCTCTGCCTCCGCCACCGATGAAGGCACAGAAGGAGTTGGCTGAGAAGCAAAGGAAAGTACGTAGCACTATCATTCTTAGTCTGACTGATCAGGTATTAAGGAAAGTTATACATAAGTCTACTGCTACTGGTATGCTTAGGCGTTTAGATGCGTTATATATGTCTAAGTCTTTGCCGAATAGAATTTATCTCAAGCAACGTCGCTATGGTTACAAGATGAGTGAGTCTTTATTAGTGGAAAGCAACATTGATGAGTTCTTGAGAATCATCACCGATTTGGGAAATGTTAGGGTCACTATTTCAAATGAGGATCAGGATGGCAGTTTGATCAGCTGCATGATACGTTGAGATATGGTAAAGGAAGTACTCTAATGCTTGAAGAAGTGACTAGTGCTATTTACTCTAAGCAGCTGGAGTTTGGAGCTAGTAGCAAAGGAAACAAGAATTTTGGTGAGGTGTTGTATACTGGTAATGGCACTGGAAATACTGGTAGAGGCAGATCTTGGAATAAGGGTTTAGGGCAGAGTAAGCAGAAGGGTAAATTCAGGTCTAAGTCAAAGGAGAGGAAGATAACTTGTTGGTCATGTGGTGCTGAGGGACATTTCAAGTCAGATTGTCCCAAGAAGGGTCAGTTTAAACAGAAATCTCAGGGTGTAGAGAATGGAGAGGCTGCATCAGTGACTGGAGTCAAGTATGTTGAGTCACTGCTGATTACAGAAGCAAATGTAGCAGGAGGGATTAATTTCAATGAAGTCTGGATTCTTGATACTGCTTGTTCCTTTCACATGACGTCCAAAAATGATTGGTTCACTAAGCTAGAGGAATATGATGTTGGACTAGTGAGAATGGCAAACGAATCAATGTCAGATGTTAAAGGCATTGGCACCATTACGATTCAGACTTCAGAAGGAGCTCTAGTAGCCATCAAGGATATCAGGTATGTTCCCTCATTTTCTAGAAATTTGATCTCACTGGGTACTCTTGATGAAGCAGGTTGTACATATGATTGTGAGAATGGAGTTCTTAAAGTGAAGAAAGGATGCAGAATTGTTCCTAAAGGGATCAAGAAGGTTGGCAAATTATATTTTCTGCAAGGCAGCACTCACATTAGAGAAGTGAATGTTGTGGTGTCCAATGATGAGACCGGTCTATGGCATAATAGACTTGGTCATGTTGGGCAAAAGGGTTTGGACACTCTAATCAAGAAGGGCTACATTGATGGTGCAAAGGTGTCAAATCTTCATTTCTGTGAGAGTTGTGTCTTTGGCAAGGCATATAAGGTAATTTTTCTAACTAGTAAACATACTACTAACTTTTGTTTGGAGTATGTTCATGCAGATCTTTGGGGTTCTCCTACTGTCCCAAAATCACTTGGAAGATGTCATTATTTCTTAAGTTTGGTGGATGATTTCTCAAGGAAGGTCTGGGTATTCTTCTTGAAGACAAAGGATGAGGCATTTGGAAAGTTTATGGAATGGAAGCAGCTAGTTGAGAAGCAGTCATGATTATCACTAAAGAAGCTAAGAACTGAAAACGGATTGGAATTCTATAATATAGAGTTTGATGACTTCTGCACAGAACATGGAATTGCAAGGCACAAGTCCATTCCTTACACCCCACAATAGAATGGAGTTGTGGAGAGAATGAAGAGAACGATACTGGAGAAAGTAAGAAGCATTATGAGTGAGTCATGATTGCCTAAGGTGTTTTGGGTTGAGGCAGTAAATACTTCTGTGTACCTCATAAATCGTTTGCCATCATCAGCTATCGATGGTCAAGTTCCAGAGGAGGTATGGTCAAAGTCTGTTCCCAGTTATGGTCATTTGAGAAGGTTTGGTTCTGTTTCTTATTTCCATTCAGATGATGGAAAGTTGCAGCCAAGAGCAAAGAAGGGTGTCTTTATTGGCTATTCAGTTGGTGTTAAAGGTTACAAGGTCTGGTCTTTAGAAGACAAAAAGAGCATTATTAGTCGTAATGTTACCTTTAATGAAGATCAGTGTTACAAAGATCTGGTGGAGAAGAGTGATAAGCCTGTGGGAGAATATACAGCTTTTATTGACATAGAGTTGGGCTTATCAGAAGGAGCTGTTATTGGCTCAGGTGGAAAACTTCAGGCAGGAGGTTCAGAGTCTTCTGGTTTAGCAGGTAAGTCTCCAGTTACTAGTTTAAATGATTCTTCTAACATTTTGCAGGTTGATTTAGATTTCGAAAGTGAGAGTGTCAGTCAGTTAGAGAGTCAAATTAGTCCTGCTTCTAGCTATCAGCTGATTCGAGACAGGCCTCAGAGGGTGGTGAAACCTCCAAAGAGATTTGATGAAGAGGATTTTGTTAGTTTTGCCATGTTAGCTACAGAAGATGGTGATCCTCCAGAGCCTTATGATTTCAAAGAAGCCATGAGGATCCACAAAGGGAAAAATGGAAAGGAGGTGCAGATGAAGAAATGGATTCTTTGTACAAGAATGGTACCTGGATTGTAGTTTGTAGACCCAAGGACAGGAAGATCATTGGGTGTATATGGATATTCAGGAGGAAGCGTGGTATAGAAGAGTTTGAGGATCCAAGGTTCAAGGCTAGGTTAGTAGCAAAGGGTTATGCTCAAACTGAAGGAATAGACTACAATGAGGTGTTTGATCTAGTCGTGAAGCTTGTTTCCATCAGGTATTTGATGTCAATTGTGGTTAATGAAGACTTAGAGCTGGAACAACTGGACGTAAAAACAGCTTTTCTACATAGAGATTTAGAGGAAGAGATCTACATGAGCCAGCCAGAGGGCTATGTAGTTAAAAGCAAAGAGGATTGGGTGTGCTTATTGAAGAAATCCTTGTATGGACTTAAGCAAAGCCCAAGGCAGTGGAACCAGAATTTTAATGAGTTTATGATTGAGATTGGTTTCATTAGAAGCAGACAAGATCAGTGTGTATACATCAAGAATTTCAAAGGTACATATCTTTATCTACTCTTGTACGTAGATGATATGTTGGTTGCCTGTAAGGATAAAGGAATCATAGATGAACTGAAAGAGTTGCTTAGTACTAGGTTTGAGATGAAATATTTAGGAGCTACCAAGAAGATTTTGGGTATTGATATAGTTAGATATAGAAAGAAAGGGACTTTAGTGTTATCTCAGAAAGGCTATATGGGAAAGGTGCTCAGAACTTACTGTATGGATCAAGCTAAAACTGTTCAAACTCCAATGGGAGTTCATATCAAGCTTTATGCTGCAACTGAAGAGTAGTTTGTTGGGAATGTCCTGAAATCACACTTGTATTCACTTCAGTGATAGTTGTGAAGTCGAGACTAGACATTCATATGATACTAGGTGGTCATTATGTTTTCCTAGAAGCCGCTTATGATCTATGAGTTATGAACTCATTACTAGTATTATATGATCCTACAGGGTCACACACCTAAGCAAATAGGATTCACTTTATAAGGGAATGATCATTAATGTAATGATCTAGATAATGTGTATTTGATACACATTATAAACATGTTTTAAAGGCAGCGTCGATCGACACTATAGTAGTGTCGATCGACACGAGGGTTTAACCGAAATAAGATTTCGGTTTAATAACTTAATTGATTCTGAATCGGTTCAGGATCAATTAGGTTTTCTCCAGGACCTATATAAAGGAGATATAGGTCACGGCCTGGAGATATAGTTTTTCGAGAAAACCCTATTGATAGCCGCCTTTGAGAATTCCCTGAAAGATCCGATTCCATGCACTAGCATCCCTGCAGATTCCTATTTGTGTGCGTGTGGACTATCGGTAGAGGCACTGCATTTGAAGTGCTGCAGATCTCGAATCCCTGATCAAATCTCCGCTGCAAACTCCAGGTATATTCGAGATCCGTTTCATCAGATTTAAAGTTTACAAACCCTAGATCCTAGGAAAAGGAATTGCATATAGGTTGGTTAATAGAGATTAATCCGGTAAAACCTGTATGAATTCCTACAGTGGTATCAGAGCCTTAGGGTTTAACTTTGTAATCTGGCTGAACTGTAATCGGATTTGATCGCTTTTTCTTTGGATTCGAGATCCGTTTCATCAGATTTAAAGTTTACAAACCCTAGATCCTAGGAAAAGGAATTGCATCTAGGTTGGTTAATAGAGATTAATCCGGTAAAACCTGTATGAATTCCTTCAGTGGTATCAGAGCCTTAGGGTTTAACTTTGTAATCTGGCTGAACTGTAATCGGATTTGATCGCTTTTTCTTCGTAAAATCGTTTTCGTGAAAAATTGTTCAAATCGCATAAGAAACCTAGTTGTGTCGATCGACACAATGGTTGTGTCGATCGACACGTCTATCTCTGCCTTGCGATCGATGAACCGGTTCAATTGGATTGAATCGGTTATCGCGCTTGGTTTAAAGATCGATTAAACCGGCTAATGGCGGTTTGTTGCGATTCGGTTAGCGCCGATCGACACATACCGATTATCGATCCGGTTCAATTGGATTGACCGGTTATCGATCCGGTTAAATTGGATTGACCGGTTATCGCAAAATCGATTCGGTTTGGTTAGCGTCGATCGACATAAACGTTCTGTCAATCGACAGAGACCAATTGTCGACCCGGTACAATTGGATTGACCGGTTATCGATCCGATTCAATTGGATTGACCGGTTATCAAAAATTGAATCTGGTTTGGTCAATGTCGATCGACACGAACCGGTTATTGAAATTTTGTTTCAGTTTTCGAAACCGGTTCAATTGGATTGATCGGTTTTCGATGAACTGAGACAAAGAGGTCAGTGTCGATCGACACTAAGGTAGTGTCGATCGACAGCTGACGCAGATTAAGGGTTAATGAACCTGAAATCAAATAACCGAACCAGATTTAATGAGATTGGGTTCCTGAATGCATATATGATATGTATTAAGGATTAAATGTTCAGTTTCTCGACTAAATATCAAGTGTTCTGGATGTCTTCCCGATCTTGTCTGCTGTCAAGGCTCATTTCATTGCGTGATAGTCTTGCAGTGCAAGGTATCTGCAGTTACATGAGTGAGGCAGTAGGTAATTGAGTTGATGGGCTTGTAGTGCATGACACCAACTATTACATGACGGAAAAGATTGGTTTACTTGAATGGGCTATCAGAAGTTTTGGGCCCAGAGACATCAGGTGGTTAGAACATAAGATGTTTTATCCACAACCAAGAGTCATATTGGATATGATTAGCAAAGTGTTGCTTACCTGTATAGCTAAGATTTGAGTAACAACCAGTGACTCGCTCGGATTTTAGTGAAACATGGATCTTAGATCATTATATTCTTTGAGGAAACATAGTTTTGAATATAATGAGAGTTTTCTTAATTGTTAAGTTTACTCTTTTATTGAACATTGTAACTTACCCTCTACCTCTTTTGTTTCAGCAATGTCGAGCTCAAACAACACTTTCTCCCTAAGATCCGTCCTTGAGAAGGACAAGCTGAATGGATCTAATTTTCTGGAATGGTATCGGAACCTGAGAATTGTTCTCAGGCAGGAGAAAAGGGACTATGTCCTTGATAAGGTTCTCCCCGAGAAGTACCGTGCCAATGCCCTGCAGACAGAAAAGAATGCTTGGGATAAGCATTCAAATGATGTGGTCGATGTGACTTGTCTGATGCTGGCTACCATGAACTCGGATTTGCAGAAGCAATATGAGAATGTGGCGTCGCCCATCGAGATAATCACTAGCCTGAAAGCTATGTTTCAGGAGCAAGCTCGAACTGAGAGATACCAGACGGTTAAATCTCTGGTTGAGTGCAAGCTACCAAGTGATACTCCAGTGAGTCCCCACGTCATAAAGATGATGGGTTATATTGATAACTTGGGGAAACTGGACTGTCCCATTAGCCAAGAGTTGGCTACTGACATCATACTGCAGTCACTGCCGCCAAGCTATGATACGTTCATTATGAACTATAATATGAACAGCTTGACGAAGACGTTGACTGAGTTACATGGCATGCTCAAGACAGCTGAGCCAAACATCACGAAGGGTGCCCCTAATGTGCTTATGGTACAAAGGGGTAAAAAGTTTAAGAGACCCGGCAAGGGCAAGGGAAAGGGCAAGGTTGTCCAGGTTATGAACCAGGACAAACCTGCGCCTCCCCCTAAGCCTAGAGCTGGCCCTTCTGATGTTGATAAGTGCCATTTCTGCAATGAGTCTGGGCATTGGAAGAGAAACTGCAAGAAATTCCTGGATGGTCTGAAGAACAAGAAGAAGACGTACGAGACGACTTCTCCAGGTATTTATGTTATTGAAGTAAATGTTACTTCTACAGGTTCTACCTCATGGGTATTAGATACCGGCTGTGGTGCTCATATTTGTACTAATGTGCAGGCACTAAGCAATAGTAGGACGCTGAAGAAAGGACAAGTGGAGCTGCGAGTCGGGAATGGAGCAAAGGTTGCTGCGTTGGCCGTGGGCACTTATCATTTGTCTTTACCTTCGGGCTTGGTTTTAGAATTAATCAATTGTTATTATGTACCTGCGATAAGCAGAAACATCATTTCAGTTTCCTGTTTGGATTTAGAAGGATTTGATTTTTCTATAAAGAATAAATGTTGTTCTTTTAATCATGATGGTATGTTTTATGGTAGCGGCCCATTAGAGAATGGGTTTTACATTTTAAACCAATCAATGCCCGTTTATAACATAAATACTAAGCGGTTTAAGTCTAATGACGAAAACCCAACTTTTCTCTGGCACTGTCGTTTGGGTCACATAAACGAGAAACGCATACAGAAGCTCCATAGTGATGGGCTTCTGGGCTCATTTGATGGGCAAAATGGCGAAGGCTCCTTTCAACAAACCAAATGAACGGGTCAGTGACTTATTGGGCCTTATACATACAGATGTCTGCGGCCCGATGAGCACAAGTGCTAGAGGAAATTATCAATACTTCATTACCTTTACTGATGATTTCAGTAGGTATGGCTATGTCTATCTAATGAGACACAAGTCGGAATCCTTTGAGAAATTTAAAGAGTTCCAGAATGAAGTACAGAACCAACTTGGTAAAAGTATTAAAGCTCTTCGATCAGATCGTGGAGGAGAATACTTAAGTCAAGAATTCAGTGATCATCTGAGAGAGTGTGGAATTGTTTCACAGCTCACTCCTCCTGGAACACCCCAATGGAATGGAGTTTCCGAGAGGAGGAATCGGACCCTATTAGATATGGTTCGATCAATGATGAGTCACACAGACCTTCCATTATCCTTTTGGGGATACGCTCTAGAAACGTCTGCGTTTACACTAAACAGAGTCCCATCAAAATCAGTTGCAAAGACACCACATGAGATGTGGACTGGAAATGTTCCAAGTTTGTCTTTTCTGAAAATTTGGGGTTGTGAAGCTTATGTAAAACGTTTAATATCTGATAAGCTTGCACCCAAATCTGATAAGTGCTTTTTCGTTGGTTACCCTAAGGAAACCAAGGCGTACTACTTCTACAACCGTTCTGAGAACAAAGTGTTTGTTGCTCGGGATTGTACTTTCCTTGAAAGAGAGTTTCTTCATAAGAAGAACAGTGGGAGTAAAGTACTGCTCGAAGAAGTTCGAGAATCACAGGAGCCTGCTCAACCTAATGAGGAAGAGCAGCAGGTGGAATCACAAGGAGTTGTGGAACCAGTACCTGTGATGCCTGAAGTTCGCAGATCCGGAAGAATTCGTCACAAACCCGAGAGGTACTACGGTCTTCTCGTGAACGATTGTCATGACCTGTTGATCATTGACAGTGACGAACCTGCAAATTTCGAAGAAGCAATGTTGGGCCCTGACTCCGAAAAGTGGCTTGGAGCCGCTAGATCCGAAATGGGATCCATGTCAGAGAACCAAGTATGGTCCTTGGTAGATTTACCCGATGGTGTGAGACCCATCGAGTGTAAATGGATCTTCAAAAGGAAGATTGACGTGGATGGGAATATTCAGATATTCAAAGCTAGATTAGTGGCTAAAGGTTTCAAGCAAATTCATGGTATTGACTATGATGAGACCTATTCCCCAGTCGCTATGCTTAAATCCATTCGGATACTCCTAGCAACTGCCGCTTATTATGATTATGAGATATGGCAGATGGATGTGAAAACAGCTTTCCTTAACGGAATTCTGGAAGAGGATGTGTACATGACACAACCGGAAGGTTTCACAGATCCTAAAAATGCTGGGAAAGTATGCAAGCTTCATCGATCTATTTATGGATTGAAGCAAGCATCAAGGAGTTGGAATCTTCGTTTTGATGAAGCGGTCAAAAAGTTTGACTTCGTCAAGAACGAAGAAGAACCATGTGTATACAAGAAGACTAGTGGGAGCGGAGTTGCATTTCTCGTACTGTATGTAGACAACATACTTCTTCTCGAAAATGACGTTCCATTGCTTCAGTCTGTCAAGACTTTGCTTGAAAGTTGTTTTTCCATGAAAGACATGGGTGAAGCCGCGTACATCCTTGGAATAAGAATCTATAGAGATAGATTGAAGAGGCTTATTGGATTGTGTCAAGATACTTATATAGATAAAGTATTGCACAGATTCAATATGCAGAATTCCAAGAGAGGTTTCACGCCTATGTTAAATGGTATAACTCTTAGCAAGAAGAGTGTCCTTCGACACAAGCTGAGCGGGAGCGAATGAATAGAATTCCTTATGCTTCAGCAGTAGGATCTATTATGTATGCCATGCTCTGTACTCGTCCAGATGTTGCTTGTGCCTTAAGCATGACGAGTAGATACCAATCTGATCCAGGTGAGTGTCACTGGAAAGCAGTCAAGAGTATCCTCAAGTATTTGAGAAATACTAAGGATAAGTTCTTGGTGTATGGAGGAAATGATGAGCTGATCATAAGTGGATTCACGGATGCAAGTTTTCAGACGGACAGAGACGATTTCCGGTCTCAGTCTGGCTATGTCTTTTGTCTGAATGGCGGTGCAGTCAGTTGGAAAAGTTCCAAGCAGAGCACCGTAGCTGATTCCACTACTGAGGCTGAATACATTGCCGCTTTGGAAGCAGCAAAGGAAGCTCTTTGGATCAAGAAGTTCGTGTCTGAACTTGGTGTGGTCCCTAGTATCTTAAAGCATGTGGCATTGTTCTGTGATAACAATGGAGCAATTGCTCAGGCGAAAGAACCAAGGTCACACCAGAAGTCCAAACACATAGAGAGGAAATATCACTTGATACGTGATATAATTGATAGTGGAGACGTGGAGATCAGCAGAGTTCCCACAGATGAGAATGTCGTTGATCCTCTGACCAAGCCCCTCCCGCGACCTAAGCATGAGAGTCATACTGCTGCTATAGGACTGAAGGAAATTAAGATATGATCTTGATTTTAGTGGGAGTTATCTTGGTTTTAAGTTATGCTTTGATGTTCTTGTAATCATACTTTGATGATTTTAATAAAATTTGATTTCAGTATTATTTAAATGTGTTTAAATGATAGTCCCAAAATAATTTATGTCATTCTATAGGTCATCAAGTTGAGGACTTGATCATGAAACCCTATAAGAGATAATTGACATAGATTATGTTTGTCCCTGGTCGAGGTTGTTGATGTGGGACACCAGCAACTGCGCGAGACTAGCATGTGAGGTGACTGATGACTAAGTTTCATGGAGTCATTAATAAGAGTATTAAAGTCAATCACATAGATATATGTTAGAGAACATATGATCGGACATGACCCACTAATGAGAACTCTACAGGAAATTAAGTGTCATGAGAGGTTCTCATAACGACTAAAGAGTATAGTCCTTAGACCTGAGTTCATCATGATTTTTTACATATGAATTGGTCCGTTTCGATTTTGTCAAACGTTATCCGTAAAAGGTGACTATAAAGGCATTGATTGAGCGTATCATGAAGTGTGTGAAGGAACATGGATGGAACAAGATGGGATTTGTCCCTCCTGTAAAACAGGAGATAAATATCTCAGGGCCCATCGAAGATTTGATACTGAGGAATGTGTGGCCGCACTCGAACGAGCTGAATGTCAGTCGTTTGTTTTGTCAGTATAAATCAGAGTTCGATGAACATGATGTTGGTTGAATAAGGATGACACGGTTCTTGCCTTATGCCAGATCGAGATATAGCGACAAAGGGATTATTGGAATAGTTGATTCCAGTACAAGTGGGAGATTGTTGGGAATGTCCTGAAATCACACTTGTATTCACTTCAGTGATAGTTGTGAAGTCGAGACTAGACATTCATATGATACTAGGTGGTCATTATGTTTTGCTAGAAGCCGCTTATGATCTATGAGTTATGAACTCATTACTAGTATTATATGATCCTACAGGGTCACACACCTAAGCAAATAGGATTCACTTTATAAGGGAATGATCATTAATGTAATGATCTAGATGATGTGTATTTGATACACATAATAAACATGTTTTAAAGGCAGCCTCGATCGACACTATAGTAGTGTCGATCGACACGAGGGTTTAACCGAAATAAGATTTCGGTTTAATAACTTAATTGATTCTGAATCGGTTCAGGATCAATTAGGTTTTCTCCAGGACCTATATAAAGGAGATATAGGTCACGGCCTGGAGATATAGTTTTTCGAGAAAACCCTATTGATAGCCGCCTTTGAGAATTCCCTGAAAGATCCGATTCCATGCACTAGCATCCCTGCAGATTCCTATTTGTGTGGGTGTGGACTATCGGTAGAGGCACTGCATTTGAAGTGCTGCAGATCTCGAATCCCTGATCAAATCTCCGCTGCAAACTCCAGGTATATTCGAGATCCGTTTCATCAAATTTAAAGTTTACAAACCCTAGATCCTAGGAAAAGGAATTGCATCTAGGTTGGTTAATAGAGATTAATCCGGTAAAACCTGTATGAATTCCTACAGTGGTATCAGAGCCTTAGGGTTTAACTTTGTAATCTGGCTGAACTGTAATCGGATTTGATCGCTTTTTCTTCGGATCTTAGATCCGTTTCATCAGATTTAAAGTTTACAAACCCTAGATCCTAGGAAAAGGAATTGCATCTAAGTTGGTTAATAGAGATTAATCCGGTAAAACCTGTATGAATTCCTACATAGTTAGCTGAAGATGCTGAATTCATGTCTTCAGTTCCTTATTGCAATGCAGTGGGGATCTTGATGTATGGCATGATTGGAACTAGGCCTGATCTGGCTTATCCAGTAGGTCTTATTAGTAGATATATGGGTAATCCGGTTAGAAATCATTGGAATGCTTTTAAGTGGGTGTTAAGGTATGTTAGAGGTTCTACAGTGATGAGTTTGAAGTTTACAAAGGGTTCAGATTTCAGGATTACTGGTTTCTGTGATGCTGATTATGGAGGTGATTTAGATAGGAGAAGGTCTCTATCTGGTTATGCTTTTGTTTCAGGTGGTACAGTGATCAGTTGGAAATTTAGTTTACAGAAAGTTACAGTGTTGTCTACTACAGAGTCAAAGTATGTTGCTATGACAGATGCTGCAAAGGAAGCAATTTGGTTGAAGGGTTTGTGTGCAGAATTTGGCTATCCTCAAGAGAAGATTAAAATCTTCAGTGATTCACAAAGTGCGTTGTCATTGGCAAGAAACAATGTGTTTCATGAGAGGACTAAGCATATCACTACAAAGATGAACTTCATTAGAGATCAAGTTGAAGCAGGAGAAATTGAAGTCTCCAAGGTCAATACAAGTGAGAATTTGGCTGACTTATTCACTAAAGTTATGCCGGTTAGTAAGCTCAAGCAATTGCCCAGCTTACTAGGTGTCTGTGGAAGATAATCAGAGAAGAAATCCGGGGTTGGAATCCACTACAGATGCTAAGTACCAGCACATAACTAACCAAGGTGGAGTTTGTTGATTATTGGTTAAGTTCTGAGTTCCGGTTTAGGAACTAGTTAAGCTCAATTGGAAATTAGAGTCAGGTTAGACTTGGTTATTTCCTGGTTCTTTAATTGAGTAAAACGGCTGCGTTTTGGGAACAGGTTAAGTCTACTAATCATCAAGTTCAAAGAAGGAAGCTCAAGAGTTTTATAGATAAGAAAAGTTTGTTATTTTCTTTGATCTTATCATTTGTAACGAATTGGGGAATTCTTGTTGGTGAGTGAGAGAGAGAAAGATTAGGTTAATCCTTGGGATCTTCTTCTTCTTCTTCTTATCCTCTTCTCTGTTGGTTAGGTGAGGATTATTGTATTAAGAGTTAGGTTGGGTGAGCGATTATCGGATAAACAACTACGATACACCAGAAACTCTTAAGCTAGTGGATTCCGGGTATAGAGCCCCAGCCAGACGTAGGTTTGCGGTTTGGGGCTGAACTGGATATAAACCTTTTGTGTTCTTTCATTTCAATATTTTTCTTTTCTGCTCAATCGATTAGATCTAGGATCCAAAATCACAACCGGAGGCTTATTATCTCCAAATTGTTTGGGAAGGTAATTTCTTTGTTGAATGAATTTACTACGACTCTCGGTCAAATACTTTGTTTGACTTTATATCTCTACTTTGTATATTCAGATAATACCAGAGAAGTGCAGATATGAATTATCATCAACCAACTTTGAAATCCGTCTTGCAAAAGCCGAAATAATCACGGCAAAGGGCCAACGGTTTTGCCAAAGCCGAATGTCTCATCAGTTTTTTTAACCTTTTTAATGTTCAGTTTTTTTCGTCGAACTTATTATGTCATGTGAGTCTTAAGTTGTATGTATGATGATGTAGAGGTTTCACAGAAGCCAACATATCCATCTTCTAAGAAAGTTAAGGATTGGGACAAGCTGGTAGCTGAAATGAAAAAGCAGGTTTGTTCTCATCGTATATTAAGCCTCGCTCAAATCTTTACCAAACTGTTTATTTGTGCTCTTTTTGTTTAATGTCGTGGTTGATTTTGCAGGACAAGAATGAGAAATTGGATGGAAACGCAGCATTGAACAAATTCTTCCGTGATATATACTAGAGTGCAGATGAGGATATGACAGGAGCAATAAGCAAATCATTTGTGAGTTATCTATGTTGTCTTTGGTATTATTACTTTCCATGGAGACGATTAAAGTATTGTCTTATCTATGTTCTCTTTGGTATTATTATTTTCCATAGAGACGATGAAAGTTTTGTCTTTTTTATTTGACTCAGTTGGGGTTATTGGGTTTTCGACAATGAATAGGTGGATTTGAATGGGACTGTGCTGTCGACAAACTGGAATGAGGTTAGGACTAAGAAAGTAGATAGCACTCCTCCGGATGGCACATGGAGCTTAAGAAATGGGAGAGTTGATTTGATCTTTCCTTTTGATACTTTTGTGGGTTTTGCTTAAATTCTAGACAAGTCTTAAAAACCTGGTTCCCTTTCTTCCTGTAATGAGGATCCTAAGGTTTTCGCTTTTCATAAATATTCGCTTTCTATGTGCTGGGTTATGTCTTGGGAACTTCTTTAAAATTCTGAGTTATTTAGAAATGAAAAAAAATATTTGGAAGAGAATTATGGAATGAGACTATGAGAGCTCTGAACATTTTCCATTAAAAATATTTGGAAGAGAATTATGAAATAAGCTTCATTTTTTTTTTTTTTTTGTAGTTTGAACATTTTCCATTAACAAATATTATTGATGCAAATATGATAGAGAGAAATCACGCAAATATGGAATGATTATCACTACAAAATTCAACATAAAATGCATATGATATTTTACTTGAAGTTTTATTTTGTCTGACTATTTTAAAATTTATATACTTATGAGTTTTAACAATTTTGTAATATGTAAAGCATAGTCCATCGTTTGTTAATTGCTATTGACAATATTAGAAATCATTAAAAAGAATATAAGAGACTCATCAACATTTTTAACAATGTGAAATCGAGAGTTTTAATTCAGATAAAAAGAATATGATTAATGAGAACTTACATTAGATATATTAATATATTATGAAATGTTTGAAAAACTATAAGGTAATGAAGCTTCATGTGACGATAGTATTAATATGAGAAGGTAATGAAGCTTCGCCACCTATTCTCAAATTCAAATAAATTAGCATTTATATAAATATATATCTACTATATAATAGATGGTCAACACTCTCCATAAGGTTGACACATCATCAATTTGAGAATTAATGTATCTTTATTTTATTTTTTTTATTTTAAAACCAAACACTTAAAAAAAATCTGAAAACTCTTTCATATTTATTTTATTTTCATCTTCTTTATATTTAGGAAGTAACGTGTCTTTATTATTTTCTTTATATTAAAACAAAACATTCTACAAAAATTGAAAATTTCATCATTTTTTAAAAAAAATTCATCTTCTTCATAATCCAAAACATATTTATAATAGTCGACACATGCATAATTAAACTGATTATGACATTTGTTTCCATCTAAGAACCAAATCACTCCATATGAGATTGATATTTAGTATTTTCTTGATTATAAAAATTATAAGATCATACTACTGGCTTTTGTCCGTGATTATTTTTATTAATTTTGTTTGTTTGATCCATTCTATTTACGCGTCTTATTAATTTTTTGGCGTTATTATTTGTTAAATCTACATATCAATATCTAAAATATAAAAGATGGTTAACATTCTCTATGAGAAGAATAAGTGATTGTATTTTTTTGACACATGTCTATTAGTTTTTAAAAAAAAAGGAATAAGTGATGCGTAAAAAAAATTGACCAAGTAAAAATACGATTTTGAATGTGATGTTTTACATGTTTAGATTATAAACAAAACAAAACCAATTAGAAGAGAGGAAACATGTGGTCGATTCATAGAACATGATAATATTTCCATGAGATCCAATTTAATAATCTTCTTTTGATCATCAAGTGTTCGTCAACCTAATAGGCTATTCCCTTCCACCCACTAAAAAAAGAGTTATGTGTGTCTCTTCTCTTACCACTAATTACGTTTTAAACATGATTTCACTTCCTAAACAGAGAGTTATATGAATGATTACTATTTTATATCTCATTTAACCTCGATCCTCGAACTTCTTTTTTTTCATGATCATTACCATTATTTTTGTTCGACAAGGTTAGTCCTTCTTTTTCCTAATTTCAATTTTCTTTTCCTTACTAACATACTAATGGATTATTGGTGGCTTGAGCATATAAACGGTTGATTATATCATTTAAAACAGTTTTTCTACTTTACATTTTTTTACAATATGTGATATGCTGCTACCTTGCTCTTTTGTCATATTTTCTTTTTTTTGGGATAAAATGTGAATATTATTACTCAGAGGAAAGTTTAATACAAGAGCTGATTTGCATAGAACTCATTTGACCAAAAATGAGAGTAAAAAACAATAGAAATTTAGAGGAAAGAGCTAAAATGTAACACGGGAAACGTAAAAGTTAATCTTGAACCACTCATGATCTTCTTAAAAGACGAGCCATTAGGAAGTTAGAGGAAGGAAAATTAGAGGAAAGAAGTTATGGATCGATATTTTTCTCTATGAAAAGTAAAAGTTAATCTTAAACCACTCATGATCGTCTTAGAAGACGAGCCATTAAAATTTGTCTTTTTCTTTATCAAATCTTCTAATTTCATATTTCTCTCCAACTTTGGTCAAGGTGTGATCGTTTTCTGCTAAGCCTTCTTAGCCAGTAGTTACCGTCATTCTAATGAGTTCAATTTGATAATCAGATCTCATCAACCTACCTTGCAGTAGTAGTTTTGTATCTGATTTATCAATGGTGAAATTATGGTTTACTCACCGTACTTCATAATTTACTAAAAGTCTATGCCTATATGTCATGATAACATCTTTTTCCCTACAACAACAACTCTAGAAAATGATCCCAAAAAAATATGATGAGTTTTGTACTCGGGAAATAACATGATATGATTATCAAAATATAAGTTTGTATAATTTTAGAGATCTTTGTACTCTTGCAGTGTATGAAATATATGAAGAAATTTATTTTCACCTATAATGATACAACCATTAGTATGTACGGAGTTGAGTTCACTTCTTTGACTCTAAATTTCAAATTTTTAATGCAGTAACAGGAAAAAGAGTGTCACTTCGACATGGAAACTCTTGACACTATGCAAGAGGAAGGCACCACCATTGTATATGGTGAGTCAAATCTTTAAATATCAATATTTCATGGGCGCTATTGTATTTTATATTTTAAAAGAGTTGATAATGGTGCGTATATATAAGACAGTATAATGTTCTAAACCATACCTAAATTGCTTGAAACTGCGTTTGAAGAATAGAGTTATTATATTATGTTAATCCCATGCTGAAAGATAGTTACCTTCCCCATCGACACTAACAAATGAGTTTATTTGTTAATGTGTAACCAAATTGTTTGTGAAAATGTTTGGAAAATTAGTAATTATAAGATATAATAATCAGAACAAAAATACCCGCGCGTTTGCGCAGGCTCTCATCTAGTAATACTAATCTAACTCATGAGCTATACTTACCTTATCCCGCGTTCATCTAGCAAAATCACGTTCTAGGAAAGATTGAACTTCTTAATCATTTAGTTCAGAAAATGCATCTCGTATTTGTCATAACATTCTATACACCCGTAAATTAGTTATATATATATATTAAATAATACATACTCAATTAGAAATATGAACCGAGATATGCATATATACCTTTCATATGGCTGAAAGTAGTTACAATTTAGCAATATATACGTATGAGCAGCTTCCATAAGCTTGAAATCACACAACGTCGTGTCCTTCACTTTTCCTCCCATCTGACCTACATCTGAGAAAATATCAGGTACACCCTCTAAGTGATATGTTCGCCCAACCCCACCATCGTCGTATCGTCTACGACGAGTTTTTTTAGTTTTCACAGTTTGGCTAAAGTAGTAAGTAGAGAATTTTGATGTCTCATCTGTCAAACTTCCAGCAATGATTGATCCATCAACTCTTGTGAGATTTTTTACCTTCATCTTCATATGTTTGAAGAACCTTTCGAAGCGGTACATCCAGTAAAATTGGACTGGTGAACCCAAATCTAATTCATGAGGTAAGTGTACTAGCAGATGTTTCATCACATCAAAAAAGGAAGGTGAAAATATCTTCTCTAAGTTACAAATAGTGACTGGAATGTCTGAATTCAACTTCGAGATTTCGTCCTCCATCAAGGTTCTAGCACATAAGTCCCTGAAATATGCTCCTATACTTGAAATGACAATTTGGTCCTGAGTAAGTTAATTAATACACTTACAAAATAAATGTATGTATATATGAATAACCATAGATAAAATTAACAAATGTTATTGCCTAGTGTACATCTTGCGAAGGTGAAAGGGAGTAGTCGCTGCATGAACACATGACAATCATGGCTCTTCATCCCAAAAAATTTGCCCCCTTGCTCAACACACATTGAAAAAGTGGACACGTATCCATCTTGGAACTTCACCTACTCCTTAACCCAGTTAATCAAATCATTTTTTGCAGCAGGTGATAGTCGGAAACTGGAAATTGGTGCTCTACCATCCCTTATTAGATGTAACTCCAGCCTTATGCATAAAGCCGCGAGATCGAGACGTGATTTCCGATTGTCTTTTGTTTTACCTGCAATATTCAACAATGTGTGTATAATATTCTGAAGAAATTTTTCTCCAAGTTGTGCCTCAAGATATGACATCCAAGTTATGCCTCAAGATATGATCCTTCCAATAAGGCAAGTCCCAAAATATACTTTTCTTATGTCAATTATGGTACACCCCGTACCCAACATACATATTTGCAGGATTACTTTGCCAATTACCGCCAACTTTTATAGTTTCTTCTGCACCATATCCATCTATTTATTCTTCCAACTCCTTACCTGAGAGGTAAACCAAGGGGGATGATTTAACAACTCTCTTTCGGAACAACGTCTTACTCTTTCTATAAGGATGACCCCTTGGAAGAAAATGACGATGGCAGTCGAACCAGCTAGGTTTCTCTCCAGCTGACAATTAAAATGATTCGGTCTCATCAAAACAATACATACATGATAAGTTTCCGTGTGTTGTCCATCCAGATAGCATGCCATACACTGGAAAGGCGCTTATCGTCTACAAAAGGACAACTTTCATGTTGAAGTTTTGACGGCTAGATGAATCAAACGTGCATACACTAACATGCCAAAACTCCTTTAGTTCCTGAATAAGAGGTTGTAGGAAGAGATCAAGTGATCTTTTTGGATGCTTAGGCTCTGGAACAAAAATGCTGAGAAATAAAAATTCTTGATGCACACACATTTCTGGTGGGAGATTATATGACGTCACTATGACTGGGCACAACAAATATTGCCAGCCAGAGATACCAAAAGGACTAAACCCATCAGTGCAAAGACCCAAATAAACATTTCTATTTTCTACAACAAAGTCTGGATGTACCATGTGAAAGTGTTTCCACGCCTTTGCATCTGATGGATGGGCGACCACCCTTTCCTCACACTCGTGTTCAGCGTGCCACCTCATTGCCCCTGATGTCTACTCTGATTGATATAATCGCTTCAGCCTATCTGTTATTGGAAGATACCACATACGCTTGAACATGACTTTTGTGCGACCACTAGTCTTCTTATATCTTGGATAGGAGCAAAAAGGACATTTCTGTAGCTGAGCATCATCTTTCCAAAAAATCATACAATTATCAGTGCAAACATCAATAATCTCATACGGTAATCCAATACATTCTACCAAACTTTGTATCTCATAGTAACTCTCTGCATAGTTATTAGCTTGGGCAAATACTCTTTAAACAATTCACCCCATTTATCCATGCAATTTTCACTAAGGTTATCTTCGCTTTTAATTGTCATCATCTTCGATGCTAGCGATAATTTTGAAAGCCTTCTCTACATCCTTCGTAGATAGGTTTGTTAGCAGCATCTAACATATTATAAAAAAATTTAGCACTCGAGTTTAGTTCTTCAAAAGTATTATCACTAAACAAAGCAGTAGTTTCTTGAAATGCATCATTAACCATGTCATTAAACCTATTCCCATCAGTATTTCCATATGCGGATTCATTAAAATTATCATGACCATACTGATAATTATTATCCTCATTATTACTACCCGGAACATTGACAACAAAATTCTCCCCAAGCGAAAACCAAACAAAGTAGTTAGGTAAAAACCCCTCGTAAATAAATGTTTCCAAACAGTTCGCGTATCATGTGCATCATAGTTTTGCATTTCACACAAGGACAAAAAATTCTCACATTACCGGTATTGGTGAATCCCGCGACGGCCCCTTGATTGTTTATCTCTTGGGTCAAAAACTGGTCAAGCCCTTCTTTAAATTCTCTAGACACTTCGTCAGTGTCTGGATCTTTGCGGTTATACATCCATGCCCGAACCATATAGACATCATGATGCGAAGACATAAGCGATTATCAAATCTCTCTTTCAAAAATATTTGGAAAAAAAAATTGTGTGTTTCTCGGATAACGATTGTTTTTATAATATGATTGGAATGTTTGTTGTTTTTGTTCATCACACATTCATGATATTTATAGAAGTTTGATTTTTTTTGCTACTCATTTGCGACGTTTTGCTTAAGTTTTGCGAACCGTTTGCGACTAAAATTTTGCACTTATAAACAAGTAAAAATCATAAAAACGTGTTGTAATAATTTTCGTCGCAAAGTGGTAGCAACTTTTATTTCGACGCAAAACGGACACAAAATTATCGCTACTATCACGAAACATCTTATCACGCAAACACATCGCAAATATTGCGACGATTTTGCGTCAAACCCAGATTATCGACGCAAAACCGTCGTAAACCATCAAACATTTGCGACGATTTTGCATCGAAAGTTTACCACACAAATTTGCGATAATTTAGCCACGCTAGACGGAATAACGTCGCAAATTCATCGCAAATTAAACGCAAATTTGCGAGGCTTTGTAGCCTCGCAAATTTGCGAGGCAGGGTGTTTTCTTGTAGTGATTGCTGCATGGTTCTCTGCGAATCACCTAAGTCCTTACGCTTTTCTCTTATTAATTTACCTTTAATTTTACTTTCTTTGCTTTCTAACCCAAAAACCAAATCATAATTTTTTTGAGCTTAATTTGCATCTCATTAATTTGTAGTGTATAATCTTTGCAGTCCTTAGTTGTTCGACCCCTAAATAATATTGCGTTTGCATGTGCACTTGCAGCTTGTCTAGGGTTATAAACTTAAAGCTTTCATATATAATCCCTATCAGCCAGCGTAGACAGTCCTAGAGCAATATCAAGGAAATTTAGGGTAAGCTCCCTATGATCAAATCATTTTCCTTTCATCTTAGATTCTTGTTCTAATCTTGAATCTAACCTTAGCTTCTTGATCTCATGCTCAGATCCAACACAAATTACATTGTTTCAGTTCCGAGAAGATTCCCGAAGATCTGAAGTAGTCCCTTCTAAGTCTTGATCCGATCTAGGTAAGATCAATTAACTTATCCCCTTAAGATTCCTTTGAAAATTATAAGTGTTGCCCTAGTAAAACATTATGATTCGTTTGTTCAGGAAGCAAGCTTGAGTCTAAGGCAAAATTCGAAAGTAGAAAGCCTTAACAGATTAGCATACTTCCCCATCAAAGGTGAGTCTGGGCGATGTTTTGTTGTTTGATCAATTTAATTCGTAATAGAGGTTCATTTAAACCATTCGTAGAATCGCTAAGTGTAAAGATGGAACCTAAAGGAAATTGTTTACAAGTTGATATGCATAGTTGCTAGTTCGTAAATCATATAAACTTGTTAAGTGTGCGGTATTATATTCCCTTGATCCGTGGCTTATCAACTACTACGGAGTAATAGTTTAAGTTCACAAAGACACGGAGAGACGTGATTGCAGCCTAGGGTCGTGTACTGCATAAGCGATCGATGCAGAATTCCCGATGTGGTTCCGTATAGTGACGACCACTGGAAATGTTCAAGGATCCTAAGTCCTTAGCTTTTGTGGTTATGGACCGCACAATGCCTTTGGCTACACGATGGGAATTGACAATGCGTTAGGCCCTCGTGAAATTGAAAACTTTAAGGCATATCATAAACTGTTCACGTTTATTTATGCATGCGTTTGAGTTTGATTGTTATTTTGAGTTTGGTTGGGAAATAATGATTGTTTAGGGGAGGCTAGACTCACTGAGCAACTAGTGCTCACGACTCAACTTTTTTGCAGGTAACCTTTAGTGAGTAGATCATTAGGGAGCACAACACAGAACATTATGATAAATTAGTTGTAGATTTCCTTGCTTTTGTAAATAAATAATATTTATTATGTATATAAACGCTTTGGAGTGTTAGATTCGGGATCAAATATAATTTGTAATCGTTTAAAATCCTTAAAATAAATAAAGAAGTTTTAAATAACTCGGGTTTCAAATGATACTTAGTCATGTTCGGACAATCCAACTATCGGATGCAGCTTAGGTTGGCAAGCCTTGGGTTATATTCAATAGGGACGAATGCTTAAGTGTCTAATCTAGGTTTTTGGATGTGTTTCAGGAACCTCTAATTGGGCACTTAGGTGTTCCTTAGTGGCATCTCCGTTCAGATCCCGATCGCGGGCGTTACAAAAATTGGTATCAGAGCATAGTTTTTCCGATACTCAAATGGCCCTTGGTTTTCAAAATTCTAATGAGTCAAACGCACCGTGATTTTGTTCATGTGCTATATTATGTTTAAGTTGGGATAGGACTTACCGGATTCTTTGATGCAGGTGCATGTACAAACGCACCGTGATTTTCCTGATACTAAATTATCCGCGATAATAAGAGGGCGCGGACTGCCTTCTCTTGGATATCCTAGACGATATCCTGGTTTTCCTCCCTCAAAGCCAGAGGTTTCAGACCCATCAAAGGATATTTAAGAGTATGTGTCAGTACCGTTGATTGAGTATCAAGAGTATACTGACGAGAACTCTCCACATTGGACACCGAAGTTGGGACTCTGAGATACTAGTGACCCTGTACCTGAGGGATCACATCATTGTGGATGGATATGTACCGATTCATTGAAGTCATTACCGCGGTAACCGAGATGATACGAGTTATGGAGGACCGAGCATATCGGGATACGATGGTAGACTATCAACGCCGCTATCACCACCATAGCGGTCGCCATCACGATCCTCGGCAGTTACCTCTCATCGAAGATATCCAGAATTATAAGCGCCACTGGAGGATCTGGAACATGGTGATCAAAGCCGTTGTAGATGTCCTAATCCCAAGGGAACATGACTGAGAAGAACAAGATCATAAGTGAGAAAACCGAAGAAAATGTGATGAGTATGATCAGACAGTTAGCGAAACGTATGGGAGATTGAGGACATCTCGAAGACGGCACGATCCGCCACCTTAAAATGGTGATGATGATGAAGAACATGAGAACATGGAGAATTTTTGGAGATACAGCTCCATTTGAAGCAGATGCATGGATGAAGCATCTTGAGAGGAATTTTAACGCTACTCGTTGTCCACAAGGTTACAAGACATATGTAGATGTTCACTATTTGATGAAGGATGCAAACAACTGGTGGGATAGCATAAATAATCAATATATGAGCATAGAGATTTTGTGGGATATTTTTCGTAAGGAATTTGAGAGGAAGTACTTTTCACCAAAAGCAAGGGATATAATCGAAGCACGGTTCCAGATTTTGATACATGGACAACGTAATGTATGAGAGTATGAAATTGAGTTTACTCGACTTCGACGTTATGCACATTACGGGACATGTGATGAAACATTTGTCATCAGAAAGTTTTTGCAAGGTTTGAGGCTGGAAATTATGAGCAGGCTAGTTATGAACCAGTATTATAGTCTTTTTGAGCTTGTGGAACGAGCAGTGGTTATAGATGAAGGCATTAGGGTTGAACATGACCGAGGCCAAGGTCAAGGTCAGACCTATGGTCGAAGACGAGTTCAAGGTCAAGGTCAGACCTATGGCCTAGGACAGGGTAGAGGAATCGCTGGTAGGGGAACACCGACGATACAACAACTACATGAGCGCTTTAACTGTGGTAGTCGAGGCAATTACGCTAGAGCTTGTCCAAACGTGGGACAGATGACACGGGTTGTGCTAGCCCACATTGTTTGTTACACTTGTAACCATCCCAGACATTATGGGACTTCTTGTCCGGTTACGTTTCCTTCAAGACAGTCAAGTCGACCAGCGAGAGTACGAGCGATGTAGTGGGAGCCTGAGATAGAGATTCCAATCGAAATTGATTCTCCAGCTAAGCGTCAAGCCATTGTGGGACACGTATATTCCCTAGATAAACCAGAACCCTGCTCGACCTTCTAAAGGTCCTCTTTCAGGTAAATAAGAGTTCCAACTTAAACATCTTTTTGTAGTGTGAATATTGTGTGAATCCTTGTGATGGATGGTTAATATAAACAAGAATTTTAAACAAAAATTTTATTGTATATCTAGGAACCTTACGTGTTTGTGGTATACCCACACATGTTTTGATTGACTCAGTCGCAACACATAGTTTTGTATCACATGAAGTCGTATTGAAATTCGAAGGGACTTTTACGACAAGTAAAATTTCTATCCCTGTTAGAAAACCCGGTAATCAAATCCTTCATGCCGAAAAGTGTTATATGGGAGTGCTAATTGTTATTGGAGATCTTCATAGCAAATTTGTTAGTCGTTCCATTAGAAGAGTATTAAGTCATTTTAGGAATGGACTGGCTAACGGCGTATATGGCACACATAGATTGTGGTAGAGGAAGGATAACCTCTAAGCGATCTGGGAAACCATCCAAAACCTATCATGGGATCAAACCTAACACCGGAATATCTTTCATAACGGCCTTGAGAGCAGAAAGTGCCCTTGTGGAAGGTGAAGTTTATCTCATAACCTTAAGTATAGTTAGTGACCCTAAGAAAAGCATAACATTGAGGAGATCCTTGTAGTTAATGGTTACAATGATGTGTTCAAATCTTTGGAAGGTTTACCACCATCTCGTAAAAATCCCTTTTACCATTTCTTTGGAATCGAGAGTAGCTCCCATAGCTAAGGCGCCATACCGGATGGCCCCTGCAGCGCTAGCGGAATTGAAGAAGCAATTAGAGGATTTAATGGAGAAGGGATTCAGTAGACCAAGTTTTATTTTTTAAGAAGAAGGATGGTAGCATGCGGTTGTGAATAGATTACCAAGGAATTAACAACGTTACCATCAAGGACAAATATCCATTACCGAGAATAGATGAGTTGTTGGATCAACTATCATAAGATCCATGTTGCATAGAAAGATGTTGTGAAAACCGCATTTAGAACACGTTATGGCCAATACGAATTTGTGGTCATGCCATTTAGCCTAACAAATTCACCAGCTGCATTTATGCGGTTAATGAATGAAGTCTTCCGGGATTACTTAGATGAGTTTGTCACTATTTTCATTGATGACATTCTTATGTATTCTAAATCCGCTGAGGAACATGAAATACACTTAGGGAAAGTGTTAGAACGTTTGAGGAGACAAAAGCTTTTTCCTAAGTTTAGCAAATGTAGCTTTTGGAAGCGGGAGATTGGATTTTTAGGGCATTGGGTATCAGAACAGGGAGTTTCGGTAGACCCGGAGAAGATTGTAGCGATTCAGGACTGGCAACAACCGTCCAACGCTACGGAGATATAGAGTTTTCTAGGACTAGCTGAATAATACCAGAACTTTGTCAAATGATTTTTAAGTATATCCAAACCATTGACTCGCCTGACTGGAAAGGGTGTAGTCTCTATATGGGACGAGAAAACGGAGAAGGTGTTCAACCAGTTGAAAAAGGCTTTGACCACATCACCGATCTTAGCCTTACCTAAGCCAAACCATCCATTTACGGTATTTACCGATGTGTGTGGAACGAGATTAGGTTGTGTGCTGATGCAAGGCAAGAGGATAATTGCTTATGCATATAGACAGTTGGAAAAACACGAGGACAACTATAGCACACATGATCTAGAGATGGTTGCAGTTGTATTTGCCCTTAAGATATGGCAATCATATCTTTACGGCGAATCAATAAAAGTGATAACCGATCATAAGAGCTTGAAATTTTTTACGAGATGGTGGTAACCTTTCCAAAGGTTTGAACACATCATTGTAACCATTAACTACAAGGATCTCCTCAAGGTTATGCTTTTCTTAGGGTCACTAACTATACTCAAGGTTATGAGATAAACTTCACCTTTCATAAGGTCACTTTCTGCTCTCAAGGCCATTATGAAAGATATTCCGGTGTTGGGTTTGATCCCATGATAGGTTTTGGATGGTTTCCAGTTCGCTCAAAGGTTATCCTTCCTCTACTACAATCTATGTGTGCCATATACGTCGTTAGCCAGTCCATTCCTAAAATGACTTAATACTCTTCTAATGGAACGACTAACAAATTTGCTGTGAAGATATGGTCTCCACTAACAATTAGCACTCCCATATAACACTTTTCGGCATGAAGGATTTGACTACCAGGTGTTCTAACAAGGATAGAAATTTTACTTGTCGTAAAAGTCCCTTCAAATTTCAATACGGATTCAGGTGATACAAAACTATGTGTTGCGACTGAGTCAATCAAAACATGTATGGGTATACCACAAATACGTAAGGTTCCTAGATATACACTAAAATTTTTGTTTAAACTTCTTGTATATATTAAACATCCATCATATGCATTCACACAATATTTACACAGTACAAAAAGATGTTTAAGTTGAAACCCTTATTTACCTGAAAGAGGACCTTTAGAAGGTCGAGTAGGGTTCATGTTTATCTAGGGAATATACGCGTCTCATAATGGCTTGACGCTTAGCCGGAGGATCAATCTCGATTGGAGTCTCTATCTCAGGCTCCCACTACATCGCTTGTACTCTCGCCAGTCGACTTGTCTGTCCTAAAGGATATTTAACCGGACAAAAAGTCGCATAATGTCTGGGCTGGTTACAAATGAAACAAACAACGTGGGCTAGCACAGCCCGTGTTGTGTGTCACACGTTTAGACAAGCTTTAGCGTAATGGCCTCGACCACCACACTTAAAACACTCGGGTAGTTGCTACATCGTCGGTGTTCCCCTATCGGCAATTCCTCTACCCCGTCCTTGGCCATAGGTTTGACCTTGACCTTGAACTCGTCTTCTACCAAAGGTATGACCCTGACCTTGGCCTCGTCCTTGTCCTTGCCCCTAATCACCCGGTCGGACCACTTGATTGTTTAGCCCCGATTGTTGTTGTGGTTAATGTGGTGCTTGTTGTTGCTTTTCTTGGTAATGTAACTCTGCTCGTGCTATGGAGTCTCGTTCAACCTTAATACCTTCCTCTACAACCACTGATATTTCCATAAGCTCAAAAAACTCTAATACTAGTTCACAACTAGCCTGCTCATAATCTCCAGCCTCAAACCTCGCAAAAACATTATGATGACACATGGTTCATCACCTGGCCCGTAATGTGCGTAACGTCGAAGTCGAGTAAACTCTCTCATACATTACGTTGTCCATGTATCAAGTTCTGGAACCCTGCTTCCATTATATCCCTTGCTTTTGGTGGAAAGTACTTCCTCTCAAATCCCTTACAAAAGATATCCCAAGAAATCTATATGCTCATATATTGATTCTTGACGATATCCCACCAGTTGTTTGCATCCTTCATCAAATAGTGAACAACTACAAATGTCTTGTAACCCTCTGGACAACGAGTAGCCTCAAAATTTCTCTCAAGATGCTACATCTATGCATCTACTTCAAATGGACTTGTATCTCCAAAAATCTCCGTGTTCCCAGGTTCTGCATCATCACCACCATTTTAAGAAAATCTGGTGCTGAAAGTGGGGAATCTTGCAGTCTTCGAGAAGTCCTCCGATCTCCCATACATTCAATTAACTATCTGATCATACTCATCACATTTTCTTCAGTGTTTCTCACTTTTGATCTTGTTCTTCTCGGTCATATTCCCTCAGGATTAGATCGTTTAGAATGGCTCCGATCACCACATTCCAGATCCTCCGGTGGCGCTTCTAATTCCGGATATCTTTGACAAGAGGTAACAGACGGGATCGCGATGGTGACCGCAATGTAGGTGAAAACGGCAAGGATAGTCTACCATTATACCCCGATCTGCTCGGTCCTTCGTGACTTGTATCATCTCGGTTACCGTGGTAACGACTCTGATGAATCAATGGATATCCATCCACCATGATGTGATCCCTCAGGTCGGTGGTCACTAGTGTCTTAGAGTCCGAACTCCAGTGTTCATTGTGGAGAGTTCTCGTAAGTATACTCTTGATACTCAATCAACGGTACCGACACATACTATAAAATATCCTCTGATGGGTCTGAGTCTATCGATGTATATGAATCCTCTAGCTCTGGGGGAGGAAGACTAGGATATCGTCTTGGATATCCAAGAGAAGCTTGTCCGTGCCCTTTTTGTGGTCCCCACAATCTAGTATCAGGAAAATCACGGTGCGTTGGTACCGGCATCTGCATCAAAGAATCTGGTAAGTCATATCCCAACTTAAACATATTATAACACATGAACATAATCAATTTATCCTATTTGCTTTTGCGACAATTTTTACTCAATGAAACATTTAAAAACTAAGTGCCATTTGAGCATCATAAAAACCATGCTCTGATACCAACTTTTGTAATGCCCATGATCGGGATCTGAACGAAAATGCCACTGAAGAACACCTAAGTGCTCGATCAGAGGTTCACGGAACACATCCAAAAGTCTTAGAGTAGACACTTGAGCATTCGTCCCTATTGAATACAACTTATGGCTTGCCGACCCGAGCTGTATCCGAGAGTTAGATCGTCCGGACACGACTAAGTATCATATGAAACCCGAGTTATTTAAAAACGTTCTTTACTTATTTATACTAAAGATTTTAAAGGATTACAAATTATATTTGATCCCAAGTCTAACACTCCAAAATGTTTATATACATGATAATCATTATTTATTTAAAAAAGTAGGGAAATCTACCACTAATTTATCCTAATGTTCTGTGTTGTGCACCCCAATGATCTACCCGCTAATGGTTATAAACAAAACAAGTTGAGTCGTAAGCACTAGACAAGTTTAGGGGAGCCTAGACTCACTGATAAAATAGTGCTCACGACTCAACTTGTTTTCCAGGTAACCTTTAGCGAGTAGATCATTAGGGAGCACAACACGGAACATTAGGATACATTAGTGGTAGATTTCCTTGCTTTTGTAAATAAATAATGTTTAATATGTATATAAACATTTTGGAGAGTTAGACTCGAGATCAAATATAATTTGTAATCGTTTAAAATCCTAAGTATAAATAAATAAAGAACGGTTTTATATAACTCAGGTTTGATATGATACTTAGTCATGTCCGGACGATCCAACTATCGGATTCGGCACAAGTAGGTAAGCCTTGGGTTGTATTCAATAGAGACGAATGCTTAAGTGTCTAGTCTAAATCTTTTGGATGTGCTCTGAGGGCCTCTGATTGGGCACTTAGGTGTTCCTCAGTGGCATCTCCGTACAGATCCCGATCGGGGGCGATATACTCGTTTCACATCGTTTAGTTGGACAAGTACCATGGCAGCCAAACCGCTACTAAAGCAAGATCTTAGGAAAACTATTGGCTCGAGATCCTCCACGTTAATTTGGAACAATCCATGGATCCCACATATTCCGGCTCGCCCTGGGAAATCACTCCCGAGGGTAAATAATTATGATCCGCTACTTAGGGTTCATGCTCTGGTTAGAGAAGAAGCGAGAGAATATGATAAACCCTATTAGAGAGTTAGTCCATCCCGATGATATTTTTCTAATCCGAGGGATGAGGCCTAGACATAATTCCATACCAGATGGGTATGCGTGGAGTTATACGCCCTCGAGAACCTACACCGTTAAGTCAAGATATTCACTTGCTAGAAACATAAGGCGCACTAGAGAACCCCAATAGTTCTTGAACCGAGTATTACTTGTCTTTTGAGCCAAACATGGAACACCCGAGCACCAGGAAAGTTATGCCATTTTTTGTGGCAAGCTCTTTCTGGTTGTGTTCCAACATACCAAATACCTACCTATAGACATATGGGAACAAACATGATATGCCCACTTTGTGGTTCACTAGAAGAAACGATTAATCATCTACTCTTTGAACGCCCACCAGCTTTACAAGTTTGGGCACTTTTAGACTTCTTGTCCTCTCCGGGTCTCTTCTTGAATACCTCTTTATTCTGAAATATAGACTTCCTATTTTGGAGAACACATGAGATTGGTATATGCGTGTCTCAAAGGGTTTGTTCCCTGAATTCTCTGGTATATCTAGAAGGCCATAAACGACAAAGTTTTTAAGGGGGAAGACAATATCTCCACAATATACTTTTCAGACGGTGACCCTCGAAGCAGAGAGTTGGAGCATTGCAAACTAAATAGAAGAAGACAAAGAAGCAGAGGATCTACGTCAACATAATGTCTCACATATGAACTCTCGATATGTCAGATCAATGCATCTTGGGTTGACCATGGGCCAGTTAGTGGACTTGGGTGGTGCCTATGAGACTACATAGGCTTTATCACTTACGATATGAGAGGATGTAGACTACATCATGCTAAGTTTGATGGTCTACTTTAGGTGATGAAATGCATGAACGGGAGAAACCTATCGATAGTGAGGATTGAGACGGATTGTGCAAATCTGATTTCCATGACTACGCATCCACTCAATTGGCCATGTTTCAGTGCAGAGCATGACTCGTTCAAGATGTTAAAACATCATTTTATATTTTATAGCTTAGTTCATATTCTACGTAGTGGTAATGTATGTGTCGACTCCCTCGCAAAAAGAGTTCGAGCACGAAGTTATATATTTTCCCATATAAGTCATTTCCGTATGGGGTTGCCCGCGAAGGAAACCATCCAAATATTAACTCTTGATTTAATATATGGTGATCGTTGAAAAAACAATGCACACCCCACAATACTTCTTATAATTCCTTGCAAATCCAGACCGTTCATGGCCCCTGTGATGTAAGACACACGGTCAAACATTTCCTTAGTCTATCTTGACCTGAATACATCATCGTGTATCACGGCTCATGGGAGTGACCCACGAATCAGTCATGGTGTGATTCCGACACGTCTTCTTTGGAAACATAGACCGCTACATCATGATACTACACATGATGCAACACAAAACCTAACAATATTAGATTAAATGCAACATGATCACACACATGAAGCTTATCTAATAACCAAACGCATAAACATTCCAACTAACTACTAGCTAGCAATGAACAATCGTGCAAACAATGAATAATCAATCAACAAGACATGAACTACTCTAAGCAAACATGAATGACTTATCCACATGATCAAGCTCAAGAGATAACGCAAGCAAAAGATCAAACACACAATATGAATCTAAGCATTATAGCCGTAAAGAAAAACAAGTAAAATCCCACGATGATTCCACTCATCAACCACTGAGATTCCACTCAAAGGTTTTGGATGACGAGGCTCAGAACTACTACATAACTCCAGCTACTCCTTAGAACGTATATCCTTAGACTTATATGAACAACACTTTCCTTGGACTAATCTTATTAAGACATACGCGGATAATAGCTCACAACGGTTATGGAAACAAAAATGGACAAATCTTTTGGTATTTTATGTAAAGGGACAGAGATTTCTCTAACGATTCTCTGACAAAGGGATGGAATAAGGGAGTTTGGACAGAGCTGGATGGGAGAAAATGATCAAGGGAATGCCTTTATATATAGCCAAAGATCGCAGCACGGCGTGTCAGGCGCTGATAACATGTTGCTGACACATGTCGCCAGATGCCACGTGTCAGCGTCTAGAAACGCCTGCTCGCTGATAAGTGTCAGACGCGTGTCATGTCCGGCTAAGGTGCAGACGTGGCTCACTTTGGGCCAGACATATGTTGAGGTTTCAGAACTCCGGCATGGCTCAACGCCTGCCGAAATTCATACCTAACAAAACATGGCTCAACGGTGGCCACAAGTTTGCCCCGATCACGACTCGATACTTCCTCGGGTCAGCCTTGTGCTGGCCTCGGTCGTTCTCGACCCACAGTATAGAACTTGTCTAAATCCACTTGTATTGCGGCTTGATGGTCATACCGAATTTGTCCTACTAGCTCTATGCCTTCCCGGGGGACAATTCTGTGTTCTAATCTCACGTACCGTAAAACATTGGTCGTGGATTGGCAACTTCTCTCAGCCATGTTTGTTTTCTTTGATCAACCTTTAGTTTCCATTGTTCGAACGCTCCTTTCCATGCCATATATTCTGTCCCACCATTTCTTAGCCAAATTTCCAACATTTCAGGAAAAAGTATCCTTTTTCTTGAATGGCCAAATATCTTAGTTTTCCCTCTTTCTTTAAACGGCCATCTATCTGGTTTGCCCCCTAAATGGTTTTGGTTAAGGTCATGGGTTCCCTTAATACTCTAGATAAGATTTCCAAACACTTAGACTCTCCAGGCCTAACTCTAGATTCCAAAAAATCTTATTCAAGGCTTAACAATCAAAATTTAGTCAATCTCTGAGTTCTGTGAGAACCTAAGTCAATAAATTCTATCCGAAAAGTAAGGCAAAGCGACACTAATCATATTAAGGACAAATTAATCAAAAAATATCAAGCACCACACAATGCAAAACACTTTAAACATTCAAAAGCATTAATCATTAGACCATGCAAAATACTTTAAACATCCAAAAGCATTAGATATCACACCATGCAAAATACTTTATACATTAACCATATATCCAAAAGATTACACGGTTTTGTTTAGGACTTAGCCGAGTATATTATACTGAGCCACTAAGGCATTATTCCATCTTGGAACCAACCATAAAACTAGATTACCAAGACAACCGGTTATATCTACATAGATATTCACACAAAAAGAGAAAAGTTAGAACCCATTCATACATGGCTCGGCGGGGTTTGAAGGTATCTCCATCTAGAGCATAACCTACCTCCTAAGATTTTATGCTTTCTTGGGCCGCAAGATGAAGGGTTGATAGGCATCTGAGTCAGAGTCAGAAAGACCGTGAATTCAGGATGGATAATTGGATAATTGCTCCCTCGGTGTCTTACTCTTCCACAATGCGCACACTCTACTTTACTCATATTACCTTCCCAGTTCAAAGATAGACAAAAATATGACATATCCATTTAGCCCACAAACACGACACCAAGTCGCAGCGTATGAAAAGGATCTTGTCTCATACCTGGTACTTGAGCCTGGTGCACCTTCTCCAGATACCTCTCCCTCTACTTACTGCAATGTGGATAAGGACCCACATTTGATTGAGGTACTACATCCGACACCACTTGGTCTTGTGCCGCTGATTGTGGTTGGAACTGATTGTGGTTGGAACGTTGGAATGCATGAAGGTACCAAGACAGGGTTGTCTTCTTAAAAGAACATCTCACTATCCAAAAAGATTTCTATAACTTCAGGTGAATCTGGAATTAAAGGGACTGTTGGGGACTCTAGTGAATCAGGAACCAAGATGATCTCCTGTTGACTCTGTA
Organism: Draba incana; assembly: GCA_963576765.1. NCBI lineage: Eukaryota > Viridiplantae > Streptophyta > Magnoliopsida > Brassicales > Brassicaceae > Draba > Draba incana. The sequence continues at coordinate 24,240,468 of OY755202.1, forward strand.
TGTGGACATCCGGCCATTGACTTTCTTCTTCTTCTTTTGGTTTGGACTCTTCATCCTGACAACAGCATCTTTTGGTTTGGACTCTTCATCCTGACAACAGCAGAGACTTGAACCTGGACCAATACCATAGTGCTAGTGAACCGGAACTTCTTCTAATTCCTCTTATTCACTTGGGCAATGCACCACTTGAACTCTATGATGTGTTACCATCGAATATATCTTCACTGAACTCATCCCAAGATTGACTTGTGCCATCTAACTCAGATTCTGCCCTCATCAACCTGAACACAACAAAAGGTAAGTCCTATTAATCTCAACTACCTAAAGTATTAGACTGGCCAAGCCCTAATTGATCTACCCAAGTGTCAAACGCGTGTCAGGTCTGGCTAAGGCGCAAGCGTGGCTCACTTTAGCCAGACACATGTCGATCTATCGAAACTCAAGTGTGGCTCAATGCCGACCAAATTTCATACCTAACAAGACGTGGCTCGACGGTGGCCACAAGTCGCAGCTCAATACTTCCTTGAGTCAACCTCGTGCTGGCCTCGGGCGTTTTCGACCCACAGTACAAAACTTGTACGAGGCCTCTCGTATTGCGGCTTGATGTCTGTACCGAATCACTCCTAGTACATGTATGCCTTCCTGGGGGAAATGTTCCGTGTTTTGATGTTAAGCAGAACATGGGTTGCGGCTTGGCCACTTCTCTCGGCCCAAGTTGATTTTCTTTAATCAACCTTTAGTTTCCTTCGTTGGAACGCCCCTTTCAATGTTTTATGTGTCTGTTCCACCACGTTTGGTCTTTGGTCTTAGACTTTTATTCGAGCGGCAAACCATAGCCATTGCGAGGGTCATAAACCCTAACCCCCCACCCTTTTTTTTTTCTTCTCCCAGACCATCCATGTCCGACAATTCCAAAAATTCCTTAATAAAACTTACACCAGATTTGAAACCGAGTGTTTCCCTTCGTGTTTTCAATCCTTGTAAGTTGTTTTTCGAGTGCAAATCGTGAAACTAGGGAAATGTTGTCCGTCTAGTCCAAGCGCCAAGATCTGTAGTCTTGTAGCATCGTTAAGTCTCCTCATCTAAAATATATTGGTGGAGTCACAGTTGATGAGTCGAACCTCCATGGTTAATTGCTTAGATTCATACTGCGTGTTTGAATTCTTCGCTTGCATTATCTCTTAAGCTTGATTGTGTGGGTTAAGTCTTTGGTTCTTGTTTAGCTTAGATTCATGTCTTGGTAAGTGTTTTATGCAAGCATGTTTAGTCTTATCCCTAGAACAGTTTGGTACTAGTGATAGCTACAGGTTTTTCATTGCTTATGTTGGGATTGTGTGTTTGATTGTTTTGCATTAGGTTACATGTATGATCATGTGCATTTAACCTGATGTGGGTCCAGGTCCAATGTTCTCGGTAAAAAGGACGCATAGGTGTTGCGCCATGGCAGGATTCTTGGGTCGCGATGTAAACTCTGGTTGGACTCAGAAAGTTGTATACTTGTTGGTTGCACTTGTAGTTGGACTGGGGCGTTGGCATGCATGTAGACTGTTTCATCTTAGGACTAGTATTGTTCTTGCATCGTTCTTTGATTGATTTGAATGGGTAGTCCTAAAATAGACAGATATAGGTTGTGGTAAAATTAGATATTTCCAATTTACTTCTAGAACTATATTAAGTTTGTATATAAGCTACTTGATTGGTTGTGGTGTGATTGGTTAAAAATTGCCTAGGTGTCAAGTCCTAAACTTTACTAGGTAGGAAAATGAAACTTATTTGGTGGTTTAGGCGTAGGTGTTAAAAAATCCTATACCAATAAAACTAGGGAAACCTCTATGGGTGGTACAGAACGTGGTAAGAGCATAGTAAGAGAAAGAGCATTAGGAAAAGAAACCAATGTCTGAGGTTACAATAATTAAGAGAATCAAATCAGGAGGAATCATCAACATGATGGTTGTTGATTGACAAACATCAACAACATGATGGTTGTTGATGGCGAAGACCGAGGCAGAGTGATATGATCGACAAACATCAATAGAACTTGTTAGAGGATGACTAGATACGATAATCGGCCCGGGATGAATGGCAGACGCGAATGAATAAAATGAAGAAAAGATAAGAAGAAGACAAAAATAATCGCTTGTAGCTGAAAATGAAGACCTTCTCACCAAGTAATTTTGCACATACTATTTTCCTTGTTTGCATGCATGGAGCCACATGAGCCATTAATTCATAAATTATTGACTCCTTACCAACTGAGAATACCATCCAGTTGAGCACCATTTCACTACACGAAACATAACCACACATAACTATACGAAACATAACCATGCATCGATGGTTTAATTATGTTCAAGATCCAAACGTCAGACAAGCATATATAATTCACCATGCCGCAAAGCTTCATACCATGAGAGTTTGCGAAAAAGATTCTTTATTTCATAGACAAGAGAAGCTTATTACACATATGTAAATATCAGGACTTAAAAATCTTGCACTTAAGTATCCTGCACGTAAGATTTAAAAACGACTTCGAAAGCAACACTGTTCCACAAGCCAACAACAGCATAGCGTCGTTAAACTGCGTCATTCCCAAAGAAGTGATATAGATCAAATTTCTTTCAAAAACAATATGTAATTCCATTTTGCATGCTTTTATATCTTGAGTTGATTCAAATAACGTGACACAACTATTCATACTATGTCGACAAAAACAAATACTCGCATATGTTGATAAAAAAAATTAAACTCGTTCTTTATCTAAAAAATAACTCTAGTATTTCTTTGTATTTCTAAGAAAACATTCAAAAGGTTAAAAACTTAGAGAGAGACAATATGTAACTTTAATAAATCAACATTTATTTCATTCAATTTTTGAAGGTTTTATGCAACAAAACATCGACTTAAATTATAATGCATATACATTTCAAAAAAATCGAATGAAAAAAAATTCTAAGAAATTTAAGATAGTGGAATATAGGGAACATTAAATTAATGTTAGAACTGACCAGCTTCTGAGAAAAGGAAAGCAACCTTCATATTCTCCTTCTCCATAGTATTCATCTCTGTATGGCCGCAGTGGTGGTGGATGCAGCTGACTATAGCCACCGTAATGGTCTTGATACCTCGTTCTGGTTGGTGGATACGGTGGTGGCGGAGCCTCTATTATCGGTTGATATGGTGGTGAAGGCCCTGCGAAATTCACACAGATATATATACACATGCGTGAGATTTATCATCTATGTATAAATAGTTGTCACATATTACATATATAAACAGATCAAGAAAAGTAATAATTTATTTAAAAAAGTGTTTTCCTGGTGGTTGATATCTCTCATGAGAAACATGGTAAGATGTCATTGTAAAGCTTTAGATTTGCAAACTCGTTTTGAATATGGAAAATTTAAAGAAGGTTGATTTAAGAACTGATCTTTTGAGAATATCTCACAACATACAACAGTTTTTATTTGATTTATGTGAAAATGATTTTGAAGTCGTACCTTGAATAGAAGATAACTAAACCGACATCTGGTTTGACAGGAAGGCACTTGGCAACAGTGGTGCATTAACGTGTTAGTTTGTAGACATCCTGACGAGCTACTTGGCACTTTTTCCCCGCTTTAATATGATTTGGGACGTCGGTGTCCTCCAGTTCGGTTTAATTTTAAATTTTCAATTCCTCTCTCCTCTCTTTTTTTTTTTTTTTTTTGTCACAGAATTACACTTCGCTACTAGTTAAGCAAATACATTTTCAGTATCAGTAAACCAATAGGGGACAGAAATGTTAATAAAAGAAAAAATCTCATTTCTCGTGCGTGCAGCATTCCTTGCTAGCAAATCCGCTCTCGTATTATTCTGCCGTTGCAGGTAGATGAGATCGAATTCTGGGAAAGATTCCCGAAGGCTTGCCAATTCACGTAATTCTGGTACAAATCCGGGCCACTCATGTGGCGCCTCCACCATCTTCACCAGATCCCTTGAGTCTGTGATGAAAGTAGAGCAAAATCGTTGTTTACCAAACACAATAGACCACCGATTAATAGCGCTTCATTTCATTTACTATTCAGTATATTTCTAATCTATAATCTCGTGAATAATTATCTCTACTCACGAAATTAGCTGCTCAAGCTATTGTTTACCAAACACAATAGACCATTTTTACTTATGTGTCATTCCACAATTTTTCTCCTCTTTATTTTTATTTATTTTTTTTTTTTTTATAGTCGTTACCAAACACATTTATTTCCAAATATACTTATTTTAATTACTATAACTCTAATTGCCAAACACATTTGAATCTTCTTAAATTTGCCAAAATTCAAAATATTTGAAAATCTTAAACTTGCCAAAAATTAATATATTTCGAAAATTATAGATTTGAATCATAGAATTAAATGTGAACAAAAATTTAACATATACAACAACAAAAAATTTGATTTAAAATAGAAAAAAACAATTTATTATCTTTTGAAAATATATGAGCATGTAAAACAATTTTTCATATATAGTTTTACATGTGTTGTTTTGTTTGACAAGTAGATGTTTTAATTTTTCATAAATACACCTTCGTACACGTAAAATAATTATTACTGAAATTTTGTTGGTTTAATTATTTCACGGGTAAAACAGTGGCGGAGGTCAATGTTCAAGAAAACGCTAGGCTCTAAGCGGGTGGTGACCCATCGTGACTAAACACGGCATGAGGTTGACACATGACCCAAGATCACAAAGAGAATGCTCGAACCTATCCGTCAAAATTGAACAATCCAACACAAAGCTTCCCCGGTCCGGTAGTTTCATTGGGATCTTCTTCATCAGAACTGCACTAACATCCTTAGTGATCATCAATACTCTTTCCTCAAGATTCACACTACTTGCAACCATTCTCTTCTCATATCTTCTGAAAGCAGGGGAAGTCTTAACTGCATTGACAAACGGGAGTTCAACAATTATCCTATCCATTATCGCCTTGCATCTAGCGTCTTCAATCATCTTCTTTGACTTCTTAGGAGGCTTTGGGTATGGAACCTTGGGCTTGTCAACATATTCGACAGCAAGTTCGGATCGATTTTTGGCTTCATGAACGTTCTCAGTCGGATTTGATGTGTTTTGCAGCGGTGTCGCTCGACACTTTTCCTTGGTTTCGTTCAACACCGCCAAGGGTGTTAATGGGATCGATTCTTCTGCGTCTTTCTGGAGTGTCGATCCACACTCTGAGTGGTGTTTGTCGACACTTTGCACTGCAGTTTCTAAAATCAAGTTTTCATCGGTCTTTTCAAATCCCACGAACTCGGCATCATCTAAAACCTTCTCAAAAATTGGTATCAATTGTTTTCCACTCCTCAAGGTGATAGCATGAACGTCTTGCATGCGAAGCAGCTAGCTGGTTGAAACAACTTGCTCCAGGTTTGTTGACCACATGGGAAGCGACGAAGAATGCCTTCGTGAACCACTTTTATGATGATGCTAGATCTGAAGAGCTGAGAACTAGAATATCTACTTGTTTTCACAGACCTATGGAGAAGAAACTAACTGATTCAGTTGACAAAAAGTCTTGTGAGATGAAGTCAACTTTGGTGTCAAGTATTATTGAATTTCTAGAAAAATATGTTGCAGTTGAAAAGACTGTCAGTCAATCAATTTATTAATCCAGTTAATATGACCGACAAACGTAAAATATTTAATGGATCAGCTTTAGCAGCGGAAGGTAATAAGCCAACGAAAATATACGATGCAGTGAGGAATGTTATTGAAGGCGTGCTTGCTGATTTGGACAATTCACGTGAGCATGAGGTAATAACCCCAATTGTGAACAATCTCTTCTGTTTTCTTTCAAGGTTTTTTGTTTTCTACTACTATTACGTTGACCTTTTGCAGGTCATCCCTGATAGAGTTAGGCGGAATGTCCCAAATGCCTCTAATTGTGTTGTTGGCTAGGCTAACAAAGGTAATTCTCAGGTTGGAGACAATGGTGTACGACACCAAACGAAGAGGTACTTGTATGAGTGTGTTACCTGAATTGGGTACTGTGTAACAGTATATAAATAATTAGCTACTAAACTATATGATATAAGTTTCCATCAAATTGTTAGCAATGACAATTATTTTTATACCATATACTATTCATGTTTTTTAAAATCGTTTTATTTCTCTAAAATCCAAAATATTTTTATTTTATTTTTAAACAAGTCATTCTAAATTTTATTGATAGTTCCGTCAGAGGGTTAAAATGAACGTTTTGAATTTATTGACAGAAGATGGAATGGTGAATGAAATTAAAAAATACAAATTTTTTTCACCTTAACTCATTCAATCTATGGAAAAAGATCACTGACAAATATTGTACTGATCTAGATAAGGTTGGTTGAATTTGCAAAAAAATTATAATGCAAACTTGATTAATCGTAAAGTGATTTTGTGAGACAATTTGCAAAAAGATCACTGACAAATATTGTACTGATCTAGATAAGGTTGGTTGAATTTGCAAAAAAATTATAATGCAAACTTGATTAATCGTAAAGTGATTTTGTGAGACAATTTGCAACACATTGTCGATACTCATTGGTATCGTTATCTGTAGCCGAGGTGTCATTCACTTCTAGCCAGAGCTTGGCTTTCTCTTGGCCCCTCTTTACCACCTGTTGTAAGTCCTCTCTTGTTCCACCTCAATATATACCTCAAACTCTCGTTATGTTTTTTTTAACTTCATTTAAGTCTATTACTATTAATTAACTAAGAATTTATGTTTTTAGAGTCCTCTTAAAAACTCATCATAACAATCAGTTCTTATGTCAAGTATCAGTTTTGTGTGTTGGTCTCTCTTTGTTCTTTGATGAATGAAGTTTTCTCCGCCAAATTGAACTCTGGGGATTATTAGTAAGGTATGAACATTTCAATCGAAGCTTTGGTTAGTCATTTAACGCGTATCTGTCGACTTTTGCCTTCGTAGCATTGCTTCCGACAAGTGACATATATACCACAACATACATTTATCGGGCCAAAACCAAACATGATCCTCTCTTTGGCGCATAACCCTGTGCCATCACTATCTACTGGATTCTCTCTGATGTTTATTTCATATCCAGAGACGGACAGGGACGGGACCATTTTCCTTCACCCTCACCAAGTTAGTAGATCTTATGACACAGCGTGGAGTTTGATTGGTTAAAAGCCCCTATACTTTTGGTATTTGTGATGATGAACTGCTTCCTTTCGGGGCGAAAGAATGCCTATATACCCCAAATCCGACAAACCCCGCAGGCCCTAATCAACTCGACATGGCCTAATGGGTTTTCAGGCCTTATCAAGTCTCAAATCGCACCATATGGTGAGAATATTTAAAGGGCGGGAACTGAATTTGGTTTATGGTTTGATGGGAAAATCGTTCTCGTTTGCTCTCCGATACAGAAAAGCTGATGCTTCCACCCTGCACTCAGACAATGAAAAAACTATTACAATCGGAAGAAGACAAGTTCTTTTTCTCTTAGCGTTAATAGGAGACCAAGAGGTTCTTACCAGCCATGATGAACAACGAATCTACCATTGGCTAGTGCCCAATTTACCTGCTTAAACAAACACATTCAGAATCTCCCAGTGACATTTCTTCTTCGGCCCAGTAGTTAAAAGAAAATTCCAGACTTCTTACCTTGTCGGTTCCAAGAGAATTGGTGACAACATGAGTGACATGTTCATCCACCTGGGTTGTGCAGACTGCACCAAACTGCTCAGCGGTTTGCCACAATGGGTGCAAGTGTGGTTTGGCTTCACCCACTGGGATTATCCGGCTAAATACAATCCGGCAACCAGCCAGGATCTTCCGTTGCTCGGAAGCTAAAATAGCCCTCACATCCGCTTCCTCTAGTGAAGTATGCGAGAAGAAATTTTTATGTATTCTCTCGATAACCTGTACAATCAAAGCCATGTAATGATACTGAGATTCTAAATGAAGAGTAGAAAATAACATAACAAGGGGCATAAACAAAGTCCAGACCGCTAATGTAGATGCCAATGTGCCTTCCTCAGGTACCTCATCGTGATCTACTTCAAGAAGAGAAGGACCAAGAAGCCCAAATTGCCGTCTACTGCAAGGGAAATAAGTATATCTGCCAGAAGAAACAATTAACATCAGCAAACATGTAATATTGTTTCATGTTAGCCATATAGCAAAAGGTGATAATACCTTTCAACAACTATTAAGTTCATTTTGTTACGAGGCCACACTCTGACAGAGTCGTCTATGATTACCACAGACGATTCCATACCCATAACACCTTCTAAATCTTTGCTCTTGGGTACGCGTTCATCTCCATCAAGGGGATCTCCATCATCTCCTTTCGATATGACTCGTCCACTAAAGAGAACCCCTTTGGGATCAAGCAGTTTGGCCATCTCTGTAGCATACAATTTGTTGCCCATAGTGTAAAGATGTAGCTCGTACAGCTTGCTAGCCTGAAATTCACAGGAAATGTTACACTAAAGTCTTACACACATATTCGAACAGCGAGAAAGTATTATTATTATCTGAGTCACCTTCTCCAAAAAATTCCAAATCCCTGGTCTCAGTTTAGTCCACATTCCCATGTGGGAGAAGCGAAAGAGATGTCTATATGGTTTCTCACGATCTTGGTCTTCCTTCTTTCTCAATATTAAATCATGGGCTGATTCGACCTCGTGAAACTGGAAACAATAAAAAGAAAACTTAAAGAAAAAATATAAGAAAAATAAGGAAATAGAAGGGAGATAAACTAACCTTAGCTGAATTGAGAAGAGTGTGGTCTAAATCCAAGACAAGAGAGAGCTTTTGAGATGAAAACATTTTCTTCTGTTCCTCTAACCTACGAGCTCTCTCTTTCTGGATAGCAACCCTCTGCATATCATCATATCCTTCGAATAAATGTTCCACATCTCCCCAACAATTCGTGGAACGAGTGGGACCAGCTGCACCCGTTACTGGTGCTTCAGAAACTGACACACCCTCCTCTTGGTCGTTTAGATTTAAAGGACTATGTTTGAAATCTTTGTCCGTCTTAAGTTCTATTGATTGCGGAATTGCTGAGGGATTGCCAACTTGTTGTGATACGACAACCATATCAGCAATATTTTTCAGATTTTTGGTGAACTGTGTTGAAATATCTGGTGTCTTTCCACTGAGAAATTCGCCCGAAATTTTCATTTTGCTGGTACCATTCTGGCTAATATTTTGTCGCTGAGCAACCTGGGATGCCGTTTCTAACTCTTCTGACTTACGCTTCATAGCCAGGGTTCCCAGAGTGGGGGTGTCATTATTCACTTTGGGCTGTTTTTCCATTGAAGAATCCGTTCTTTGAAGAGTACTTCCATGCAGGATTCGGCGAGGATCACGTGGTTTCATGCGGATGCCTCCAGATTCGTCCTGAAAAATTCCAAAATGAGAAAAAATTGGAAGAAAAGATTCTAGTCTGTCAAAATGAAGGAATACTTACTGAGGGGGCTTGGGAAGAATCCTGAAGCACTCCTAACTTTGAAATGTTAGCAGTTAAGGCACTTGATGCAGGTAGACTAAGGGGAGGAGCTACCCCTAGTGGCACCGAGGATCCAGGAAGTTGTGCTGCTCTTCTCGGATCCATGGGCTTCTGAGGAGCTTTTTCAAGTATCTTTTGCCTTTCTCCCATTTTAAGTAAATGCATTAGCATTGTAGGATTTTGTAGCATTGTAGGATTTACTGCAATTTCCTTCAAAAACAAAGACACTGATCCAGCATCAATTGAATCTGTCGTCGGTATTTTTTGGCTCACACATACAGTACTCTCGGACATAACACCTGTTGTCATAAATGTTACTGCATTATCAGTTAATCTGGGCTTGGATTCCGGCATTTGGAGCCCCGGTGAATCTGTATCCTCTAGCCAGCCACCAATTCCAGCTGTCTTTGACGCATCGTTACTACTCTTTTGCCTTTTCCATGCAGGTCCATCAATAAAAAGTTCGTCAGCAGCAGCTTTTTGCTTTCTTGCATTCACCAAGTCTGCAGAAGGCTCTACTTTAGAGAGATTTTTAGCATCGTCGAAAGAGTATGAATTTGTGGTTACAGTGCCACAATCAGGATTTGCAAGCCATAGTCTAGGATCTCTACTCTTTGCAGCAAGTCTTAATGTCTGATCAGATGCAGGCGTTGTGTGAGTAGCACCAGTTGGTGCAGGAACAGCGGTAGAAACAGGATTTGTAACAGGTCCGCTTCTATAACTAAAATTAGAGGGCAGAGGAACGTCATCCCCATAAATCAGGAGATTCCCAGGCTTGGAGCTAGAAACCTCTCCACCAGTGTCTCCATTGCCATCATTTTGTTCTCCTGATGGTGTTGGGCTTGGAAGGTCATCTGTCTTAAATGTGGAGTTAATACCAAATTTATTCTGGTAGGTAGAAACTGATTTGAAGGCCTCTTTACCAATTGGAAAACCTGGTTTAACCATTGTATGGCGACCATTTATTGGAAAATTAGGGGTTGTATCCCTTGTGGGAGAGGGAAGACTGTCCGCATCATGGTCCTTATGAAGGTCTAGCAGAGGCAACCTACTCCTTACATAAAAGGCTCCTCGATGTGTACCTTCTAAAGACAGCTTTTTGGCAAGAAATGAATCACCATTACTCGTCTGAGTCATTCGGTTAACATTCTCCTCATTGCTGGTTCCAGCAGAGAGTGCAACTGCAGAACGGTTCAAATTCTGATTCATGGCCTGTATCTGCAAAACCAAGACAAATACTTATTAAAAACGATAACTTATGCTTCCCGAGGTTTTTGAATAGTGGTTTGTGCTATTTCAACAGGTGATCCAAATGAACACACCTCGTTTATCTGGTTGGATGATAGATATCGGGAAAAATGGTCATTTACAAGGGCTAGCAACCTGCACAAGAAAAACATAATTAAAGTAAGCACTCAAAACACCCCGGAATTCTTTTGATCAAAGGAAAACGCGATCAGAAGTAACCTTGACATAGTCTCCTTATTAAACTCCTTCGAATTAAAGTACATCGAGCAAAACACCTGAAAAATAAATAAGAGGTTATTATAATCATGGAATGGGAATGTAATACATAGAAGAGCACTTTCAGGCCAACGGATATTGAGTTAAGCCGTACAGAGTTTATGGTTTGAAGAGAAGCAAATGACAGTTGAATTAAAGTATCCCTCTTCGGAAAATCACCACTCTCTGAAACCAGCTCTCGCAAAGACTCCAAAGCCCCTAAAAGTCTTGAACAAACTCCTTCAAACGCTCTGAAACGAAACCAAATTAACAAAGCTATCAAGCATCACTCATCATCTTTAACAAACGGTTTAAACTTTTTCATCATTGAGACTTACGTCTGTGCTTCCACCAAAGAGGTACTCTCCAAAACCCCACGTATGAGTTTCACTTTCTTATCCAAATCTATCTCCTTCTGAATACGAACATCATCAGCCTTGTTACCACTCGGTTCCGTTTCCGTCTCGAGTTTTTCATGAGAAGCAGACTCCAAATCAATTTCCCCTTCTTCCAACTCTCCTTCCTCTTTCTCATCGTCACTATCATCAATCACAATCCTATCACTACCTTCCTCGTTCTTAACCTCAGAACTTGGATCACAATCCATTCCCAAAGGTTTGTTCTGCACAGCTTGAGCCCAAGCGAAATTATACAAACCCGAATTCGCGTATCCGCGATAACCTGGATACTTAGTCAATAAATCACGCATTGTCCAAACCCTAGAATTGCCATTAGATCCTCCTCTTCCAACATCGATATCTCCGCCACCAACCGTACTAGTAGAACAAGTCTGCTTAACGGAATCTTTTCCACCGGAGATTTCACCTTCTTCTACATCACCCAATACAATCAAATTCTCATCGTTTCCCATTCGATTTAGGCTTCTACAATGTAAATCCGAAAAATCCAAAACCCAGATTGCACAAACAAACAAAAAATACGATTCAAAATCTCCCTTTAGTCCCGTCAAGAGACGGAAATTAGGGTTTTTGTGTTTTTGTGGCCGTCTCTTCCAATTACGATCCGAAACAGAGATCCAAATTAAGAAAAGTTTTTTTCTTTTTCAATTATTAGACTTTTCGCAAATCTTTTTCACAATTTCAAAAACCCAATTCTCGATCTGAGATCTACCAAACGAGTTTTTCAAATTTCTTCGATCCAATTTTGAGATTTATTTTTCCCCGAAGGCCAAATCTCGAGAGAATGAAAAAGAAAGGAATAGACGCAATGAGAGAGAGAGAGAGAGAGAGGTTAATGATTAATATAAGCGGAGAAGGAAGCAAGAGAATCTAAGGGTGAGGATGGAGTTTAATCTTAACCGTACACGTCAGCGATCCGAAGAGGGATGATTAGGTCAGCAAGAGATGTGGAATGACGAAAATAGACATCTCTCTGAACATTCTTTACCACTTGTGTGTTTAGTGGATCCACCAACTTTTTGACTTGAAAGTTAGTTAACTTACCTCCTAGGAGTAGAAAGAACTTCGTACTGTACTTTTCCTTTATTGCAACAATGTTAAGGAAAAATAAATCCTATAACAAAATAATACTAGTGGTGTGTAAAACACGAATGACAAAATAACTATAAAGAAACTTTTTGTTATAGATATGTGAACTAATTTAACATTGTCATCTTCTTCCAAAATCAACGTCTTCTCGAGGGAAATCTCTCTCTCTCTCTCTCTCTCTCTCTCTCTCTCTCTCTCTCTCTCTCTCTCTCTCTCTCTCTCTCGTCTGTTTAAATTTCGATTCACCACGTTTCTATCGCATACCTTCGGTTCTCTAGAGATTAATTCGTTCATGGAGTGTTGTCTTCAAAAACTTATGGTGGTGCGTGGTATCTCATGTGGTATCTTGTTTTGGACTTGTTTGTAATTCAATGATTGTGGTGCTGTTTGTAACTACCAGCATAAAAGAGTCGGACTATATATAAGATCATATTTTGTGTTAGAATGCAATTTTTTCAGTTTATGATTTTATATGCTTGTTGACAAAAAAAAAGATTGTATATGGTTCAACTAGCTATCGCATCGGTTTCTTTTGATTTTTGCCGGTTCATATGGATAACGGTTTCTTTTCTCTCAAATAAAATTTTCTTTCAGTGATGTCATTATTCAGGGGTAGTTCACCTGGTTCTTGTGTTCTGTTAATGATCGTTTTCAAATATGGGATCCTAGCAGTTCGTTGTTGGAAGTCTTAACTTTCAGTGATGCCTACAAAATCATAACTTGACGGAACCATTGGTGAAAGTAGTGTAGTTTTCTTGTTTGGAATACTTTGGAGTTTCGTCAAGCGGATTGCCAAAGACTAAGACCGCATCAGCTTACGGAGAAGAGAAACAACATAGTGGATAATCGACAAATATCGCTCAAAATCGGAAAACAAAAACCATTAACGTCAAAATCTCCATGTTTATATAACATGTGTATAAAGCCTCTTCTCCATGTTTATATAACATGTGTATAAAGCCTCTTGTGGTGGCATCAATATTCAATCATGAATCGTGGTAAATGAAAGAACATAAAGAAGAATGAGAAAGTAATGTAGAAGCAATATACAACTAAATTTACAAATATATATATAATAGTACTAAATCTACAACTTATCTGCGATTTTGGCCACAGCATCTGCGAGCTTGTTGAGAACAGCGACTAAGCTATCACCGTGATCTTTTCTTTGCTCTCTGTCTAGTTTTAAGTTTGAATTCTGAACCTCGAGCTGTGCCGCCAGTAACTGCCCATTTCTTTCTAGTATCTCTATCAATTGATTCTGCATGCTCTTTGTTGTTGCTTCTTCTTCATCTTCACCAACTGCTTTTCGTTTACGCTTTCTCTCTTCTTGTGACGTTGATGCAGCTTCTGGATGTTTCTCTTTCACTCTACCTTCAAGTACAAAAATAACTTTTTCGTCAATATATATTTAAGGGACTTCGTATGTAACACAATTAGTTATAACAGAACAGAGCTACATTTTATAATATGAACCATCTTACCTAGATGATAACATATTGCACATAACTACATAGTCTCTAGACCTCTAAGACTTGTTTGAGGTAAGCGTAACAGAGCAAGGTTTAAATTGATGGAATAGATCAAAGCAAAAATGGTCATGAGAGACGCAAAGAAGTAAAACATTTGTATCCTCCAAATGAAACAATTCTATGTTGTTTGGATCAAATGAAACCGCAGTGTTTAGTAAGACCTTAAACTTCTTGGCACATTTTTTCTAGATAACCCCTTAACATACTTTCGTACTAACTCCAAACAAATTTATCCGGCAGGATAGGCCACGCGTTCGAACCCAACGCGAACAATCTAATACAAGTACATTTGATATTCAATTCGTAATTCCGATTTTCGAAATTTCGGTATACGAATAATAGTATCTAAAGTAAGACATAATCAATTTGTAATCAAACATAAGAAAATGGAAAACATCTTTTGAAGGAACATATAAGAACAACAAGACACAAACCTTGATCTGCTCCACAAGCTGTTTGTTTCTCCTTGTCTATTACTGAATTTCATTTTAAATTGGAGTTATATTATAAGATTGATGAACATTAAAAAAAAAAAAAAAAAACTTTTTGAGACTTGATCTGAATTTACCCGGAACTGATATCGTCGCCGGAGCCGAATTCAACTTATCTTGACCTCTCTCCGGTTCTCTCCTCTCAAAACCAGACAACAATCCCTCCGCCGACGCCGACGCCGGAGCTAAGCCAAGCGCAAGAGCTGGCTCCGGCGGAGGAGGAATCACGCCGCCGTCAACAATATCGTAAACTTCCTTATCGAAAAAACCAGGAAGCTTCTTCTCACGACGGACATCGTTCCTCATCACCCAATACGACTCCGTTTCTTCCTTAATCTGAGACTCCCATTCTTTAATCTTCTTGTAATCTCCGGCGAGATTGCTCCATCTTTTCCGGCACTGAACCGGCCCACGATTCACGCCGTGACGACGGCAATAAGATGATACCGATGCCCATTTGGGCTCCAATTGAGCCGACCCGAGAGCAGCTCTCCCTCGCCGGACTCTGTTCTCCGCCACTCTCTTCCCTTGAATCAGCACCAGAATCTCTTGTCTAGTCCAACGAGGAAGCCTCGCTGTCTTAACGCCGTCATCTACGCCGTCGTTACTTTCTTTACCGTCTTTACTAACGCCGTTAGCGTCGCCGTCAACGCCGCTCGCTCCTAAGCCCAACTGTTCCAGTGCCATTTTGTAAACGGAGTTTTGATTTTTTCCGTCGAAACGGATTTCAGATTTAACGGCGTTATGGTGAGAACATCCCGTTACGGCGTTTGTTTAGCGCCGGTGAGAGAGAGTGCAAAATGAAAGAGAGAAGTATTTGTGAAATAATTGACTTTTTAATTAGAGAAAACGTCTATATTTTTCTTGATTTTTTTTTTTTTGGAATTTAATCAAATGTAGATAAATTGACCCTTAACCCTTTTTAACTTAATCTCGACCCTTAACCCATTCTTAAGGTTCATGTAGATGTGTTGAAATTAAGGGCATGATGCAAGTAGGTTGTACATCTCGAATTCCTTATAGTCCAATTAGGGGTTACTTGCTTTGATAGGGCTATTTCCTGACTTTTGACACATCGCTGTCGTCACCTCATTTTATACGGCCGAGATTCACTTATACCCTATTTTCTAATAATTGTCATCTACTAATACAAAAAGAAAAGCTATTATTCACCTAAACATGAACTGAATGTGAAAGTAATGGCGACTCCATAAGTTTGTAACATATATAATGTGATTAATTTCACACCAGAATTCTTACTCATAAATTGAGGAAGATATTTATCAAGAAAAAGGAGTGATTGTTGGTATAAGATGTTTTAAATATTTCTATAAAAAATGCGTTTTATTTAAAAAACTATTCAAACGATAGTATTTCGGGTAAATTGTCATATATGAAAAGTAGTGGGGGATATGCATAATTAAATCAAAACAGTGATGACACTACTAATCTTAACCATTTGGAAGAAGAGATGGTAAATAAGTATGTGACAGTGTAGAGAGAATAGTTTTTTTCTAAACGTGTCTTTTGGGACAATCTATTGGTCATCTTGTTTCCCTCCAATTCCTCTTCCCTTTCCTTTTTTTTTGTTTTCGCTACATATTTTGTCAACTTGATAAGAACAACTGCCCATAAATCACTCATCTATTGTTTGCTCATGATTTCTTATCTTGTCAAATAATCAATAGGGAACAACATATATTTGGTTCCTGTGTTTCAACAATATGGAAGCATTTCAATTTTCAAACCAAGTACCAAGTCTATTATTACATTTGGCATTAAAGTTTTTGAGCAAAATACTCCTTCTGTTTTTTAAAGATTGATTTTTTGGGGTTTTCTTTTGTTTTTGAAAGATTGATTTTTTATACCTTACTTTATGCTTTTACGTTTTACCAAGTGATTAAATAGTTTTTTAATCAATTAGAAAAAGAAAAGTGGTGCGATGTTAATATAATGGGAAAATTTCCTAATCTCCCATTTTTTTACAAATAATCTTTCAAAATCTACCACAAATTCAATTGCTTTCAAAAAATTTCATAGACCGTATGGACGTCAATACAGAAAGACAGAATTGACCTTACAAACTCTGATTAATTACGAAGCTACACATGTGAGATCGGTTGCATCACTATTCATTATCTTCTCAATCTTCTCTCCACCATTTTTCTTCCTTTCTCTCTCTCTCTCTCTCTCTCTCTCTCTCTCTCTCTCTCTCTCTCTCTCTCTCTCTCTCTCTCTCTCTCTCTCTCTCTCTCTCTCTCTCTCTCTCTCTCTCTTCCAGGACGGACGTCTATTCTGTGATAGATTTTACATTTTTTGTCCTCTAACACGGACGTCTAGTTGTCCTCCGATGTCCACCACATAGATATTGACAAAAACGGTGGTCAACGTTGTCAGAGACGGTGGTGAACATAGCCGGAGACAATGGACGAGATAGTGGACAAATGAGGACAAGAAATACAAGACACAGACGTCTACTCTGTGATTGATTTTGTATTTTTTGTCCTCCGAGAGGGACGTCTAGTTTGTAAGTATGTCACCACCGTTTTGTCCTCGTCTTGTATTTGTTGTCCTCATCTTGTATTTCTTGTCCTATGTCTTATAATTTTTGTCCTTCGGTGGCCACCGTCTCCTGCTATGTCAACCACCATCCTGACACCATCGACCACCGTTTTTGTCAATGTCTGTGTGGTGAACAACGAAGGACAAGAAATACAAGACATTCACAAACCAGACGTCGTTGTTGGAGGACAAAAAATACAAAATCAACCACATAATAGATTTATGTGATTTATTACTATTAAATTTATTTGATTTATTAATATTAAATTCAATCTGAATGATTCTTACCATTTATACAAATCATTCATTTTTTGTTTGCTTTAGGTCACCTCACTGATAATCATAAGTCATCTCTCTCATACCTTGGGTGCAGTGCCCGAAAAAGTTGATCTGACAAATGCACTATTGCACTATTTTAGTTTTGGAACTTTTTTATCCTCCATGAATTTTACATGGTTAAACTAGTTACACCTCTCTCCAAAAGTCATGTTTCGTTGGGGTTCCTTCCAAAAGTCATCTTCCTATTATTATTGAAGACGTAATTAACAAGTTTCCCTTGTCCACTCTACAAGATGTCCCCAGGACATTATTAATACACTACATGGCCATCTACGTACTGTATGGACATTTATGCAAACGGTGAACGATACGGTGGCCATCAAAGGACAAAAAATACAAGACAGAGGACAAGAAATACAAGACGAGGACAAAAAATATAAAGACGGGGGACAAAACGGTGGTTATTATTTCTGAGGATAAAATTGTAATTTTACCCTTATATAGGAAATTTTCCCTTAAATAGAAAACCAAATTCAATTATGGCACTCCGTCTTTATATTTCTTGTCCTCGTCTTAAATTTCTTGTCTCGTCTTATATTTCTTGTCTTCCGTCTTGTATTTTTGTCATTTGATGGCCACTGTATCGTCCACCGTCTCTGGCTATGTCCACCACCGTTTATGTAACCGCCTGTGAGGTGGACATCAGAGGACAAAAAATACAAGACATCACCAAACAAGACGTCCTTGTCAGAGGACAAAATATACAAAATCAACCACAGATTGGACGTCCGTGTCTTGTATTTCTTGTCCTCCGTTGGTCACTGTCTCGTCCATCGTCTCCGGCCATGTTCACCACCGTCTTTAACATCGTAGACCACCGTTTTGTCAATGTTTGTGTGGTGGACATCGGAAGACAAGAATACAAGACGTTCAGAGACTAGACATCCGTGTCAGAGGACAAAAATACAAAATCTGCGACGGAGTATATATCCATCTCGCAGAGAGAGAGAGAGAGAGAGAGAGAGAGAGAGAGAGAGAGAGAGAGAGAGAGAGAGAGAGAGAGAGAGAGAGAGAGAGAGAGGAGTTTCCAAAAAGAGAGAGAGAAGAGAGAAGAGAGAATTTGTGGTTATAAAAAAATTGAGTAAAATTGTAATTTTATCTTCCACTAGAAAACAAAAAATGGCATATTTTGAAAGATTTCTCAAAAAAATGGCAAATTTTGTAATTTGCTTTAATATAATTATTGGAAAAAAAGTGAGTCAAAAAGTAAAACAAATAATTAGTTAACACAAATATTTATTATGTCTTAATATGTGTAAAAAACTCAAAACTTCAATCTTTCAAAAACATGCCTAACCCCATTTATAATTTACGGGAATGGGAGAATTGGTAAGTATATGAACATGCCTAAGCAATTTACAAGAAAACGACATGTTCGCATACATGATACATCATCCAGAAAATGAGAGATGAAACCACAATTTTCAAATTTGATCGTACTCATATAAATTTGGCTCGTATTTTATTCTGACTCGGATGTTATGTTTAGTCAAGTAGTAAAGGAAAAGTCTTGAGATAAAGGAACCCCTAAAAGCCCTAAAGGGTAGATAATGAAATGATGCCCCTACCACTAACTAACTCTAATTAAAACTGGCAAGGCTTTTTTTCCTTCCATTTTCCGTTGTTTACCACTGAATATCTTATCTCCAAAACCGTATCATTGGTTTTTAATCATTTAATTAAATATGGCTATTAAGCTTTGATTATGTTTAATGCCTCTTCCCATCCGCTTAAAGCCACTTTTTTATTTTCTTAATTTCTCGTCACTCACTTGTTTTCTTTCAAAGGATTTTGTACCTATACGCATTTATTCGACTCTAAATTTTCATAGAAGAGAGGGTCTAGTTGCATAGACCAAAAAGACACATGACATATAAACCAATGGCGGGATTGGCTTGGGCTACATTTACAATAATTCTCTATTTAAAACAATTCATATAGGGATGAACATATAATAGTAATTTTGGTGAAACTAGTGGAAAATGATTCAAATCTCTCTCTGAAAGAAATAGCAATAGGATAAATCATATATATTTACATGTGTGTATATGTATGGTGGAGTATGTCACTACAAGAAAACAAATTTTTTGCTACTACGAAAAGAGTTGCAAAACAGTCGCAAAATCGAAATTTGCGACTAAAACGGTTAGTAGCTAATAATTAGACGCTAATTTTTTCAGTCGCTAATTAGTCGCTAAATTGCGACTAATTAGCAACTAATTATATGTCGTCGCAAAACAGTTGCGACTTAGTCGCACAATTAGCGACTAAATAGCCACCCTTTAACGACTAAATCACGACTAAATTTGTAGTCGCTAATTAGTCGTTAAATCTTTAGTCGCTAATTAATCGTTAAATTTGCAGTAGCTAATTAGTCGTAACATTTGCAGTCGCTAATTAGTTGCTAAGTTTGTAATCGCTAATTAGTCGCTAAATTTAAAAAAAAATAAAAATTAATAACAATTTTTAAAATTTAATTTCTAATACTAAAAATTTACAAAATACAATATTTGAAGCGTGAATTTGTGCAAACAATATAAACTACACTTTATTTATCAATCGTTCATGGACAAATACAAATTAAAAAAAGTCCAAAACATAGTAATTAAGAACAGCAAGCATACATGCATTTGATTTGAGAAGACTTCAGGTTGTAGAAGCAAATATCTGATATCTCTCATGCTTATGTTTCCAACAATCTTCATATTCGGCCCTTCGACAACGGGAAGACCACCAATGTTGTTGTCTCTCATCCGCTTGAATGCTTCAAGAATAAGTTCTTCGTTGTCGATGCTAATCACCTGAACCCAACAAGTTGAATTTCACCAGTTTGCAAAAATATCAAGTTAATAGAGTCTAACTTCTTACCTCATTCGGCGACATGAAAGGGACGCCGAGATCGGAAATCGGGAGAGCGGAGATGTGATCGAACCAGTGACACCGAGAGCTGCAACACCTAGAGCTCAAACTGCTCCTGCGCTAAAACCAGCAGCGGTGGCTGACGTTGCGGATAACGCGATTGCAGCGAGCTCGGCACTCTCGAGCACCCACAGTATAATCGAAAAATAGTTGATGATTCCTAAATATATGTTTTGCGAATCAAATCAAATGAAAATCCAGAACTGAAATCGACCCAATTCAACAAAGGCGAAGATTTTTACATGATAATCATTTCAAATCTGACAAAACCCAGTAAAGATCGAATCGATTTCATAGTATTAAGAACGGTATTTTCAGCGAGAACCCAGAAACCCAGACGAGTCAAATGAATCAAATCAAACCAAAACCCAGAATTGAAATCGACCAAATTCAACAAAAGCGAAGATTTTACACGATAATCGTTTCAAATTAAACAAAGACCAGTAAAAATCGAATCGATTTCATAGAATTAAGAACGGGATTAACAACGAGAACCCAGAAAAGAAGAGACGCGAAGAACAAACCTATGGCTTGTTGTTCATGTACGTTTGTTCTCGTCGCCATTATCGTTCTGCTACTGATTCTTACTCGTCCTGGATCTTTGTTCTTGATTCTGCTCTTCGTACAAAATCATCATTATCAATTTGGGTTCTTTCACAAAATCAAAGCTTGGAGAAGAAGAAGAAGAAAAAAAAACAAAGATCTGAAGATAAGAGGAGGAAGCGTCTCATTACCTTTCTCGAGAAGAAGAAAAAAAAAACAAATGGACGGACAAGATTAGCTAAGAACAAATCCACGATTGCCACGTCAGTGATCCTAGTGATTCTTTCTAATTGGCTCTCATCTTCTTATTGTATCTCTCATGTATTTTATTGTTTTTAATACATTTTAAAAAAATAGTTTATTCAATTAAATATAGTAATGTTTTATAGATTTCTGTGTATAATTTTTTTCTTTATATACTAAATTTATTATTTCAAATTTTAAAACTTTTTAAGAGATTAATAGTGAGATTTATAGGTTATATTTTAAAACTTTTTGAAGGATTAATAGTGAGATTTATAGATTTATAGGTTTGGAAATTAGAAGATTTAACAATTATATGTAAGATTCTTAGTTCACACATTAACAATATATGTATGTATATACTCTTAGTACTTGAATACACATTTAAAATTGATTTCAAAGTGCTAATTACTTCTAGTACCTAGAAAAGCGTCACACAAGAGTCACCCAATATTTGTAAGACTTTAAAATTCAGATATATATATATATATATATATATATATATATATATATAGAAATTCTATATGATACATCTATACAACTTGGTAAATCATTCTTGACTTCACTCTTTGAATCTTATGTAATAAAGTTATAATTGTTATATTCTTTAAATTTGTGTCATTATCGTTATTCAATATTTTAATATTAGTGAGGGGTCGGTTGAAATTCTCCTTATCTAAAAAATAGTAAAAATAAGTTGTGTGTTATAAAAATCTTCATTAATGAAAATAAATCATAGACTTGACAATTTCAGACTTTTACTTTGCTTCTCTTTTTTTTGCAATTAAGAGACAGACTTATGATGGAGAGGAAGGAATGAGGCGAAGAGGAAAAATGTCTTAGGTTTTAATTTATGTCCATTAGATCTAAAATTGATCTAACGGTAGATGTAAAATAAAGGTGATCCTTGCCTTTTTCTCTTAACTAATAAAACTTCGGTATTTTATAATTAATCATCTTTGAAAGCTTTTGATTTATTTTTATCAAAAAAATGGTCAGATTATTTTTTTAAAAATCGATTGATGGTGAAAGATTAAACATGTAAAGTTTATGTATATATATATTTTAATGATTCTATTTTGGTTTTATGATTTATGTTCTAATTTTTTTATTAAAATTTTAAAGTTTATGGTTAGAGTTTGGATATATGATTTTGAGTTTGAGATATAGATAAAGTTTGAGATTTATGATTTAATATTTATATGTAAGAGTTCATAATCAAAAATTTATAATTTGTGGTTAATGATTAAAAGTTTAAGGTTTTGGATATGTATTTGGAATTTAGAGTATGATTTAGGGTTTGAAGTTAGGATAGAAAGTTTAGGGTTTAGGTTTAAGGTTTGAAAATTATACTTAGATTTTAGACAATTAGTTTTTTTTTTCAGGTATGAGATCTCAAGGTATGGAAAGTTTAGGGTTTTAGAGGTTTGTGTTTGGGATTTAAGGATTTGAATAACTATATTGTAAATAATTTGCGACTAACACGTTTTTTTGTTTGCGACTAAAAAACGACTCCATATTAGTCTCAAATTAGTCGCTATTTTGCGACCAGTTAGCGACTAATTTGTGACTAATTGATATTAGTCACAAATTAGTAGCAAATTAATCGCTAATTAGTCGCAAAATTTAGCGACTACGTATGTAGTCGCAAACCTCAGTCGCAAAATATCTGTTTTCTTTTGTAGTGTGTAGACTCTATAGCAAATGTGTTTGTGGAGTATGTAGAATTGTAGACCTTATAACAAATTCGTAATGTGCAACAAATTTTCTTCAGTCTCAACTACATCGCAAATGTCGAATTAGTATTTTATATTTCAAAAGAGAGTTTTACTAATGAAAGGAGACTCAAGAAACAGATTATTCAAGCACCCTCAAGGCACTATTTGCTAAACTATCAGCCACGACATTAACTTGACGTGGAAGAAATGTAAAATGTAAAATTAATCAAGCTAAATTCAATAGCCAAAGCTCGAATATCAAAGAGGATTCCAAACAGGTCGATGTAAAGGTTGGATCCTCGTGAAAGAAATTTAACGGCTAAGATTGACTCGTCTTTTTCCAAAAAGATGATAATTGATATAACATGATTAGACAAATCAATGCAACGGTTAGATCTTTGTAAAAGAAATTAAACGGTTAAGAACGATTCGTATTTTATGAGAAAATCAATGGCTAAGATCGATTTTCCTAGACTATATAATGGAGTTTTGTGTTTGGAATCAAATGAATATCACCATCTTCTTCTTTTTTTTAATAAAAATGAATTTTGAGTATGGTAGTTCATCTCATATACCATCTTCTTCATTTTTTTTCTTCAGATATTGATTATTATGATGATATAGAAAAGCAAGTAGTATCTTAAAATTACTATAAACAATAACTTTCTCATCACTCAACACCTATTGAACTCGGAGGGTTCCTATGGTGGATCTATTTATCAACCGTGACCGAGAAAATGCTGCTCGTAATCTCTTCAACGGTTATTTTGCAGAGCATCCGTTATTTCCTGAGATGATGTATTGACGAAGATTTCGGATGAGGTGTCCATTGTTTCTTTGTATTTATGATGCTTAACAAAGACATGACAATTACTTTGTCTAACGAAGAGATAGAGCCAGTAAACTTAGGTTGTCTGCTTGCAAAAAATAACCGTTGTGTTTTGAATGTTAGTGATGGTTTACCGGCATATTCCACTAATGAGTATATCAAAATAGGATTTTCTACAGCTCTTGAAAGTTTGAAGCGATTTTATCGTGCTACATGTCGCTATCTTCGATCACAGATGCTATTGATGTGTCCCTGCTACATTGGCGAACGCCAAGGATTTCCAAGTATGTTGGATACTTTAGATTGTATGCATTGAAAATGGAAAAACTGGCCAACTGCTTGGGAAGGACAATATGATGGTCATAGTGGATCTCCTACTATTATTCTAGAAGCTGTAGCCGATTATGATCTTTGGATTTGAACCTAATTTGACTCGACTAGCCTAGTACAAACAGAATTTTTGAAAAGATTTTTAAAATGTAGCATTTTTGAAAAGTGACATTTCTCATAATTTCTCAGAATTTTGCATTTGTATATACATTTTTGAAACTAGTAAAAAGGATTGTGATGTGATATTTAAAAATAAATGTGTTTGTCGGTAAAAATAGAAGAATTAAATAAAAATTAAAAATATTAAGAGAAATTGTCACCACATAAGCAAAAGGGATCTCCAATGTTTCTTTTTTAATATATAGAAGAATTCATATCTATATATATATATATATATTTTTTTTTTTTTTTCTGAACAAATAGCCATATAAATAAAATTCTTAATGAAGAACTAAAAAATTATAGAACATCAATTTCTCTTAAGTAATTCTGATTATTTACAAAATTTCTTAATTTTTTTAAACAAATATAATTCGCATGGCTTCTATCAATTATTAGTATCTTCATATTTGTATATAGATTTCACTAATTCATTATCTTATATTCTTATTACTCGGTCACCCACTGTTAGAATAAGTAAGAAAAAAAAAATCTACAAACAAACAAATAAAAGGAAAGTTTCAAGCAGACTTGGATCACAAGTAAATAAATAAACAAGTACTGAAACATAACAAAATCTACCTGGAATTGGAAGGGTTCTTTACTCTCTTTACATAAACACATATCGAACACTTTCAAACAATTCCCAATTTCTCTCCTCTTTTTGTTGCTTTGAAACCCTAATCAAATCTCGAGAGAAAAGAGAGATCTAGGAACGAGAATGATGCAGAAGCAAAAGTTCTTGGAATTGTTTGAAGCAGCAACTCGAGCGGCTAAATCGTCAGAGGTATCGAGATGTATCGACGCAATGAATCGTTTAAAAGAAGCTATTTCGTCACTTGCTTGTGACTCACTCTACGCAAGTTCCATTGGAAAGAGTTTCAATGTTTTCATCGATCACAAAAACCCTAAACTCAGATCCGAGTCAAAGCTTCTTTGGGATCTTTGGCTCACGTATCTTTACGCAACCGGTAAAAAACAGATCCGAGTAGTACGTAACAGAGATCGAAATCCGGTAAAGAAGAACGGAGATTCGAAGCGAGCCAAAGTCCGTGAGATTCTTCAAACATTGTTGGCTAAAGCCGCTAACAAAGTTGCTGATGTGGAGATGAAGAAATGAGTCGGTTCTTGCAATTCTTCGATTGTGGCTGTTTCGGTTGAATCAGCAATGTTTGAAAGATTAGGTTGTTTCTTGGGCCCTGAAAAAGGTAAGTACCGATCGATTTTTGTTCAACATGAGAGATAGTAATAATCCAGATCTGAGGAGGAAAATGTTAATTAGTGAGATTAATGGAGAGAGATTAGTGACGATGGAGAGAGAAGAGATGGGTCGTGAGAAGATTCAGATGGAAGCAAGATTTAATAACACTTACACAACAAGAGCAAAAGAAACACACAAGGCTAACTCTCAAAGACCAAATCCAAATAGACAAATATAAAGAGCTTTATAGACAAAAGCCCAAATCTCTCAAACCAGAAGAAATCGTGTTTGTGATATGATCGTAGAGATGAATGAAGAACATCATCATCGTAGGAAGCTGTTTGGTGGGAAATGTCTTAATGGGTTTTGTCGCAGCAGCTCTGTTTCTCTACAGTTTTGTTTTCCATAAGAAACATTATTAGATATATAAATCAAATCAAGAGATAAAGAGAGTTTTTCTTTTCTTGCTTACTTCTTTATCTCACGGCCATCGTGAAGCGGCAGATCGTCTGTTGATGATGATGATGAAGAAATGGTTTCACTCTTCTGCTTCTTCTTCTTTTCTTCCTCTCTGCATATCATAATCAAGTCTATTAGTGATGAAACATTGTCTTGTTGTCAAAAAATTCAAAATCTTTCAACTTACTCTGTACACTCCTCATCGATAAAAACCTCAAAGGAGGACGCAGAGGGTGGTAAAAGAGCTGTTGCTGTCCTCACAACTGGTTTTTGAGGAACCTGTTGAGGATATAATTGCACTGAGTGATCACAATTGACATACCGATAAGTTGGTTTTGTTTCGGAGGCTAGAGAAGCAAAGAAAGAAACCTTGAATGATTTCCATTTTCCAGGTAAAGAATTGTTTTCTTTGTTCCTCTCAGCTCGGCCTCCAAGCATGAGCCAAGAACCAAACTCTGGTTTTGACTTGTCTGATTCTGATACAGTAGTGTCCGAAACTACATCTTTGTAGATAGGAAATGGTGCCTTGGACGAGCTGCAAAGGACAACAAAAAAAAAAGGGGCACAATGGTTAAGAGTTTTGGTGAAGTTTGTATATTGCTTACAGTGAAGACAATACACAGAATCAATCAAAGAGTGCTTACTTATTCAGCTTTGGTTTATTGGCTTGTACATTAGAACTTCCTAACGCCTGCCTTCCTATAACATGTTTTTCCATGTTAGAGAACATTTCAGTAATTTCAACGTAAAGTTGATGCTGCTACTTACTATTATCTCCGCTGGACAATATAGTTCCAAAGCTTCTTGACGGTACATCATTCTCCTTTGGTTCTTCATCTGCTGTTTCGGAACTTGTCATTGTTCTCACCATGAATTTCTTGTAAGCATCCTTCATCTTTTCCACTGGCTTTGCATTTCTGCACATAGGTTGAATCAGACCATGGGACAAAAACTTGAATGTATAAGTACGAGGAGGACCAATGAGATAACTGTGGTTACCTAGAGATTCCAAGATTGAAAATCTCATTAGCAGTTTTCACCTTGGACTTAAACTCCATGTGCAAAGCATAAGCTATGTAGTACACAGCATATGTCTTTCCAATCTCATTGACTTCCAAAAACTTGTAAATCACTTCTGCATCCGCGCAATGTTCCGCCTTCAAAACAAGAAAGAATATTATTACCTTTGAAGGAATTAGAGGGGACAAGAAAGAAAGAAAGAAAGAGAGCATTACATATTCCAACCAGATTTTGAGATATCGAAGATCATCCTTGTAACGTTCCGAGTGCCAGAACTTACGAACACATTGCTCATATATCACTAACAGTCCCGAGCATTCTCCTCCTGGTGGAAAAGCTTCTTGTACCCATTTTATACACCTGAAAGTAGCTCTTGTTTTTCAATTTCTTGTATTTAGTTCTAGCAATAGTCCTACAGTATTCCGATAGTGAAATTAGCAATTTCAAGAACCCAATCTCTGATTTTCTGAAATGAAAATAAAGAAAGAAGAAGGGTACTCACTCAATCCAGGGAGAGAGAGCGTCATCTCCATCGTATTCATCGATGGCTTCAATCAATTTCCTAATAATCACCGAAACAGTACATATATAATTGAATTTGAATTTTTTTTGACAGATTTGAATAAAAACCCAAAGAAGAAGCAAATGTGTGAAATTGAAGAAGCCATATACCTTCGTTTCTCGATGAGATTGTTGGTTAATTGGTGGTCGGAGTGAGATTTGAGAGCGTGGTTGAGAAGACGAACATTACGACCACGCTTGAGAGGCCTGACGTTCTCTTTGAAAAGCTCCCACTCGAATCCGGTCTCTTGATTTGAAGAAAGAAACTCAGCCTCTGGATCTGAGATTTCAACTCTGGTTACTGCTGCTTCCGCCATAGTCGTCGTCTTCGATGCGATTTTGAAAATAGAGCCGTTATTCGCAATTCTCTGTATAGTTTGATTTATTGATATAAGCGCAGAGTTATGGGAGCGTGTAGACGCTTTTTCCGGGCCTACGTTTTGTATTTTTGGGCTTAATTTAGATGGGCCAGCCTTTTTAACCTTTTTGAAATAGCTGAATAATATTATTATTATTATTTTTTTGGTCGGAAATAATATTATTATTTTTTGTGAAGCTAAACTTTTTTTTTAACATCTTTTTATTTTCCATCTAAACTAATAATATTATAATAACTTTTTATCATTTTAGAATCTACCACTTTTTGTAAAAATTCTTACAAAACTTATCATTTTTTTAATTTCTTTATATTGAGTATCACATTTTGGATTCTAGTGAGTGTCAATTTGACACAATTATCCATGAATCTCATTAACTATCTATTATGTTTTCGTCTACAAAATCATGTTCACACTCACCGTCGGTATCTCCTGAGTAGCTATGGATCCTCAGTTTGTTGGTGTGCCTGATCAGGACTGAGATGATTCTGGCGGTAAAAAAGATTTGCTGAGTTTCCGCTAAGAAATCATAAATGTAAGAGCTATAGTTTTCATAAAAAGACTTATGTTAATTACCCGAGCTACGGGTAAAGATCCAATAATTTTTGCCCAACATTTTAGAGATATTAGCGTAATTATGACATCGATGGCAAGGATATATAAATAAGTGGATTATATTAAGAGTAGGATTATAATTAAACATTTCAAATTCATTTATGAAAGAACCAAGTAGGATTTTCGACTCACGACCAAAAAAATAGGATTTTCGACTTTATTTTTAATAATATAGATATTCACTCGAAATCTCAGATATTTCAAACTTCCATCATTATATATACTAGGGGTTTCCCACGCGTAGGGTTTTTTTTAAAAAATTTGAAAATCGTTAATGTTACTAAGTTTCTGGTACCACGAAATTTCGTCCAAGATTAATATTTATTTTTGAATTTTGTTTTCATAGTTTAGAAATAATAACTTTAAGTTGTTGCCCTACATATTTCTCCTGACAACATTTTTGTTTATTTTACTAAGCCTTTATAATCTTTATTACTGTCTATTATAATATTATTTTGGCCCTTGTTATATTATTCATGGCCATGTCTTATTTTGTCTTAGTCACTTTAGTTATCCTTCATATTAATTCATAATATTTTGTGGTAAGAGAAAAGTTGTCAAGATGATATAATTAGAAGCAAAAATTAGAAATAATAAAAAGAAAATTAGACAATTTATTTAGCAATAGGGGAAATATCCTTCGTTAGACACCCACTAAGCATATACAAAAAAAAAATTGATATCATATATCTGGTAGATTCTTTTTGTATCATGAAGGAAGAGACTATTATAGATTGGTCGATTTCATGGTGAAATTATAGATTTTTTCATATAGGTACATTTGTTTTGAGTGGTATTTTTTTGGCTTTGCCATGATTTACAAATGAATCTGTGTGTTATGTTTTAATTTTTCCTTTGTTTTTCCTCATGTTTTAATAGATATGTACTTATGTTTTTTTGGATTTTGGTTATTTGGTTTTACATCCTATTTATAAGAGAATTGTAACCGTCTATGATAATAAGATATTTTTCTTTTAAGAAAAATTATATCTTGATTATGTGTTATTGATTTGTCGAGATTTTTTATTTATGTTTAATTGTTTCCTATTTCTTGGTTCATTTAACTTTGTTTTACTTATGATTCTCATATTTTAGTGTAACTAATTTTTTTGTCTATTCGAGCAGACATTTTACTACATCACTCTTCAGCTCGAGACAACCCAAATGAGCTTCTGACGTCACATATTGTCAATTGAGACAACTAATGGTAAACCAAAAATCTGGAAAAATATGAAAAAAACCAAACACAAACATCGAACTAACTTGTTGGCCAAGTTATTGTTTTTCTTTCACTAAATCTCTCTATAAGATAATCTATCTACCTATAAGTAGAAGAGCTCTCTCCAGAGTTTGACACCTCAGCTATGGAAAAGTGACACATGGCATTCACATTCAAAAGACGTTTCGAGCGATTCACTTTCTCTCCATCTCCATCATGCTTCTGAGTTATTGTTATTGTAATTGTAAAATGGTTCACTGATTTTTGGAGATTCCGAAGGGCCATTTTATTTCTATGGTTCCGGTGATTTTCCCCGTTTTTGCGTTAATCTCTTTTAAACAAACACCTCATCGTCTTCTTGCCCCTCTCGGTTTCTTCCCCAACCCGATTTGTTCCTCGGTCTGTAAAAATGGATTTCAAGAGGCAGAATGTTGATGGTAAAGGTGACGAAATTGAAGCAAAAGATCGAGGAAGATCCAATTTCAACGGAATAGAGAACATGAATGTGGTACTTCCTTCCCTGAAATTTCATTTTTGTTTCCTTTCTTGCTTTTCCATCGTCCACAAAAGGAGGAATTCCTTTAAAGTGCAATTTGAGGAGTTTAATCCAGTCCTCATACATGAGTTTATACCTAAAATCTTCAACACAACTTGTCGTTTCAATTCCGCCATAAAACTTATGTACACAAGATTTCTACAGTTTTGTTGTGATTTTTAGCTTCCTTCAAGTAATATTGGTTGAGCACTTTTGATTTATAATCCTTTAACATATATGGTTCTGCAGATTGTAGATTACGCAATGAAAAAAGATTTTACATCTCTCTTTGTTGTTCATACAAATCGCGGAGAACATGGTTAGATTTTGCTTCTAACTTTCATGTTTGTTTTTTATTTGCAGAAAATCATCTAACTTTCAAGTTATCTTTGTGGATTGATCTCAATTTAAAACACTTGTAAAAATTATACACTTCTTTGCCTTGCCGTATAGTTACATCTCTGTTCCTCTTCATCAGGTAAAGTATATTACTTAAGGAACGAACAATTATGAAATAAATTATTGGTTGCTCAAAACATTGATCCATGTGCAGGCTTTTTGACGAAATGTTCAAGTTAGATGTTGCAGGGTACATGATGTCTATTTGTTGTGATGATGGCCTGACAAAAAATTCTTTCCCTGGGAAAGGTGGCAGTATCTTTTACTTTTCTCACGACATCAAATTTGTCATTTGATTCTTGCTCGTTACCCATATTGGTAGTTTAGGGTGATACTGTAAGCCTTCCTTAATATGTGAAAGAAAAAAAAAATCATAATATATTGCGAACTCTGTAGTCTGTGGTGGTAATAATCTAAATGACAAAATATTACAGATGCTTAGGACAAAACTCATACACTTGTTTTGTTTTGTAGGTTCTACTCAGAATGTTACCTAAGTACTAGGGACATGTAGGGGACCATGATAACACACTTACAAACAATTTTTCATTGAAATGTACATCTATGGTAAGTTGGTAACTAAATATTTAGAAATTTGTAGTCTATCTCCTCGATCGAATCAAAGAAAACACGTAATCGCTTTTAGATGCGGCTTAATCCCAGAGTGACGAACCAAATTAGAATATGGTTTCTAGCATTACCATGGATGAGGAAGACATAACGGAGCGAGAGAAGAGGGGAATCGATTCAAGAGATTGAGTTTTGTTTTGAAGAATATGGTTTAATTTTTGTACATGTAATGTTATATATTCGTCTACAATTTGCAACGTCGACTTTTATTCTGTAATTTATGTATGCAAAGGCGAGAAGACTCCATCAACGTGGACCTTTGAGGTTTCTGCAACGATAGGGATGAGGAACTGGAAGAGGCGAGAATTAGTTTGCTATGTCGAAAAAGAAGGGGGATTATTATTTGGGCTGGATTTATATGAATTCAATGTTTGTTGATTATTTTGGGCCAAATAACAGGTCAAACTTTTCTAAATGACAGAGCTGATTACATGGCAGAATTAGTTGTGATTGGTGGATTAAATTTCTGAATATTTTTGCCTATGTGGCATGCTTTAGAAGCCTAGAATTCTTTTTCTTTTATATAAAATAGACTAGCCGATTTCCCACGCTACGCATAGGTTTTGTGTGAAATTATTTATACTGAATTGTCAATACTTTAAACTTTAATGATATAAATTCAAGAATTTATGTATATGTTTATTCGGATTACTTTCATGTATCCTATATACATATATATATATACGGTGATCGTGTTTAGACATTCTTGAATATATAAGTACATTTATGTATATAACATTTTGTTTTTCTTTATGATAATTTAGAAAAGAGAGCTAGAAACTTGTGTTAGAGACTATGAGACTAATGTACACAAATAATTTTTTTATTTTATTATCTATTTGTTTTTAATTCCTATCTGACTGTTTAAATATTTATTTATTATCTAATCGTTTTTAATTGCTATCTTGTAAGATTCATCATTTTTTTATTGGTAATTCAATAATTTATATTTAAATATGTGTTTAGTAGAATTTGAGTGTTTCATTTCTTTTTTGTTTTGATTATTGTTGTTATTTGTCTATGTTTGTATGCCCGATGTTTTCATAGATGTTTTTTTTTTTTTGTTATTTATTGAGCTTAAAAGTTTGTGGTAAAACCAATGTTCAAGAAAGCGCTAGACGCTAAGCGGGCGGTGACCCATCACCTAGCTCCTAGAACGCTTAATCGGAGTTTAGACTATTTATAAAGTGGTCTAGGTGTTTTACAAAAATCCATAATATATTAGATTTATATGACAAAATATATAAAATATCATGATTTATATATAAGAAAATTTAGATTACATTTATTATTATCATTTTATACCCTAATATTAAAAATATCATGATCTATAAATAATTTTTTTTTATTTTTATATATATTTTTAATACTATAATATTCAAGGCAGTCAAAGCGTTAATCGCCACGGTCTATAAAGGCCTAGGATAAATATAATATTGTTTTGTTGCAATATATAAATTTTGTTGAATGCTTGTTGTTATAAATTAGTCTTTCTCTTACTCCGGAAAAAAAAAAGTCTCTCTTACTAATTTTGATATATAAAATTTAGATTAGGGATTTTGAATATCATAGGGTAAATAGTGTAGATATGGAGAAACTTGTGCTCATAATTTCCACTAATTGATAGTTAGTATATCTCCATATACGTGGTTTTCAATCGAAGGAAAAATAGATGTGGGTTGTAATCTGTTTGCTTTCAACTGGTAGAAGATAGGCTTATGCTTTACTCCATTCTTGTCCTTTTTCTCCATATAAAGAACATAATATATAAACCGATTCAAAGTTTTGTTACAAAATGGACCAAATCCAAGGTCATTAGCCGTAGTAGGTACTTTATAAAAAGCTTTAAAAGGGCTGCCTAAATCACATGCAAGCATATGTGGCAATAGGACCTCCATTATTCTCAAATAACACTATGAGCAATGAGATGTGATCCTCTATTCAGTGACGCCTCTTCAATATGTATCCTCCATTAGTTTAACCCGTGGAAACTCGTCTTTAAAATTCACACATTTGAAACGTGAAGGATGGCCAAGCCTCTGGCCGTAAAATTGATCCAAGTAGATCATGGTCTTGTGAGGCAATGATTACCTTGTTGAGATGATGATCTTTTAGTGACTCAATTGCCCAAGTTAAGCTCTGCACTTTGCTTCATCTTTACTGTGTAATAACACTTTGCCATGGGAAGCTCTAATCACCCATGCTCTCCCACTTGTCATAGTATTCTTAAATTTGTCGATTGTTCTGTCCAAGTTGAATCTTGTACCGATGTCGGCTCGAGCTCCAGTGTCCCTGCAGTGAAATGTTTTCTTAGTTAGCTTTTAAGTTGCACATATATGGATTATGGTTTACTATTTACTTTACTGCCATGTTGAGAATGAGGAAAGCTTACGGAAATGGGAAAATGTATCGCATATGGTAAGAGTCATGTTTTCTTACACAACTCCACTGCTATTTCCCCATTCAATGAGATGGTCGCTTGGGATCAAAAGTTGAATCTCTTTAACAATGATGGCCGGTGGTTTGAAGATGTTTGAGTGAACTCTTGCGTGTTACGCTTAAGCCACAAAGAAAAAATCACAGTTTGGACAATAAGGTTGATGATTATTCTTAGTTTGGGATTCCGAGACAAAGCTTGAGTCCATAAGACAATGTCTTAAAACAGAAAGTACAAGATGCGTGAAAAAGGAATTCCAGACCTCTGAAGAAAAGTTACAGTTGAACCTATAACAGGACATGATCGTAATGCAAGGTACACAAACTTCCTAGCTTACTTTGATATGCTATAATAAGTCAATAGCTTCAGAAAATTATTCCTAAAGAGCATCATATTCAAAAGGTAGTACTATATATAGACGCATCCAAGAGCAAGAAAGAACTACACATTTATATGAGGAGAAACCAAACGAAACGTCTATTTCTTTTCATGAATTACTGTCCCTTTCAAAGCAACCCATTTAAAGCTGGATTTAATGCATACTGAAACATTGAACATTTCAAAACCGAAACAATACAGATAGGTACCTCGATCATTGAGGCTTCGATGATGTCAACTTGAAATGGCCACATGAACTGCTAGGCTTTCTCGTATCTGGCTAGAATTTAATTGTACATTCTTCTCTCTTCCAGAGTCCAAAAGATCGTATATGAATCCTATAATACATTCCTCATATATCACTCCATGAATCTCACAAGTAGATATGGAAAAGTTCAAAAGGTTTGTTATTTCGGTGTATACTCACTTTGATATGATCCTTCTTGTTCTTGATTTGTTCTTCGTCTAGGCCTTGTCCTTTACCTCCTCAACGCTATCTTGGTAACCAATTCTAACCAGATAATAACAAAATCAAACTTCATGGGCAAAAGAGATGAGGTTAGAAATAGGGAAAAACCCTTAAAAATACCCCAACTATTTTACATTTGGCAGAAAATACATGAACTTTTAAGACTCCCTGAAAAATACACGACCTATTAAAAAGTGTTATATTAATACACGATCTATTAAAAAGTGTTATATTAATACATATACATTGAAAATCGAACAATTTTACACCTAATTTTTCCGAGCTTTCAAGTTGAACAATGGCGGATTTTGATTCCAAGTACGGCGATCTATAGTTCTTTGAAAAGCTCTTAAGATTTCGAATCTAATGGTTCCGAGCTCACCGCATGATTTTAACTAAAACCAACTGAATTTGTCAATGAAGTTTCGGTTTTCAAATTTTAAAATTAAAATTCTCTGAATTATTAAGTGTATTTTAGGTTTTATTTGATTCCGACATGTTTGATTTTCATATCTGGAAAATGAAACGGCGTTTCACTATTTCTCTTTCATGTATATGTATTAATATAACACTTTTTAATAGGTCGTGTATTAATATAACACTTTTTAATAGACGTGTATTTTTGAGGGAGTCTTAAAAATTCATGTATTTTTCTGCCAAATATAAAATAGTTGGGTATTTTTAAGGGTTTTTCGCTTTAGAAATATTGGAAGAAAGTAATAAAATTAATATTTCCAATTTGACCCACCATTTTTGGTTAGTGAACCGGCGAAGCTGGATGTCTTGGACAATCATCTCTCGTTACTTGGAGCGAACCTTGAGGGTGAGATTTCTTCTCCTCTTACTCTGATTCAACGGTTCCCGATCTGTCTATGTCTTCTTCGGTTGATCTCTTTATGTTGCCACCTCGTGATGCATTTGATTTTAAACCATTATCTGATACACTGGGAGGGAAAAAAAACTCATCAGAAAATCGGAAAATAAGGAATGAAAGACGAAGAAGGTCGAAACAATGCCTGAGACTTTGTGTATCCTCCATGATTTATAATCATTGTGCGACTCCTCATCTCCACATCCTTCAATTATGAAACAGACGCGTGAAGCGGTGAACCAAAACGTCCCTCCACATATTTAATTAGGTTAATGGTTTGGATAACTCTCTGTTTTTTTAGTCGGGCTTTTTGTATGGGCTTCGTTGTATTTTTTCGACAATATGTAAAACTTAACGAGTAGAGCATTTAGATAATGATATGGCAATAATCTGTGTTCCTATTGGCTAATTATATTTATGATTAAATAGGTGGCTTTTTTGCTGATGTGGACAGTCTTAGAGCTCACTAATTCATTCCTTTTTACATAAAGGAGATACTAGCTTTGAACGAGTTTAATAAAAAAAAAAAACAAATGTAATTTAATGCATATTATGCGTTTTAATTTATTGTAAGCTTAACATTACGTAGAAGCGATAAAATTTGCAAAATTGATCTATCACAGATGCATGGCAGTTTGGTGCAATACTTAGGGATCAAATTTACGAGAGACTTATTCACTTTCATGGCACTTATCTGTTTCATTAATCGCCTAATTATCCTAAACTTTCATTTGTAATGATGGAAATAAGAAGCAATGTAATAAGTCTCTAAACTCTCAGATCACGTTAGTCGTCAATGGTTAATTGGCTTAATATGTGAAATGCTCATTTGAAACTCTCTTGAACACTTTCATAAACACATTTCAGGCATGTTTTAGTAATTTACTAGGGCTTCCCCACGCTACGCGTGGGTTGGATGGTAAACTTTTGTAAATGATGTGTACAAATACTTTTAATATAGGAAAATAGTATCGTCTCATCTTCTTTGTTCATGACCATCCTCGGATGCACACCACCGAGGCTTGAAAAGCTGTCGTTGTCATAAACATGGATGTGAGAATCATCTCCAAGAATCACTTCATTCCCTCTCTCATCACAATGGACCAACACACTTATTAGATCCCCCATTGTCCCTAACGAAACAAACATCGCCGCCTCTTTTCCGGCGATTTCCGCCATCTCTTTCTCCAAACGCACAACGGTTGGATCGTTTCCTAAAGCATCGTTGTCTACTTTCATGTTTGCCATTGCTATACGCAGTGACTCGGTTCGTTTAGTCATTGTATCAGACTTTAAGATCAACGGTTCTTGTAGTTGGCGTTAGCATCTCTATTTGGCTACACCCAAAAATTTAAAATACTAATTGACCATACCAAGATTCTTTCATGCTTAAGCTATGGTTTTTTTTTCTTAGTGAAAAGAGGATAAGTTATGTGTTTTAATGGAGTGACTCAAATGGGAGAGAGTGTGAGTGATCAAATTGATTACGAAGTGAAGACAGAGAGAATCTTAGAGAAAGAAGAAAGGTCCAACCAAATAAACAGGTTTTATATGATGGTTTCCACCAATCAAATGAAACTATAAGTACATTCTGATGATTATAAGTGAGAGCTCTGTTTTCTCTACAAACACAATGAAGAGTGTAATTCCTAGAATCGAAGTAAGAATATACAGAAACATGGTGAGGTAGTGGAAAACATGCTCCAATTTGTTTTAAAATGTCCTAAAATCTAAAACAAAATATCTTGCGACGAAAAGCAAGGTAATCAATTATTGAATGAAATCGAAAGTTAAAAATCGTAGCTTTATGAGACTTGACGACGCCTCAAGATAAGAGAGAAATCATGACCGAA
Organism: Draba incana; assembly: GCA_963576765.1. NCBI lineage: Eukaryota > Viridiplantae > Streptophyta > Magnoliopsida > Brassicales > Brassicaceae > Draba > Draba incana. The sequence goes on from OY755202.1 coordinate 24,277,665, forward strand.
CATTTGTATTCAAGGCCAAATCTGCCACCAACGACTACCACTAAGCGTCCTCTACTTAAGACTCGGTTCCTGACCAATTCCACTGCCAATGTCTTACCCCGAAGACATAAGAATCTAAACCATGTTTAGTCTTCACTCTTTCATGGAGAATCAGAAGACAGGAACTTGAATACCTTCACCAATGATTGATCCTTTCCCTCTAAGGCACCTGTATACAACAATTGCAACCTAATTAATTTTGCTCAAGCCGAGGAAACAAAGACTTCTTTAGCTTTACGTCTTAAGGACAAATGTAATAAGAGAGCTACTTACTCCTTGTGCAGCATGGTGTATATTCACTACAAGAAAACAAGGCATTTTCTGACGGCCGTCGGAAAATCCGTCAGAATTTTATGACGGATGTATGACGGATTTCCGACGGATTGCGTTTTAAAATTTTTTTAAAAAAAAAAACGCATTCCGTCATAAATCCGTCAGAAATTTATGACGGATTTATGACGGATATCGTATACCGTATACCGGATATGAGGTATACGGATACGGTATCCGTCATAAATCCGTCATAAAATTCTGACGGATTTATGACGGAATGCCTTTTTTATTTAAATTAAAAAAAAAAGAATCCGTCATAAATCTGTTATAAAATTCCGACGGATTTATGACGGAATGCCTTTTTTTATTTAAATTAAAAAAAAAAAGAATCCGTCATAAATCCGTCAGAAATTTCTGACGGATTTATGACGGATATATTTTTTTAATTTAATATTATAGTTTTCTCGGTATAAAATTAGGGTAAAATCCGTCGGAAATCGCATTTTAACAAGTACATCGCATGACATGAACTCTCAAATTAAAATGTCAAATTCTAAACAAAACAAAAACACATTATTCTACCTCAAAAAACAAGCTTCATTTACACATTCTCTTACAAAAGTTATAATGAAACCAAGTTATTACGTTTTCAGAAGCAATTTAATATAGGTGTATGAACAAGAATTAAGATAATTATATGTAATTAACCTATTGAAATATCCAGAAGCAAATTAACCACTCTTCAAAATAAATATTTCAATTTCCAATGAAAAAAGTTATCTTTTTTTATTTTATTTTATACCGAGAAAAATAAAATATTATATATAAAAAATAAATTTGATGTTTTTGTGTATTCTTCTCCAATGGTAAACTTCAAATGAAACTTCAAAATATTATGTGTTTTTACATTTTAGTCCTAAACATTACATATAATTATTTAAAGTTATAAAACTTTTATTTATAAGTAACTATAACACATATATTATACAAAACTTATATTAATTTATGACGGATTGAGTTTTTTTTCTTCAATTTAAATAAAAAAAAGGCATTCCGTCATAAATCCGTCGGAAAGTTATGACAGATTTATGACGGATTTCCGTATTCCCGCCCATTTTAATTAAGCCGATGTGTAGGCGGTAAAAATTAGGGTAAATCCGTCAGAAAGCCGACGGATTTCCGACGGATTTACCCTAATTTTATACCCACCCACACATTCTCTTATTTGAGAAGAAGAAAGAAGAAGAAGAAAGAAGAAAAAGAAGAAAATAAACTAACCGGCGGCGGAAAAATCGCCGCCGGAAAATTCTCCGGTGGAGAATTTTTTTAAAAAAAAAAATTGAAATTTTCCGACGGATACGGTATCCGTACACGGGGATATCCGGTATACGGTATACGGTTACGGAATCCGTCATAAATCCGTCGGAAACAAATTTCCGACGGATTTTCGACGGTGTTTTTTTTTTTTAATCCGTCATAAATTTCTGACGGATTTATGACGGAACTCAATTTCCGACGAAATAGAACCGACCGTGGAATACCGTCGGAAAAGGGGCTTTTCCGACGGTTTTGGCCGTCAGAAAAGGGGCTTTTCCGACGGTTTTGGCCGTCAGAAATCACCCTGTTTTCTTGTAGTGATTACTCTTGAAGTTCTACTGAGAACCGATGCCTTAATGTAATTGTGAGAGGAGGAGAAAATCGAATGAAAAGAAAAGCTAGAGTTAAATGGGTTATTAACTCAAATCACATTGCAGTTCCCAACACAAAAAAATCTAATACAAAGCTCAGTGGATAGAGTATAACAAGGTTACATCTACCTTGTCCAGACCCGCCCTTGGGCTGAAGTAGGGTGGTACCCAAGATTTTGTACTAAAGAGTGCATCATTACATAAAGGTAAAAACTTTTGTATTGAAGAGTGAATGTGACTATGTACCTATATGGAGAATGGAATCCATCACACAATGTCATTACAATGTTGGAGGTGGTTTTTGTGTATCGACAAAAAAAGCACACAAAAGTAAAACTCTCTCTCCTCTTCTCTTTATTAAAAATGATGGTGGAGATTCGCCGGTCGAAGCTGATGAAGGTTAGTTAGGTCAACGGCTGTGATTTTTTTCCCGATGTTGCTTCAGATGCTAGACCATGGGATGATACCACGTAGCATATAAAGTTTTCCTAACCTTCCTCGCGTTGTGTTTATCTTGATTAAAATTGTGTAATGGGCTTCAAAACCAAATCTTGTACCCATGTTTAAATTAGTGAAATGAATCGACAAAAAAAAAAAAAAAACATTGCGCGGATTTTCACTTGATAAGGATTTATATTAACTTCATATACATGTTATCATGTAGCTTAAATATTTATTTGATTTAACTGGAGTTATATTGAAGAGTGCTAACCCAAACTCGCATAATACAATCACAAAATCGGATGTAGTTAGTAGAAAGTAGAAAACAGTTTCATACCGAATTAAAATTTGAGATTGATATTAATAAACAAAAATGTAAGCAGAGTTACTAATGACATAGGTCTTATGAAATAAAAATTTCAATTTCAACTGTTGGGTGTAGTATGCTTGCAACGAAATATATTACTACTAAAAACTACTAATCAAATCGGTTAGCTACAAGACTAACGGCGAAAACTGCATATTAAGATCAGAAAACTCTAGAAATCAAAGAAATATTTAGTAAAACAAAATCCGGTGTAATTAGTACAAAGTAGAAAGCAAGTGTATACCCAATTAAAATTAGAGATTTGATTCACGGAACAAATGTAAGCAGAGTTACTAATAAAACACCTTCTGGTGTTTTTTAAAAAGAAGGTATTATCAGGGAAACTTGCAACATTTTGGTTTAGGCCTCCCATGAATCAGATAAGTACTTTAATCAACTTAGCCGGGATTATGAGGGCCCTTCTCAATTTGCCAAAACTAATGATTCAAAACCGTAAACGTAAATATGAACCTTAATAATTCTCTAACCATAATATGAGAAAACAAAGACTAAGAACACTACGACTATGATCTAACCAAAGAACGCAAAAATTGAATCAAGTAGACGAATAAGTAAATAGCAAAACCTACGACATGAGTCAGTCGCCGCTACGTCTTGAGCTTGAAATAGAGGCAAGGACAAATATATAGATTTTTCTTTTTATCGATTAGGGTTTTTGGTTTTCAATGTTCAATTTGTACCCAATATTTTTAATATAATGGATTCCATTCTCCATATAGGCACATAGTGAACTCCGATGAAAAGAATAAGAAACCTCCAATATTGTAAGAAGATATAAAATAGAACTTTATCTTACCCCAATGTGTGATTCTGTAGGGAGTGGTAGCACTATCGACAATCATGAGAGCAAACCTGTGACAATATTGTCATCAAAATATTCATTAAGCCACTCTCGTGACAGACTTAATGGAACTGAAGACGGAAAGAAACTCAATACACCTTGTTTCAATCATCATTGATGCTGCTTTAAGCAAAAGCCTGACTGATGATAAGTATTATACGCCCTAGCATAGGCAGTGTATTCCAATACATCAGCTCCATTTCGTCCAAACCTGCATCATTTTTATTGAGTTGTTAAGAATCAAGTTGTGATCTCACATGTGTTACAAAGATAAGATACCTGTCAGCTATCTATACGTTTCTTTGTGGACTGAATGTACCCTCGGCATCAATGTACATCGCCTTTCCCTCGCCACCTCCTTGATCCATTGGAAGCTAATCGTTCAAACATAAACAACTTTCTCAGTTATGCGAAAATGTAAGAAGGAATCCAAGATCCCTGGTTCGTGCTATACAAATAACAATAGCGAGTAGTGAAATATGAAAACGGGTTCTTACTTGACAATTCCAGAGCGGAATTCACCATATATCGGTTATTGATCCAGTTTCAATTCCTCATGTTGAAAGAAGAGCAAAGTCAGATCATAATAACAAATAACCATTTTTAAATGTACCAAAAACCAAAACCAACCTTGAAGAACATTATCGTGATCCAGATGTAATCTGAATGATCTCCTATCGCTAGTGAAACCCAAAGGAACCAGCTTCGAAGCTGGCACAGTGGAAACCACAAATAACAAAATGCATACACTCTAAAAAGAATCAAAGATATATGACAGAAATGTTTCATGTGACATACATGGTTCTACGATCTTTTCAACCTTAGCATCACTAATTCCTTTAATCAAAAGAACAAAAACACACTCATTTTGATCAATACAAAAACTATAAAAAAACCACAGTGATTATACGGAATTGGAGTGAGAGATATTCCACCAGTATTGAACGAAGACTTTTGGATGCCATTTTTAGATTCTGGTTGTGGTGGGTGACTCTTGGAAGAGGTTTGTGTGTAAGGTTTGGTTATATAAGCTATGGAGAGGAAGGTCATAGAGGATTGGCTAGTGGCCACTAAATTGCATTGACTCAGAGGACAATAAAGATAGCAAGTGGTGAAGCGGTAACGGGGATTGAATTGATGAGGTTTTGGAAGAGGATTCGACAGTGAATGCCATGGTAACGGTTTCAGAGTTTTCTAGGGTTCCAAGAGAAGAAGACGAAACTTGAGAGGGGATATGGGCTTTTGTTTTATGTGGGCTATTTGTATGGGCACGATTTTGGAAACGAGGATTAAGAATGTTCGATGAGTGTCTAGTGTTTTTAATTACATGACAATTTGATTGGTGGAAAATATTTAGATTATTTTTGCCTATGTGACAGCTCTTAGAAGCCACAAAATTTATCCTTTTTATATAAAGGAGATACTAGCTTTGAACCCGCGTCAAACGCGGGATTAGAAATTTTAGTTTATTTATTTTTATATTTTGATTTGAATAAAATACATAGGACCAACACATAAATTGAGAAAATAATTTTGTGAAATAATTTCAAATTCTATCGTTAAATATTAAATAAATATTGTATGCGACTTATTTAGTTTAAATTATTGAAATAAATTTGGTACTCCAATTTGTATGTAATGTTCAAGAAAATTATATACACTCAAATTAGTAACATTTACATGTATTTTGACTAAAATATGAATAAGTAATCTAAATTTTTATTTTTATTTTAATTTATTGAGTTGGTTCACACTTCAAAATTTAAAGGGGCAGTAACAAATATGCCACACTTGGCAAAATTTTAATCAAACATGCCACTATTCACAAAATCATTACGAGCGTGCCACTGTTCATTGGGAAAATTACAATTTTTGCCCTAATTGAAAAAACAGATCTCAACTTTCTTTCTTCTTCACTTTCACGTTCCCAGTTTTGATTCAATTTTGGTTCAGATCTAAGTTTTGATTATTTTTTTGGTTAGAACTGGGTTTTGGTTTTTTTTTGGTCAAATCTTGGTTTTGGTTATTTTTAGGGATTTTCCGTTTTTATAAAGTTTTTAAACAGTTTTATAAGACTTTTTTACATGTCATTAAAAACTAAACAGCTGATAATTTATAAGGTTTTTAAAAGGTTTATAAGATTTTTATAAGGTTTATAAGAAATTTATAAGGTTTGTAAAGTTTATAAATGGTTTATAAGATTTTATAAGATTGTTTAAAAACCTTATACAACTGTTTAAAAACCTTATAAAATTTTTCAAAAACATTGTAAACAATTTTACACGGTTTTTAAATAGTTTTATAAGGGTTTTGTAACTGTTTTACTAAACCTTTTAAAAACATTATAATTTTTTTTTAGAAAATTTATAGTCGTTGACGATGGTTCATCAGATTCGAGATGACGTTTCGAAGAGATTGGATATGGACGATGGCCACGAAATTAACGACGATCGTTGCCCTCACAGGATCGAGCTCTCATAATCTACGATCTCAAAATCTACGAAATCATCGATGATCTTAAATTTCTCTCTAAAAAATCTATGTTTTAAGATCTGAAATCTTCTAAGGAAAAGGGTAAACTGGGAATATTAAAAAAATAGTGGCATGATTGTAAGGATTTTCAAACAGTGGTATATTTGAAAAGTTACATAGGAAAAGTGGCATAACTCAAAATTTCTCAAATTTAAATTTTATTTTAATTTATTGAGTTGGTTCACACATACCAAAGCTATAATTTCATCTTTAAACGTACAACTAAAAAAATAGTAGTAGTACCAAAAACAAATAAATAAAAACTTGCAAATCATTATCTATATATCTTTAATCGACAAATCAAAAAAAAAAATTCTAATATAGAATTAATAGGAAAGTTGGTAATAAATATTGTTGTAATTATTAGAATGTGTATATTAAAAATTATTAGGATTTTATAATTTTATAAAAAACTTTTTTGTCAGAAATGTTTATTGTTGAGGAAATTATATATTTCAGAATGTTGTAAGGAAATCTATGCGAAATTTTAAGAATGTTCATAAGTTTTAAGAAACTTTTTATTTATTTATTTTTTAATAGAATGATAATTGTCCTCTAAAACTCTCTTTAGATAACACCTAGGATTTATAAGTTTTTGTATCTCCTAAAAACTTTTATGAATGACACCTAAGATTTTGAACTTTTAGTGTCTCCTCAATTAATATATATATATATATATAGATATATATATATATATATATATATATATATATATATATATATATATATCGCCAATTTTACGTAAAGGCAAAATGGTTGAATATAAATCGTTATTTTACCAAAGAAAAAAAAATTAATAAATTTTTTTCAGAGTTGAGAAAACATATTGGTGGTTTTGGATCATAGTACTAATAATCAAAGCCAAATAATAGGGAAGCTCAAACAGTTGGTCCACAAGCATAATTGACTTTAGCCTTCTATATTACTCCATAAATTACATATTGTCATTCGGTGGTTGGATAATAATACTAATCAAAGCCAAATAAAAGGGAAAGATGTACTCTTTTACTTTCTTTAATTTACGAGCATAATTCACTTTGAGAAATTCCCTAAAATACCATAAAAAAAAGTTTTTGTTCCAAAAATATCACAAATTTTCAAAAGTTTCATAAATACCACTAAAAGTTTCAAAAATACCATTAATTTTCAAAAGTTTCAAAAATACCACAACCTTAAAATTTGATTTTCAAAAACTTAGAATTTAAATTTTTGGGTTTGGGCTAACTATTGTACAAGTAAGGTATAGTTTTAAGGGATAGGGTTTAGGGTTTTAGTATTGAATATTTAAAGTTAATTTTAATTTTGTGGTATTTTTGGAATTTTTAGAAAAAATGGTATTTTTGGAACTTTTGAAAATTGGTGATATTTTGGAAAAAAAAACTTTTTTGTTGGTATTTTTGAGAATTGGCCATTGACTTTTGCCTTGGAAGCTAAAACAGTTTCTCCACAAGATTCTATCTGTCGGTACGAAGTTTCCACAAGCGATGATCACATGCATTTGCACTGGGTTACACGCTAAAACTCAGTTTCCTCATCAACGTACTACATGACTGCCAGTCACACACCGAAGATTACTTGGAATTGATTGTGACAACTACGACCGACAAGATTTATATATATACTCATAAACTTGAAAACCATTGACAGACAAAAAAATGAATGTACATGATTTCGTTTTCCAAGATATAGGTGACACATGATTTCGTTTTTTGATGTTTTAAGTTCAAAAATATAATAAAAAGAACAAGTGTTAAATGGACTTACGGTATATCATGTACCTGTGATTATCAAACGGATTAAGCATGCAATCATATTCGCATTCAATTTACATTTGCTTGTCATGATTAAAACAAAAAGTCGTTACCGTATTTCTAAGAGTTTCATAATTGGACGAAAACAAAACATCATGTTTTAATTGAGGGATAATGATACTTTTACCAAAAACTATAGATATGTCTAACCATTTCTTTTCCTTGGAATGAAACTTGCACGAATAAAGGAACTTCAATTGTATTCTGGTCACACCCCTTTCTTTTTGGTAATCTTTAAGTATAACTATGGCGCAAACTTTTTTTTTTTGCCGTCTAAAGATTGAGTTTATTCAATCAACAAAAGAGAACATTACAGTAGAGTTTTTAAGCCCAAACAAGGGGAGCAAAGCCCAAACAAGGGGAGCGATACTTGAAAAACGATATAAAATCCCATATATATTATTAAAGAAGTGATTCTCCTAAAGAATCTAACATATCATCTTCATATTCACTCTCACAATTTAAATGTGGCATTGCAACCTCTAAAATGTGACATGGTAAAACACTTTCTAAAATTTTCTTATTTAGCTCACTAATTAGCTTAAATTACAAGTTAATATTTTTAGATATGGCAATCACCCTTAAAATAATATTTATTTTTTACTTTTAAAAGTCTTGATTGTCACCGCAAAATCTTTGCAAATATTTATTTACAGATTCTTCTAAACATTTGAATCAAGTAAACTTAATACTATAAAAGAAAAAAAATTCCAAACAATCAAACGTAAAGCCCTAATATGCCTCCATATATATATATATATATATATATATATATATATATATATATCCCTTCCCAAGCGTTAGAACGTGTATTGGAACAACAATTATCATCAAACTGGTTTTTCTCTAGAGGAAATTTGGAAAAATACCATTTTCGTGTTTTTAAATTTGAAAAATACACCTTTATTTTTAGTTTTCGAAAAATACACTTTTGGAATATTAAATGTACTAAAATAATATTAATAACCCGAACAATAATTTATATACGAAAATAGATAATAATATTATATATTTTTAGTCTCCATTTTATCATAAAACAAAATCTATTTATCTAAGAAGTCAATGTTATGAAAAATTATGTAAATAGTTTTAGTTGAACCTAGAAGCTGTGACCAAGCTACTTTTTATGGTTAAAACAAAGAGATTGTGCAAAGAAGAAACCTAAACGATTCAATTATACTAATCCAATTAAAAAACGATTGGTTTGGAAATTATTTCCAATTATTAATCATGGTCTTATGTTATCAACAAAAAACTATCATGAATGTTGTTCTCTTTTCTTCCTAAGTTGCCAATCAATTTTTCCCAATCCAGATTTTCACCATCGTATTTACTGTAATTTATATACGTTATATTTTTTTATCATCATCGTATCCGACGTAATGTTCACTCTTTATTGTTGTATCTAAATTGCTTATATGTTTTTCATTTATTTCACATTCATGTCTATACTTATGTGGTGATTTAGTTTTTTTTTTAAAAGATGAAACAATGTCAACTATTCTCTTTGTTTACATAAGCAACGTAAGTTCGCTTTTTTTTTTTTTGAAAGATAATACTTGATATATTTTAATATAATTGTCATATATTTGATGGTAAAATAAAATTTTAAATTAATTACAGATAATTATCTTAAATAAAAATAAAATAAATATTAATAATAATAATTTTTCGATTTTTTTATTATGATTTATGATAATTTTTAATTCAAATCAAGCTAAAAAAATATTTTCACATAGGAAAAGAGTTGTTTTCAAAAAATAAAAAAGAAAGTGTATTTTACAAAATTTAAAACTTAATTAGGGTATTTTTCAAAATCTCCCTTTTCTCTATCACTTAGTCCTTTTAGCAAATAGTTTTTCTCTATCACTTAGTCCTCCAATTTTAACAAATGTTTTTTCTCTATAAAAAAAAAATAGTCATCTATAATAATTTATTTCATACCAAATACACAAACGTAGGCAATGTTGATCATAAAAAAAACCCATCCTTTTCTTTTAATCTTTTTGGCAATATTAAACATGAGCAAGTAAAATGTCAACCGTAACAAGGTATTAAGAAAAAAAATTCATACTGTCAAAATTAAAATTAAATTAAATTGTATATCTACGCAAGGCGTGGGCGAGTCACCTAGTACAACATAAAACCGAAGCAAACTAAGACAGATTGAGAACTACAAACCAAGGATTATCTCAAAGAACCTGCAACTTCACTAAGCTCCACAATGATCTTTAATGACCTATAATATTTGCCGAAACAAGAGATTCGTTGTCTAATCAAATACGTCAAATACTTTTTATTTTATTTTATTTTTATCTAAAAAAAATATACTTTTTTTTCTTTCGAAACTTACGTCAAATACTCTTTTAGGGTGAAAGATATGAAGAATCCACATTTCATTTAAATTCTACTTCTACATGAGTATTTTTGATGTTCATTCTTACTGGCAGCTTTCTCAATTGAGTTGTGGACCATATTAGCAAAAGAACATGGATTGACTCAATTTAGACTTTTAATAATAGCAAGTCAATAAATGGTCTACTCAATATATTCAACAAAAATAACAACAAACACATAACAAGATGAACAACCGATATGGATACACTGATAATTTAAAATGGTTAAACTAATTAGTCCACTATTTTTCTAAACATTTATAATGAATGATTCTTATAAACATAAAAATTTATGCCCAAACTCAAACAAATACATGACGTTGCTCAATCATAGAATTACTTGACCACATTTGAATTAGTTATAAATATATTTTGATTCTTTCGATGTGTAATCCGCATGAGATGTTAACCAAACTTTAATTTAGCTTCATTCAAACTTCAGTCTATTAGTTTCAACATTATGGGACCACTCGATGTGTTCTTCCTACAACAAACAAGTGAATGCTATTATCGTTAACTAAACTTAATTTGTTATCAAAGTCAAACAAATAGAGATTAGTAAGTTTTTCTAATTTATCAAAAGAAGTAATTCTGTATAAATAGGTTTTTCTATGAACAGAATGTTAAGTGTAATGATTACCATATGCTTTTAGATTTTCAATATATATATATATTTTTAATTATTATTTGTATTTCGCATAGGAAACATTACTCTAGAAGACACTTTTTCCTTGATATATAACTTCTGCAAACACTTGTGAAGGGATGTATACTTTTTATGGGTTTGTTTCTCATAAAACCCAAATATGCCCCTCACGTATGGGTTGTAGTGAAGTTTTGTTAACATCTGGTAAAACGATGTTTCAATCCTGGTCGTTCTTTCTGTTAGATTCAATTTCGATCGTGTGGCTACGAGTTGAACTGGTTTCTTGTTTTACAATAAATGCATTCCAGATCTCTACATAACCTTTTTTTATCCTGTGGACTACATTTAAACTTTTACTGTTCCGGTGACTGGCGTTGTGGTAAGGATGGACAGTGGGAATTTGTTGTAGACAAACAGAAGATGGCTAGGATTGTGCTTCTTTCTGTGGGAATGGCATTGTCTGACCTTTTGAGTCTTGTTGATGCTGAGTTTGGCACCATATCAGGTACACGTACTTCTTTAAGTTAGTGGCATGGTCAATTCAGTATAGCTGGGTCTGTAAACTCTAAACCACCTATGATGTTCACGACTGATATGTCACTTGGTATTTTCATTAGTCGGCTGAGAGAGAACAAAGATTACAACTTGTTTGTCAGTTTCACTTCATGTCCTAAAGAAATTGGTTCTAGTTCCGATGGTGGGTACAAAACCCCAGCAAAACCTATAGGGAAGAATGCTGAGAGCATCGAAGTAGCTAAAACCCCTGACCACATTCGTACGGTTGGTTTGAAGACTAATCATGTTTCACCCACATTTTTGGAAAACAATGCTGGTAGTGGTGACTTATTCAGCAAGATTACAGAGAGTTTTGATACACATTCCTACTGTGCGCCGACCTGATTTGAAAGGTAAATCTGTATCTTATACTGAAGAAGGCAAGTTGCAAAACAAAAGGTGGTGTGTTGGGAATTTGAACATCGGTTCCAACATAAATGGTGTCACTGGTAGCTCAGGCGGAAATCTGCAAGCTAATGATACCGTCATTTCTTCCGATGACGAAGACTTTCTGGCCCAGGTAGAGGAAGATGAAAGTCGTATAAAGGAAGGAGGCAAGATAATTAATGATGAAGGGGATGATGATTGGGTGGATAGTGCGGATGATGTGTTTGTACCTCCTCGTGGATATGATTTGCCTTTTTGGGATGGTTTCTTGGATGATGAGCTTGGGGGATTTAATGATGTGGACATAATGTATCCTTCGAACAGCACCATTGACAAGAGATTTGCTTCTACTATACCTGAGAGGAAGAAGGGTCAGTTTGGTGGTAGACCTGATCCGAATCAGAAGAACAAAGTATCTCCACAACATTCTAATGATACGGGTCCTTCCCACAATTCTAACTCTAATGGTGTTGGTGGAACATCAGGAAGTGGGAGAGATCGAACAAATGCAACAGGTCGAGACCCGCGTAAACTTGCAGATATTGATGATGAAGAATTTGACATCCCTTCCCTTTTTGACGATACACTCTACGCGAGCATTCAAATACCGGACTTAGATGTTGATGCAGATGGTGAAGAATTGTATGTGGGTAAGGTCTATGGTAACAAGGTAGACTGTCAAACTGCATTGGCTATTTACGTGATAAAGCAGCAATTTCACTTCAAGCAATCCAATACGAAAAATACAGTTTTGTTCTTAGTTGTGTTGACAACAAGTGTGATTGAAAAGTGTAAGCACTAGAGAAAAAAGCAATTGCAACTACCAGCTACGTAAGTTGCATCTCACTCATACATGATTCCAAGGATGGCTACAAGAAAAGAGTTACCTCTCGTATCATTGCTTTAGTCTACAAGTCCAAAGTTGGAGACACCACAAACTGCCCTAAACCATTGGATGTTCAACAACTTGTTCTCAAATATCTAGGCGTGTCACCGTCTTACATGCAATGTTGGAGAGTAAAGGAGAAAGCAATTGTCGATATGAGAGGAGCTGAAGAAAATTCTTACTTGAAATTACCGTCATATCTTCGCAGGTTGAAGCTTGCAAACATCGGAATTATACTTCACACACATGTGTCGGGGATATTTATGCACTCAAATTAGGCCTCACAAATGTTATAGTCTATAGAACTCTTTGTTGTTTTACTGCACTTATCCATCCACCTAATTTACTATCCACAATTAACTACATACACCGGTATTACATTCTAATGATATTGTGAAGAACAAAGTATCTCTACAACATTCGAATGATATGGGCCCTTCCCACAATTCTAACTCTAATGGTGTTGGTGGATCATCAGGAAGTGGGAGAGATCGAACAAATGCAACAGGTCGAGACCCGCGTAAACTTGCAGATATTGATGATGAAGAATTTGACATCCCTTCCCTTTTCGACGATACACTCTACGCGATCATTCAAATACCGGACTTAGATGTTGATGCAGATGTTGAAGAATTGTATGTGGGTGACGTCTATGGTAACAAGGTAGACTGTCAAACTGCATTGGCTATTTACGCGATAAAGCAGCAATTTCACTTCAAGCAATCCAATACGAAAAATACATTTTTGTTCTTAGTTGTGTTGACAACAAGTGTAATTTAAAAGTGTAAGCACTAGAGAAAAAAGCAATTGCAACTACCAGCTACGTAAGTTGCATCTCACTCATACATGATTCCAAGGATGGCTACAAGAAAAGAGTTACCTCTCGTATCATTGCTTTAGTCTACAAGTCCAAATTTGGAGACACCACAAACTGCCCTAAACCATTGGATGTTCAACAATTTGTTCTCAAATATCTAGGCGTATCACCGTCTTACATGCAATGTTGGAGAGCAAAGGAGAAAGCAATTGTCGATATGAGAGGAGCTGAAGAAGATTCTTACTTGAAATTACCGTCATATCTTCGCAGGTTGAAGCTTGCAAACATCGGAATTATACTTCACACACATGTGTCGGGGATATTTATGCACTCAAATTAGGCCCCACAAATGTTATAGTCTATAGAACTCTTTGTTGTTTTACTGCACTTATCCATCTACCTAATTTACTATCCACTATTAAATACATAAACTTGTATTAAATATAAACCCCTATATATATATCAATATTTTTGCAACTCATCCTTAAATTCTAATTGTTTACCTAAGTACAAGTCATCGTACGATTGTCAACTAAATCCCCATCCCCATAACCATGTGTCCATGCCCTCTGATCCATCATTTTATATCCACAATTGCAAACACTACAAGATACTCATTTGACCAACTTTTCTTCGCGGTATTTTTGCCGCCCAAAGTTGACCATTCCTATACACATCAGAGTGGGCCCATCATCATTTACCAAAGTTTTCTACGAGAATTTTCCGCCTAAAGTAGAACGTTCTTATCCACATCAAAGTGGGTCCCACCACATCACCGATGTTTACTTCTTACTGTCTCACTACTCCTAATTCAAATCCCTTTTGAATGCTCTCATTTCCCTCCCAGAATTCAAATATTCCACATACAAACGAATGCTACCAAAATGGACACAATCTTATGATACGAAGCTATGAATGCTACAAGGGTTTTCATAACTACACAAACACATGCTCAATTATGAACACATTTTTTTGGATACGGAGATGGATTATAGCCATTCAATCACCATACAAAATCACAAAGCAGAGCAATTCTTAATTGTTTACCTGAACATACCATCGGGTTTAGGTAGCATTTGTTTACAAAAACAACAAGTCATTTTATCTAACAACAACCCAATACACGTACACATAAGCATTTTCCCAATCAGAAACACATGCCTATACCAACTCCTTGTACAACGGGACCACCATTTCCTCATATACATCCATTGCATATTGCTTGCGTAAATCATCAACCATTTTATCCGTCATCGTAGACATAGCTTCATCAGGATTACCATTTGCATGTAACTCCATAAACTTCACAGCAATAGGGCCACAATCCCCTGACCTTTTGTTCTCATATAATCCCTTCACGCGGTTGTATCCAAACGGAGATAGCTCATGCTCCTGAGATTCATGCATCTGGCACCACTTACCAATTAGGTGAGGAAGCATCTGAGTCACAGGATCCATAAACTCTTTCACCTTCCAATCCTTGTATTGATTTGGTGCTGAGTCTTGTATAGACTTGGTGCTGAGTCAAAGACCTCCACTGCCCAAGCACGTAGATGAATCGCCAATCCAACCCAATGACGATCATCCCAGTACATTGGCACGTACACTGTCTCAATTTCATCAAACCACACTTCCCTTGGAGTAGTCACAAATGCCTTTACAGCCTCTCCCCAACTGATTAACTCTTTGTTACGAGCCTTCGAAAATGATCTATACTTACCCTGCAGGTAATTTACCAACCAGGGAGAAGCAGAACATGAAACCTCGACCTTAAGAACGTCTTTATGTCTTTGTTTCAACATGGACATTAGGACCTCTATATGGTGCACGTAAAACACTGTACCAGATCAGTAACCGTACACATAAAATCACAAAGGAATCAGCTAATGTTGAAAATCATTTAGAAAGTGTCACATACCGTTGTAGTAACTCAATCTGTTGGAGTGGCTAACTTGATTAGGAAGGAGCTACTAATTGTTATACCATTAGCACATAGGTGCTCCATGCACTGACCAAAAGAAAGGTCATCCTAGGACTCACATACTAATTTCAAAGCCACAAACAATTACCGTTGTACATTGGTTGACAAAGAAGTGAAGAAGAAAGAATACTCCGCATGGTCCACACATGGTAGCAGGTTTTTAACGGTCTTTTCTATCCCAACAAAATATTTGACCAGCGAAAGCTCCACTTTTGAAGTAGGTGTCATCTCCACCTCACTACTAAGAGGTGAATCACTCACTGCCAATACAGAACCATCATCCTTTACGCCACCTTCCGCACTGACTGCTTTTGATACTTCTCCATTGCTGTGGTCAACAAGGGTTTTCTCAACAACAACTCCCACCTCCTCAATACTCACCTTCACCTCCTCAGTCTCCTCAGCAATCTCCTGCGTTGGCATTGCTAACATTATTTTTTACATATTAAAATAAGAAATAATTAATACTAACAGTCATTTTACACTTACTTGCGTCATTTTACACCTAAAACTAACAGTAGTAACAAAATTACTTATAGAGATTTGATACCTGTGTAGATGCCTTATCCAAATATTATGCCTTCTCATCCTTGCATACCACCTACAAACATTCCCCATTAGTGACCACCGTTACAAGACATTAGACCCTTAGTTAGTACATTGTGTTTGCCTCATCTACTTCACATTGCTTAGGTCCATCATTACCCTCTTCACATCCCTGGATCCAATGTGCACAACATTTTAATAAGATTCTCATTTCCAAATGAAAGGCTAACTATAACAAATCTCCTTTACCTTCCCACTGCTATCATCACCAGGCTGCGTACATGCAGCAGGGAAGTCAAAATCTCCCTCTCCCCTCAAATCTGTCTCCTACACCCAATCACAATATACATTAGTATTAAATCCGTTCACCATGTGGTGGAAACACAAGATTCTACATACATGCGACATGATCTGCGCACCCTGATCCCTACTGATCATATCCACCATATTTTGTCCACCTAAATCATTCCATCCATCAGTAACCCCATCAAAACAGCCCTGCAGAATGTAAACATGTGCTTTTCAGCTTAACAAGTGTTTTCAGAATAGACCCAAACAAAATTTAACTAAATAACTCACGTCCTCTGGACTGAAACTTGTTGCAAGGTTGTGTACAACTCTATCAACCATGCAACTATTGTTGTCTACCACAACAGTTTCCATGTCAGGGTAACCGCTTCTTTTCTTACTAGAGGAAAAATAAATCGAACTGCGTTTCTTATAACAGAGTTTAAAACGCTTCCTTTTTTGTCAGCTTCTTAATCTCTTTAGCTTGCTTCTCGATCCTCTAAGTCAGTGCTGATGTAGCTTCGTGGATTTTTTCTTTTACCCACTTTCTAAATTCTCCATCTGCAGGCGGGAAATAATCCTCTAGCTTCCGTTGTTTACGACGCGATCCTCAATTCTTAACGACTTGTTTCTTCTTCCTTTGTTTCTTGACAGCCGGATCATCTGCTCCCCTATCATCTGACTCATCTGCTGTGTCGAGCTCCTCTACCTCATCTACTTCGTTCTTATAATCAATTTCCACCAACTCTAATGAGGCATCACCACCAGGCCATACTGATTTTTGGAATACGTAACCTTCTGAAATAAGATTTTCCAAATACAACACGCTCCAGTCTCTGTCCTCATCGTCCCAATCCCCCCAACCACCATCACTACTGTTACCTCCAATGGGGAGAATGTGACCTACTACTAACTGCATAAAAATACATATGTTGTTACCATAAGAAACTAAAACAATATTGAAAGTGTATATATCAAGGGGAGCTGTAAAGACAAACCTTGGCATCATTCTCCGCTTCAATTAAGTCATTCATAGACAAGGTTGATAACTTTGCAAGACGTGCTGATCCTGGGTGATCAAACGTACGAATGTCGTCTGTGATAGTTAGTTTCTTTAGGAGCAATGTTATTGCGTAGAATGCTAGGAGTTGCAATACAAGAATCCCTTAACCACTATTGTTTTTTGTTGCAGCTGCTGGCAGAAAGCTTCAACAAGGTCTAGGAAAGTCTTCGTACCTTTCATTCCAGGCTTCATGGTCGCAATCATTTTTAAGAATGATGTTCTGCCCCAAGGAAACTTGAGGAAGGCATCAATATCATCCAGCATTTACACGTACCTAGGTGTGGGCTTGTTAACCTGATGCTTCCCTATTAGCACCCCATCCACAATCAGAATTAAAGCCAAAGCCAGCTTCCTCTCACTACTCATATTCTTAGATTTCTTAATAATTTTTTCCAAGTCAGCCAGAGTCCTCTTTGAATCACCACCTATAAGCCTTTGCCAAGCAGCATCCTTTCTTACATTTATTCTAGGCTCCACTCCTGGATTATACCCTTTCGGGTAAGACCTACAGGGCAATCCAGAAATCTGCCTGAACTCTGTTAGTGAGAATCGTAGAGGCTGTCCACCGTATACGGTTCACATCTCATACTTCTTCTCCGTAACCAACTATCGACTTAGCAAGGCGTGAATTAGCTTGCACGAGATTGGGCAACGGCTCACTGGCAAATCGAATAGAACTCCTAATGGAGAACCTCTTATCTTCTCAAACTCAGGCGTGCCCCCCAAAACCTTACGGATCATTGACAGGATCTTAGATTTTGAGTACACATTCAATCGCGCATTGGGATATCGATTTGTCGCAAAAAGACGATTTGGGAGATTGTTATCAACAACTTCAGATCCCTCGTCTTCATGTCCTTAAATCAACAAACACAAAGGCCGACCTGTAAGGACTGTGTTCGGAAATTAAGAGAGCAAAACTGAGTTCAGACCAAACAAATTTGTTTGAAGACAACATCAACAACTAAAGATTTTGTTCAACGGAAATTTTAAAATAAAAACAACGACAAGTCTACAAATTAATGGTTACCTGCAGATCCGCTACCATGCGCTTCCCTTCCACCTGCAGATCCACTAGCATGATCTTTCTTTCGACCATCCATATGTGAGAAATCTCCGAGCACGAAGAAGGACAGAGAGGAGAAAAGTTTTTCAGTCGGTTTTTGGGAAATTAAAAGGTTGCGTTAGCTTAAAATGGGAATTATTTGATAAGAGATCTTTTTATTGGAATTTTTAATTTACTGAATTTGTGTAATCTACTAACTCCTTTTGTTCAGTTACAAAAGGGTGTATCTGTCATTCACTGCCACATAAGTATAGTTATGTAGGAAGTGTCTTAAGAGTAAGAGAAAGTTAAATAAGTGTCTTATAGAGTTAAAGCCCTTTCGCATACATATCCCCTACACATGAATCTAGATTATAACACATCCCTAATACAGACAAATAGAGTAGAACATCTCTGATCATTAGAAAAATAAAGTTACTTAGTTTCACAACATGTTCAATTATTTAGTTTAAATCTATTAACCCTATTCGATTAAATCTGCTTAATTTTCCAAAAGACACTTCAAATTTCTCTTCTCTAGAAAATTTATCATATTTATGTTATCTGAACTAGTTTAAACACGAAAAACAGAATAAAACTTCAAATGGATGAATAAAACAAACACAAACTAGTCGTGTTTTTAACATACGGTTCACATTGATTATTTGTGAGTCTGAAATAGGTAAATCAATGTAAATTTAAAGTGTTGTTGAATGGAGCAAACTTAAGATGTTATTTGGTAAACACAGGAAATTTAATTGTTATTTAAAAAAAAAATAAGTTCTCTATGACAAACCCTATCCACATTCTTTAATTATTTTTTTCTCACTTATTCACCCATCTTTATTAACATTAACTAGATGATAATTAGTTTTTTGTTTACTCCCTCCGTTAATTTAAGTGTCGTTTTAAGGCTAATTTTGTGTTTTAAAATAAGTGTCGTTTTATGGTTCTAGTGTAAAATATTTAAATCCATATTTAATTTACCCCTATGTCTAACCAATAGTAGAATAGAATTCCAATAGTTAAACTATTTATTAAGGGCATAATAGAGTTTTTAATATATTTTTTTAATTTGTGTGAAAAATATCGAAACGACACTTAAATTAAAATTAAAGGGAGTATTATTTTAGTTTTGTTTTCGACAACGATGATTAGATTTGGTAAGGAAACACAAATGATCAAAGGAAGCACCGTTACGCCAACTTGCCACGATACTGGACAGACAAGGGCTTAAATCCATCATGGGTCCCACTAGGTGTCAACTGGGGAGCCCCTCAATTTTTCAAAACTTTTTAAAGAAGAAGAAGATGCAGTGTCATTTTCGTAAATGATAAGAGATCCAAGCCTACTCCTATAACAATCCAAAACCTCCACATGACCACATTACTCATATTGCTGCATATGCGAGACAGCCACGACGAGTCTCTTCTTCTTCAACACGCCGTGTCGGCAAAAAACTTCCTCACTTCTCTCTGACGCTTGTCGTCACTCTTTTTAATTATTTTAATCATTAACTTATTCCGAACCCAAAACGGTGCGTTTGAAACTCACCGGCGCCGGATAAAACCATGACGAAAGAGATTTTACCGCCGGTGTCCACCACCACCGTCAGATTCCTAGTCTGCTTCGAGAAGAAGCCATTGGTTGCTACATTACTCGCTCTCTCTCTCGTCATGATTATCTGGAACCTTCCTCCTTACTACCATAGCCTCATCTCCACCGCACGTCCCTGCTCTTCCGCCACCACCATCACCACCACCACCACCATACTCTCCTCCTCCACATCACCGTCTTCTCCGCCGCCGAATTTCACCGCCTCTCTCTCTTCTTCTTCTTCTTCGCAGAAATACGATTCAAGCCCCTCAGATTCGACCAAACGCGTTTTCCAACCGTTTGGAAACGCAGCGGCGCTTTTTGTCTTAATGGGAGCTTACCGCGGCGGTCCGACAACATTCGCGGTGGTCGGACTCGCGTCTAAACCGATCCACGTCTTCGGAAAACCATGGTTTAAGTGCGGGTGGGTTTCCAACAACAATGGAACTTCGATTCGAGCTAAAGCAGTGAAGATTCTCCCAGATTGGGGATACGGACGTGTATACACTGTCGTAGTCGTGAATTGCACATTCCAAACAAACCCTAACGCTGATAATTCCGGTGGTAAACTTATGCTCAACGCTTACTACGGCGAATCTCCGAAGCTCTTCGAGCGTTTCGAAACGCTCAAAGAATCAGTCGGATCTTACGACGAATCGAAATTCTCGCCGCCGTATCCTTACGATTACCTATACTGTGGCTCATCACTATACGGAAACGTGAGTGCTTTGCGTATGAGAGAGTGGATGGCTTACCACGCTTGGTTCTTCGGGGACAAGTCACATTTCGTGTTTCACGACGCTGGTGGTGTGTCTAAGGAAGTTAGGGAAGTTCTTGAGCCATGGATTCGAGCTGGGAGAGTTACGGTTCAGGATATTAGGGACCAATCGCAGTACGATGGTTATTACTATAATCAGTTCTTGATCGTTAATGATTGTTTGCATCGGTATCGATACGCTGCCAATTGGACATTCTTCTTCGATGTAGACGAGTTCATTTATTTACCGGATGGGAATACACTCGAATCGCTACTTGACGGATTCTCGAATAATACTCAGTTTACGATTGAGCAGAACCCAATGTCTAGTGTTCTTTGTCTAAACGATTCCTCTCAAGATTATCCCAGGTACTTAAAAAGACACCAAATTTCAATCTCAATACACTTAAAATGCTATTGGAATCCACTATTTTAGTGATAGGATTGTGGAACTTGTTGGATTTGTGCTTATGATGAATGTGGAATCCACACTTGTGTTCTTGTTTTGTTGGGGGATTTATTTCAGGCAATGGGGATTTGAGAAGTTGCTATTTAGGGAATCAAGAACAAACATACGACGTGATAGGAAATACGCGATCCAGGCGAAGAACGCATTTGCCACAGGAGTTCACATGTCGGAAAACGTAGTAGGCAAAACACTACACAAGACCGAGACAAAGATACGTTATTACCATTACCACAACACCATAACGGTGCACGAGGAGCTATGTAGAGAGATGTTACCTGATTCAGCTAAGAAAAATATGACTTTTTTCAACAAGCTTCCGTTTGTTTACGACGATAACATGAAGAAGCTAGTGAAAACGATTAAAGAGTTTGAGCAGAAGAAACTTGGGAACATAGATGTTAAGAATTTCTCATGACCAAGTAATAATAATAATTTTGTCTATATTTACTTTCTCTGTTACTATTTCATTAATGACTTTGATCAATATTTTTTCTTAATTAGTCGTGTTTCCTTTTTTTGTGTTAAGTATTGAACATTATAGAACTCGTTGAGGACCATTTGATTTACTACATATCATATTATCTTCTTATTACCTTAAATAACAGTGAGGTACTTATTTGATCTATTACCTTAATAAATTAGCCTTATGCAAAAGTCCTTATCTAAAATCTAAGTACTTGAGAAGAACTAGTTAAGGAGGTCATCAGAAGGCTCCCAATCAATGGAACACGAGACGATCATCAAGAGCGTCGTTAAAACCTGAGCCACGGATGGACGCGAGTTAAGATCAGTAGCGACGCAGCTCTTGGCAAGCTGAGCCATTGTGTAAGCAAGCTCCAACGGATACTCATTCCCTAATGATGGATCCATGAAAGCTTTTAGCTTCTCTCTCACATTCTCTCCTTCAACCACATTGTTTATCACTTTACACAACATCTCCACTTCTTCTTCTTTCTCGCCTTCCTTCTTATGTTTCGTCACTGCTTCTTTCCCTGAAAGAAGTTCAAGAACTACTACCCCAAAGGCAAACACGTCTAGTTTCGGAGTTATCACTCCGTTTTCAACATACTCTGGAGCTAAGTACCCTTGTGTCCCTTCAACGTGTCTAGTTAACTGAAGTTCGAGATCACCTTCGTCAAGAATCCTCGCTACTCCAAAATTTGAAATCTTGGCTCTGAAATTCGAATCAAGAAGTACGTTGGTGGACTCCAAGTTCTTGTGTATATGAGGCGGGGTTACGTAGTTATGAAGGTAGTCTAACGCTTCCGCTACGTCTCGAGCAATCTCAACTCTCTGTTTCCATGTCAGAGTTTTCTTCTTCGATGAGTGAATCCAATCACTAACCGATCCGTTCTCCGAATACTCGTAGACAAGATACGAGGTTCCTTGTCTGATGCAGAAACCTGAGAGACGAATGATATTGAAATGGTTTAGTTTCTTCAAGAGATTGATCTCTGAAGAAGAAACGTCTCCTTTGATCACTTTCACAGCCGCATCGTCTCCGTTTATCGATGCGCGATAAACCGATCCTTTGATTCGATTGTCATCGCTGAAATTGGACGTAGCGGACTGGAGCTCGTGGTATCTGTAAACTGTTAATGATTCGATTGCGGATTTAATACCAAACGTATCTGAGGAATTCGATATATCGTTTGACCATTGTGTTGTTGTAGTAGGAAGAGACTGTTTTGTAGATGAATCGAAGAGCTTATTGGTCTGTTCCGGTTTCGATCTTCGTTTATAGAAGCAGAAGAAGAAGAAGAAGAAGATACCGAAGATTATGAGAAGCAAACCAGCTCCGATGACGAAAATCCATTTGTGAGAAGAAGATCCCGGAGGAGGAACCACGGGCGGCGGTGGAGAAACAGGCGGAGGAGGAGGCGACGGAGATGTCTCGATTCTGGTGGGTTCAGTCCTAAGAGGAACAAGAAGCGGCGTGAAGTAGAAGACGATGGTTGATTTAAGCTCGTTAGCTTCGGTGACGGCGTCGGAGGAGCTTCTGAACATATCTGCGATGACGGAGATACTGTCTCCTTGGGAAACCAAATAAGTCAGAAGATATCTGAATCCGGCGGCGGTTTGTTTGTCGGTGGGACAAGCACAACGGAGAGGGACTAAAAGATCTAATCCGGCGACTAGATTTTTCTCGCCGTAAGGGTTTTGTGACATCATGGCTTGACACGTGGACAGAGCTTGGTAGGTTCCGTTGGCTACAGAGAAGTAAGTCTCTTCTCTAGCGCCGGAGAGTGTATACGTGGCGTTGTGTTGGTAAAATCCGGCGCCGGAGCAAGAGCAGTTGACCGGGATTATAATTAATTGACGGGTGGGGATTGTGGCGGAGATGGTGGTGAGGTTGTTGAGTGATCGGATCTCGGAGGCGGAGGCGTTGAGGAGGGCGGCGATGGAGTTGGCCGTGTTGTACGGTGGGTGAGACCAGAAAGTGAGATAGGAGCGGCATGAGGGTGGGCCGTTACAGGTGTAGCCTTTGGTTACGTTGTCGAAGTCGTGGTCTAGACAGGCGAGTTGGTGGTTGTCTACGTACGGTTGCTGACCGTTAGACGCGGCGAGGAAGAGAAAGAGAAAGAAGGAGAGCGCGTGGAGTGTACGCGCAGCCATGTGTGAATGTGTATTGGATTGAAGAAGGTCTTCTTCCTTGTTGATTTTAACAGAGAAGAGGAGATGAACCGGAGGAAACGGCAATGACTTTTTTAGTCAAGAAACGCGTCGTTAGTGTTGTTGACTTATACAACGTTGTTTTATTGGTCTTGCTTTTACCTTTCAAAATGAAAATTTTGTTTACTGGAGAAATTTATTTCTTAGCTGATTATGGAGGTTTGATTGTTACAAAATGAAAATTATTTAATGGAGAAATTTCTTGTTTTTTTTTTGAAGATTTTTTGGTTACTGTGGACAATTGAAAAGTACAAAGAACTTCATGATCATCAAGAGTTATTTTCGCAGCTGAGGAGGATAGGAAACTTGTGTGTTTGGAAATCGTCTCTGTTTGAACTATGACTAAAGCTGGAAAAATAAAAATTGTGATCGCATGAATGTGACGTTATTGTTTAGCAAAAAAAAACAAATGAATGTGATGTTAATTCTCTTTTGTTAGTTAAAGTATCTCCAACTCATCTCTATTTTTCCTTCTAAACTCTATTTTAGAGTAAAATTTACTCCAATCCATCTCTATTTCTATTTTAAAAATAAAAAAAATTATAGCATTCCTCTATAAGACCATCTCCAATATAAATCTATATTTTTTCCTCTAAAATAGAAAAATAATAGCATTCTCATATTCTCACTCCAATATACCTTTTTATTTTAGAGAATTGCTATTTTTCCTCTTATAATAGAGATATTTTGAATAAGAAAAAAAAAATCTCTATTTCTATCTCCAATTATAGAGAAAAATGTAAAGATCTCTATTTTAGAGATGTAAATAGAAATAGAAAATTACATTGGAGATGGTTTTAAACCCAATATAGTATTGGCCCTGAAATATACAAACCTCAAATTTGATTTTTCAACTACTTGTCAAATTATTACATTAATTCCTAAAAAAAGTGCGAAATATAATCGAATTTCTTTGGTTATTTGCATCTTTTTAAGTTATTATCCTTCCCACCTCCCAACAACGCCAGGTCGAAAAACGATTTTGATTTATGTTGTGATGAAGCTAATTCGTCAATTTTTTAATACTTTTTTTTCCACAAATCTCTGTAACATATATTGAGAATTGGTGTAGTGACAATAAATTATCAAAAACAAACCTACAATCTACTTAGACAAAAATAATGACCCGGCTATCAAAGTGATCCTAAAGGTTTACCAAAAGAAGTTGCAACGCAAAACCAAAACATATGGTTCCTATATGAATACAAACCAAAACGCTAATCTGATGAAAGAATGGGGGATTAAAGAAAATAACACTCACAACAAATTGAACCAATCCAAGAACGCAAAGCAGAGCAAACCAAACTCATCGTCACCAACTTATAAAACATCAAATACAAGGACATTAAAAGCATATTGCTCCAACCATGAATCCTCGACTGCAAGCACGGAAGAAGTTCGATATAATATTCAAACAAAACAGAGAGGTCCATTGTCAATGGCATGTTGGTAAACATAGTTATCAATCCCATGCAGATAAGTGCAATCGAACTGTACATACATTCCTAACATCATACTAAATAATCTCCCATCGTTGTGGCAGAATAAACCCATACAAATTAATCGTAGGACCAGAAAAATGACAATCTCACCAATATAAAGGCTACACAAAGATTAGAATCCAACATATATGGTTCTAGCAAACCAAAACGGATTGATCTGATCCCAAAGTAAAGAGACTAAAGAGTCAAAAAGAAGTTGTAGATCCATTCTCAACCTTTACAATCCTTGAAATGGTTGGGTAACAAAAAAAAGTTTCCATCTTTTATTCTTTGCAAGTCACAACTACAGTGTGTATACATTGATCTTTAGCTATAGAAAACATGACAAAACTGTAGAAGCTAAAATTACAAAAAAAAACTTACAGAAAATTTAATCCTGTGGTTTATCGTTTCTGTTCTTGTTTCCATAAATCAAACCAGTAACCTGCAAAATAGCATCAAAAACGATATTAACACACAAAAAAATGAAATCGCAAATATTACAGGATTGATTTTCGGAAATTAGACCTGAGGATCAGCGATTGGTTTCCTCTTCTCGACGTATTGATTTGAATCGGCTACTGCGAGAGCTGCCCTAGCCTAATCAAACCCAGGAATCGAAACTGTGAGATAAGAAATACTTTTTAGGGTGAGGTAAGAAAAATGGGTACCTGTTGTTCCTTTTTGAGATCGAGAGATGGTTTGACCCAGAGAAAGTATGCGATTGTTCCGGCGACGACCCAAGATGCGATATTTTGTCCTCCTCGGAGACCTCCCATTGAATTTCCGACGAACGACCTCACGTTTCCCATCGATCTTCTCCAGCTACTTGCCATTGATGCCTTTGGATTTCTTCAATTTGGGAATTAAAAAGCAAATTTGATTTTGATTCGATTCTGATTGATTTGCTTTGCTTGGTGGCCACTGCGAAACTTAACCGGTCGCCGAGACGGTTAGTGGTGGCAATTCAGCAATCTGTTTGTTTGCGATTGACATCTTACGGCTCTTATTACTCCACGTAGCATTACGAGATCCAATCTTAGAGCATGCACAATAATGATTTGAGTATATCTTTATAATATTTTAGGGTTGTCATATGCCAATAAGACGACACGTGGTCATCTTTTCTTTACAAATTTCTATTTTTAAAAAAAAGTTTAAAATGTTTTTTCTAGATTTCGAACCTAGCAAACCTTAGTAATTTAAGTGGAGAAAAACCACTAGACTACTAAAGACACTTGTATATATCACGGATAGAAACATATGTAACCTGCTACTAAAAGTTTTTCTAAAAGTCATTCACAAAAGTAGGAAATATTTTGAAATACCAATTATTTTTATTTTTTTTTGTAATGTGGAATCTATTTAATTAAATAAATTTATATACTTCTAATAATGATAATTCGTGATTGATATTAATTCCAAAACTTGCAAAATTAATCTTTCCATTTATTTATCAATTATAATTTAACATTTAACTTTTAAACGCCCATCTAACGTTTTGATTATTTAAATTCAACAAATTATTAATTATTTTACCATCAAATTGATCTCATCTAAATTCAAAGTCCATATTTACTTACTACAATAAACTTACAAAATCTAATCAATTTATTATTGAAGATAATTAGGAAATTTGAATATTTTACCTTGCTAGGAAATCAATTAATTTATAATATATCAATATTAAAATAGTTTAAAATCACTTTACCTTTATATGTTTATGCAATATAAATAAGAAAATTCACTAATTTAGTTTCAAGTCAATTACAATTTTTTTTTTATCAAATATAAATAATAAGACAAAACATATTGTTTGTCTTTACATCTAATAAAATTTTCAAACATATTATCATATAGTTTTATATTTTGATTTTTATAAATATAATTTGTGAGAACATTTTTTAAATATCACTTATATACAATAAAATAATTTTAAAATTTATGTAAATAGTTTTTCCACGCAACGCGTGGACTTTTTCTAGTTAACAATACTGTAGTGTTAATTTTTATATATGTTTATTGTTTGAGATTCATTATAAAATTGTTAATATATATGTTTACAATGGTGAAACCAGTATTGGTCTCATAATTTTTTTTTTAAATGTTTGTAAAATAGATAATAATCAAAAAAATATATATATGCTAGGTAAATGATCTACATATATGCGGGGGGTTTATGCGAAAATACTTTATAAATCGTATGAAATTAAATAAAATAAAGTTGAAAACATTGATATTAAATAAAGTTATTAATTAATTTTTTTTATCTTGATTTGTTTTTATTTTATTTTCAGTTAAATACGATAATTAAATACGATCACGTCTTTTCAAAATAATTAGTTTTTTCTATATATATTTGAAGTAATTTACTTTAAAGACTCAACATGTTACAAGGTTTTTTAAAAATGTTATAAATTTTTTTAAAGTAGTATAATATTTATAACCCAATATTTATAACCCCGTTTAAAAAACTTTATAATCTGTTTTAAAACATTATAATCTGTTTTAAAACCTTATAATTTTCCGCACTAAAAATTTATATGTGAATTCGGGAAAAAACTTTAGTCCTAAGAAATGTCTATAGATCTAACTAAGATCGAGACCAAAATAACGGAAAATAGATTTATATTGATATTCGATCAAGTATACAAATAATTTTAGCTAAAACAAGTGTCTGATGAGCTAAAGTGTGGTTGAGTGTGAACGTAAGGGAAAAGTTAGCCATTTCGGCTCTAAAGCTAATTATTTATATGTGGGAGATTAATTCCTACAATAAGTTTGTCGGGTTCACGGCGGAGCCGTCAAACTTCCGGCAAGAAAACACAAAAACAGAATTAGAGAAGAAAGACTTAATTAGTGGAAAGCTGTTTCACGGCGGAGCCGTCAAACTTCCGGCGAGAAAACCCAAAAACGGAGTTGGAGAAGAAAGACTTTATTAGCTGACATGATGTTCATAGTGGGAAAGCTTTTCCAAGTGGGAAAGCTGTTAAAAGCATTACAAAATGGTTTCTGAGTCATAATTCAGTGTATGTTTTTAGTGTGCCCCCACTAAGAGGGTGATGCAATAGTATTTATAGAGTTCTAAGGCGGCTAGAGATTTTCCCTTGGGTTGTGCTCTGTAAATCGGCCCATCTTCTGTTCGGCCCACCGTGACTCGGCTCGGCCCATCTGTTGATTGGTTCGGCGGATCCGTGATTTGGCTCGGCCCAAACGGATGGGTTGTAACAAATTAGCCCAGTTAAGCGGAGATCCACAATCTTCAAGTCGGGTCATCTGGTTTGGTTCGGTGTCACCAGTGGTTTACGTCTAACCGGCTAGCCGTTCGTGGGTGTTCTCCTGACCGGCCGATGGATCATGGACCTTCACGGGTGCTCCTGTATCGGTATCACAGGTGGTCTACGGCTCTCCCAACTGGCTGACGGATCTTGGATGTCAACGGGTGCCCCGCTATATTCATACTTAGACATTTTTGTCTGTTAATCTTTAAGGGGTGAAATCCAACCCCTATAGTTTGCCCCCCACCTCGGTATTATCAGTGATGGTGATGCCGAGGTATGAGTAATCGAGTCTTAAGTTGAACAGACGAAGTTGAAGTTGAATATGAGCCGTGGGAGTGTTGAAAGTCAACCAAGCCGCGAGAGTGTTGGAGGTTAGCCCGAGCCGCGGAAGACCCGTGAACGTGCGGGAGAGTTTTTAGACTATCCCAAGTCGCGGATGACCCTTGAATGTGTGGGTATTTAAGTTAACCCAGGCCGCGGAGGACCCGTGAACGTGCGGGTGTTTAAGTTAACCCGAACTGCGGATGATTATCAAATTGTGTCAGTGAAATTTGAGCTGTGAAGGCATAAGTGAAGTTTGAGTTGTGAAGGCGTAAGTGAAATATGAGCCGTGAAGGCGTAAGTGAAATCTGAGCCGTGAAGGCGTAAGTGAAATCTGAGCCGTGGAGGCGTTAGTGAGATCTGGAGCATGGGCTCTTTTTTAAAAATTTGATCATGGGTTCACGATAATTGTTTCTTTTTTATCAAATACTTTTTGTTTATATAATTGAGTAGAAAGAGAGAAAGTGGCACCAAACTCCTGAAGTTATTCAGAGGTTAGTAAAGGAGTGTCCTGCACATGAAACATCAGCTTGCAAGGCTTTTATCGAGCAGCTAAAGTGCTTTGCAGGAACACAAATCAGAAATGTTGCTTGCATTGGTGGAAACATCTGTACAGCTAGTCCAATATCTGATTTAAATCCTATTTGGATGGCTTCAAGAGCAGAGTTTCGGATAATCAACTGCAATGGAGATGTTAGGTCTGTACTTGTAAAAGATTTCTTCCTTGGTTATCGTAAAGTGGATATGGGAAGCAACGAGATCTTGTTGTCGGTATTCCTTCCATGGACTAGGCCCATTGTAGGGATGATGATATAGCTATTGTCAGTGGTGGAATGCGTGTGTTTCTTGAAGAGAAGTGTGAACAATTAATCATTTTTGATGCATCAATTGCTTATCGTGGTGTGGCTTCTCTTTCATTGTGTGCAAGAAAGACGTAATTTTTAATTGGAAAGATTTGGAATAAAAGTCTTCTACAAGATGCACTTAAGGTCATACAGAGCGATATCTTAATTAAGGAAGATGCTCATGGTGGGATGGTAGAAATCTCTAACCCTTAGCTTCAAATGGTAGTTTGGTTTGGACAATTGATAACGGCAATGAAGTTCATATGATTGTTGGAACTGTCCAACTACCTCAACACTCTAATCACCCACCTCATTGACTTGCAATGCTGATATTTCCTTCGAATATTTGGTGAGTATTTTATCTACCTCAGGTGGAACAGAGCCACTCCACGACTGGGATTTCCTTCTTCGAGCATTGAACCACCTAGTCATCATTGCTTGAATGAATTTAAATAAATCTGTAATCCCAACTGAGCGACCACGACGTAAAGCTTTGTTCAACGATTCTGCAATGTTGCTGGTTATGGGGTTGTACTTGTTGCCTAAATAATAAGCCCTAGACCAGTGAGCAGTACCCATCTTTTGTAACCAAAGGCCGCACTGACGATTTGCCATCCATACCTCATTGTACGCCGTCCTAAACGGTCCAACGCGGTATGCACAAGCTGCCTTACCAACAAGTTTTGCAAGGCCTTTGCTTTTGAACTTGGACACAACATTCCTTTATATGTGCACCAAACAAGCCCCATGATGTGCCAGTGGGTAAACCAAACTCTTTGCTTTGTAAATGGATTGGTGCCTATCAGAAATTATTGTCAAAGATGCACTATCTACAACTATTCTCTCAACGTTCTTTAAGAACCATGTCCAAGCATTGTCATTCTCACTGTCGACTACACCAAACGCAAGCGAAAAGATTTGATAGTTTGCATCTTGCCCACTTGCAGTGAGTAATACCCCTTGATACTTACCATTTAAATGTGTACCATCTAGGACAATCACTCTCCTAACATGTTTGAAACCGCGAATTGATGCTCCAAAGGCTAAAAAACAATACAAAAACCTGTCCATATCATCCTCATCTTTCTCAGTCACTAATTCAGTTATGGTACCTGGATTAGAAAGATGTAGTAACCGAAAGTACTCAGGTAAAGCCGAATATGAGTCCTCCTCTGGACCTCTTACTTATACAATGGCCTTAGCTCTGGCTCTCCAACACTGTCTATATGACGTAGTGATGCCAAGCTCCTCCAAGACAAGTTGGTAAAAATCCATAAGCTTGGGCCCAGTAGAAGGCTCCCCATACTTTGACTTGTAGATAGAAGCTATAATCTTTGATGTCAACTAGTCTTTGTAAGCATTCCTTGTGTCAAAAGTACAAGTGTGTAGTAGGTTAGCCTTCCTGATTTGGTAGTTGCAATTAGATTTCTTTTCTGAGGCAAGCACTCTCCATTGGCAAGCCTTATCTTTACATGTAAGTACGAAGCTGCGCCTCTTTGTTGTTGTCTGTTTGAAGATGAATTGTTTCTTCGCCGTCGACGTTAACATCCAGATCTGGGATTTGGAAACTTTCATACTCAGTGTCATCGAACATTGGAGGAATATCAAACTCTTCATCATCAATATCTGCCAACTTCCATCTCGATATATGCTCAGGGTCCTGTTCAGTGTTCACTCCATCTCTACCACTGAATGCTGTCCACGATTTCTGTGAATCTGACATTGGAACAGAGGCCTGTGTGTTAGACCCATCCATTGGAATGTTACCTGTAACATGTATCCACGAAGGTGTTTCGTTCAAATCAGGGACATGTGTGGGCCCACCTGCGTGGCTGGTTGACCCTTTACTCTTTTCCCCTCCAAATTGACCTTTCTTCCGGCCCCTTGCCTATGAATGTCCGTTATTCTTTGTTGGATGAGTTGGAGAAGACATGAGCTCCAGAACATTAGACCCACCATAGTCGTCATCAATGACTCCTTCCCAGAACTCTGCTTCGTACCCACGCGGTGGAACAAAAACATCATCATCACTGTCAATTTTGTCGCCATCATCGTCGTCCTCTGTTTCGAAAGTGGGAATATCTAGATCTTCCTCACCATCGTCAACTGGTGTCGCAACTCCTAAAATAGTTGCTTCCAACTGTTCAACCTCAGCTATGAACTCCTCATCTACAACTCTGAAAGACTGAGACCCAACTTTCGGGAAACTAACAAATAGATTTAAATCTTTATTCACTGCCCGACTACTTAAGAAAAATCCAAACGAAGCTTCGGTCATGAGAACAACAAGCGGAAGCAGAGTAGTTGCATTACCTTAAGAAGTTGTGAGTATACTAAACCTATTAGGGTTGTGTAGTTCCCTTATAAGAAGCTTGCTTACTATCCACAAACACTCACCAACCAAATCTCAACAACAAATTTGGACCACACTATCTAAAATAGTCTCGTTCTACGTAAAACACAATAATTGCTACTAACCTACGAAACATGCGACTCCTTTTTTAAAAGATGGACGAGACAATGAGAGCCATAGAATGAAGAAAATCCAGTTAGATGTTTGAACGGTGTATATTAAAACGAAGTAACCGGAACTGGGAAGGAGGACACATAACTAAGGGCACATTGAGAATTTTTAAAAAGACTACAGCTGTTAAAGTATACTATCCTCCGAAAGTTTTTGTAGAGGTCATAAAAACCTCAAAAAGTACCTCGTGGTGTAAATAACTCTTATTCTAAATTGTTTTCTAAATCTGCCACAAACAGTAAAGGACGTCCGCGCGAAATTACATTAACACCATTAATGAATTCAAATATTTACAAAAATGTCATTCACTATTCATCATCTTCTCCACTTTTTTTCTTTAAAAAAAAACAAACCATTCTCTCTCTCTCTCTCTGAGACGATGGTACGATTTCTTGTCCTCTGTCATGTATTCCTTGCCATTCGTCTTCTATTTCTCTCTCTTTCTCACTGGTGTACTCTCTCTCCTCTCTATCT
Organism: Draba incana; assembly: GCA_963576765.1. Classification (NCBI taxonomy): domain Eukaryota; kingdom Viridiplantae; phylum Streptophyta; class Magnoliopsida; order Brassicales; family Brassicaceae; genus Draba; species Draba incana. The sequence continues at coordinate 24,310,709 of OY755202.1, forward strand.
CTCTCTCTTTCTCTCCCTCTTTCTCTCTCTCCGAAACGATGGACGTTTGTTTTGTATTTCATGTCCTCTGTCTTGTAATTCTTGTCCTCGTGTTGTATTTTTTTTCTTCTGTCTTACAGACTTTCATCTCGTCTTGTATTTCTAACTAGTGGACTCTCTCTTTCTCTCTCTCTCTCTCTCTCTCTCTCTCTCTCTCTCTGAAGCGATGGACATCTGTTTTGTATTTCATGTCCTCTGTCTTGTAATTCTTGTCCTTGTCTTGTAATTTTTGTCCTCTGTTTTGTGGACTCTCCGCCTCGTCTTGTATTCTTTTGCCAACGTCTGTTATATCGAACCAGTGGACTCTCTCCTCTCTCTCTCTCTCTCTCTCTCTCTCTCTCTCTCTCTCTCTCTCTCTCTCTATCTCTCTCTCTCCGAGATGATGGACGTCTCCTGTGAAAGGTTTTATACTTCTTATCCTCTGTTTTGTCTTCTATCTTATATTGTTCGTTTCTATTTTAAATTTTTGGTCTTTGTTTTTTATTTGATAGTCCTCGGTCTTGTATTTTTTTTTTCTCACTGGTGAACTCTCTCTCCTCTCTCTCTCTCTCGATGGACGTCTCCGAGACGAAGGACGTCTACTATGTCCTCTGATGGTCTTGTATTTTTTGTCCTTTGCAATCAATTTCTCTCTCTCTCTCTCTTTCTCTTTCCGAGACGATGGACGTCTACTAGGTCCTCCGATGGTCTTGTATTTTTTGTCCTTTACAATCAATTTCTTGTTTTCCGATGGTCACTGTCTCATCCATCGTTGTGGGGGTCGAAACCAACACAATTAAACTTGTAAGGATTCGTGAGGGGAATTTAGAGATTTCTATGTTAACTAGGGATCACAAGAGATTGAGAAAGAGTTGTGTTTATTGCTATGTAAAAGTTGAGTACAAAGCTTGTGTATGAAATTGCCGATCCCCTTAGGGTTTGTACAAAAGAGATATATATACTACATCTAAGGCGGTTCTACTCCCTAAGCCTTCGCGAAATCGTATTTGCTTGAGTCGGTCGCGTTGGAGTGGGCTTCAGGCTTCATTCATGTTGATGGATCAGAGACTGCATTGGGTTGAGGATAGGATAGGCGACCGAGCCGACCCTGCGGTCGATCTACAGAGGCCGAGCCTGTGGTCAGTCCGCAGTGTCGACCCTGTGGTCGATCCACAGTGCCGACCTTGTGGTCGGTCCACAGAGCCGAGCCTGTGGTCGGTCCACAGAGCCGAGCCTGTGGTCGGTTCACAGTGCCGACCCTTTGATCGATCCACAGTGCCAGTCTGCTCCTTCTTCGCCTCACTCCACGATCACTTGCTTCGCTTTTCTTCGCAGTAAGACTTAGGGGCTTACTCTACCTTGCTCGTTGAAAGTTTGGAGAGTCATTTCTTCATATGCTTGACTTTAAACGTAACTGTTGAAAAGGGTGAAAACCGACCCCAACAGTTACCCCCCAGCTCGGTAGTGTTAGAGATAACAGTACCGAGTTAAAGATGTAGTGAATATCAACATTTTCGTTTGAAGTTAAGGTGCCTGCTTAGCCTTTATCACAGTAGTAAAGAGTAACCTTATGCAAGAGGTTTTAAGACTCTGTAAACGTTATGAAGATTTTAAGACTTCGTGCTTCCTTTGTCGAAGCTGCTGCATTTTCTGCAGAAAAGACTTTTTCTTTTTCTCTCGGAGATTTTAAGACTCCGTATTTCCTATGGAGATTTTAAGACTCCGTGTTGCGATTGCTAATGTCAATGACGTTTCCGGGTAATAGCAAGGCGATTTTCGGAGGGAAGAGTGTTATGTTTTTTGAACGGAGACGAGACCCGTTTGGTGTGAGAAAGAGAAGATAGGGTGTTGACTTAGTCCACTCTTTCTTCTTCCTTTCTCTTTCTTCTTCCTTTCTCTTAGATCTAAAAAAAAAAAATTTCTTCTTCTTCTTTTTTCTTTCTTGCCGCCGCCGACCACAAGCCCCACGCCACCGCCGATCGTGACTTCGCTCACATCCGACCGGAGGCTCACGACTTGTTGCCGATCCCGAGCTTGCACTCCTTTACTCACCTTTCCTCTTTGGTGAGTTATCCTCTAGATCTCCATAGCCTTCTTGAAAATCCAAGTTCATAGATCTAAGCTTTTTCATGGAGAACCAAACTTTGCTATGTTGGATTGTTGATTGCTTAGGAGAATCTTTGAATCCTTGGTTGCTATCGATTTCTAGGCTTTGATTGTTGATGGAATTGGCCTTGGATTTGCATAGTCTTTTGGAGATTCCCCTTTGAAGCTTGTTTAAGGATAGAACTTGTGCTTGAGATGTGTTCTTGATAAAGGTTAAAAATGTTGACCTTTGATTTAATTCGTTAACTCGTTGTAGGTTAAATCGTGGTTATGGAAGCACAAGACCTCGATCCGGTTGATCGCGGTGAAGCGATGCTTAGAACCGAACCCGTGGTCGTGCCGACCGATCGGGTCGATCACGTAGTCGCGTCGCTACGTGAAACCGAGCTCGCGATCGGGCGTTCACGCCAAACCGAGGACGCGGTTGCATCTTCTCGTCGGACCGAAGATGTGATCGCGTCTCCTCATCGAGTCGACCCCGTGGTCTCGATGTCAGGTTGTGCCGAGCCCATGCTCGCATCTCCTTGCCAATCCGAGCCCGTGCTCGCGCCGTTGCCCTGGACCGATCACGTGGTCGCGACTCAAGGTCACGCCCTGCCCTCGGTCGCATCGTCAAGTCGAATCGACCCCGTGGTCGTATATCTTGAGAACGCAGGCACCGGGATTCGTCTCCGTAGTAAGCTCACCGTTCCGCGGGTTAGTCTTGGTGAGTTTGATGAGAGTGATGATGGTGTTTTTGATGACTTAGCGGATATTGAGGAGGAGAGAAAGGCTTAGTGGTGATGAGGACTCGATGGCCCGTGATAGGGGAATTGGACTTTCCTTCCCCTTTAACGATGAAGACCCAGGGCTCTTAGATGGTGCTGGGCCTTGCTGAGATCGATGCGAACCTATAGTGCATTGAACGTTTCCACGAGCCTGAGGACCCGACTTTAGGTGCCGCAAAGAAGCTTTTGGTTGATAGGAAGATCCCGATCTTTGACGCTCGTGATGTGTTCGACGCTCGTGATGTGTTTGATGAGCTTGTTTCTAGCGTGAGGCGAGCCTTAGAGATTTCAGAGAATGATGCTGTAGCTGATGAGGAGGCCGATGAGTGACCAATCCTCTCTGTTCGTGACTTAGTTGATTTGTAGTCTTTTTATGACTTTTGTTTCCAAAAACTTTTGTTGGAGTTGATAATTTTCGGTTGTAGCATTGGATGGTTTATATCCTTGCTATTATTCTGGATCCTTGCATTGTGGAGAATGCGGGATGACTTTGTAATTTTTGTTCATGGTGAACCTTGATGGTTTCAGATTCAGGTACTTGCTTTAGATGTTGCTGATGTTGTTCCTATACTTAGGAATTCCTTGGACTGTTGGGTGTTTTTGTTATGTGTTTGCCAACATTGACGTTGGGCTTCCCGAATGGGGCTTTGTTTGCTCATGAATGAGGCTTTGTTTGCTTTGTTAAGTAGAGAGAATGCGAATGCGTTTACGCTCTCTATCTGCCAACATTGCTGTTGGGCTTTGTGGAATGGTGCCGTTCTCGAGACACGTCTGTCCGAGAACAAGTTTACCTTAGATTTGACCAGCGTGTATCCTGGGTTTCTGAATGACACGTTGAGGGTATAATTCAAACGGAGGTCATTAGCAGCTGCATTTTACCAACGACGTTTGTTGGGTTTCTGAGTGATCAGTTGGCTTGACCCAATACTGAACACTGGTACTTATATAGCGCGCTGTATCCGTTGTGGATGTCATTGTGTTCGTATCTCCGCACTATTGCTGTGGCCAGCAGCAGTAAATGCAGAACAACTCTACTCGAATAAAGCTTTGATCAGTCCATAGAGGACAAGCTGTTCTCATGATGAGTGATGTGGCGAGTGTTTGTGATTGACGATGATGTTGTCAATGATTTTGTCAAAGAGTGGCGTACGGGTACCCCACTCCCCCCCCTTTTAGACAAAAGAGGGAACTGAAGTCGTCTAGAGACTGGTGAGAACACTCACTCCCCCCCCTAAGGCGGAGGAGATCATGCGAGCTCGTCCGGAACGAGACTAAAATGAAGAGTGGAATCCCCCCCCCCCCTTGTGATGGAGGGGGGGGGGGGGGGGGGGGGGGGGCAATTGAACCTGTCCGAAGACAGGCTGCCTACGTACCCTTTGCAGGGATCAAGTCGCCTCGTAGTTCATTTTGGTGAAATAGACTAGCAGTAGTACTTCTTCAAGTGCTTGGCATTCCAAGAGTGAAGGATTGGAGTGCCGGTCATGGTAGCGAGCTCATAGACTCCAGGATGAATGACTGTTGTGATCTTGTATGGGCCTTCCCAGTTAGCTCCGAGCTTGCCGGCGTTTGGTTCTGCTGTGTTCTGAAACACCTCACGGAGGACCAAGTCACCTATGGAGAAACGCCTTTCCCTGACTCTGGAGTTGTAATATCTTGATGCTGCGCTCTGATAATTTGTAATCCGGACGAGTGCTTGGTCGCGACGCTCATCTAGGAAGTCCAATGCATCAAGCAGCATTGATCGGTTAACTGGTTCATTGCTGGGTAAGAGCTGGCGTCGGACCCCAGGCGAGCAGACTTCGGAAGGGATGACACACTCGGTTCCATAGACAAGGGCGAAAGGAGTCTCGCCTGTTGCTCGACGGGGAGTGGTGCGGTGGGACCATAAAACTCCTTCTAGCTCGTCGGCCCAGCGACCCTTCTTCACCTCTAAGCGCTTCTTAAGGCCATCAAGGATTGTCTTGTTGATAGCTTCTGCTTGACCATTGCCCTGAGGGTAGCGTGGTGTAGACTTGCTAAGTCTGATATTCCATTTTGCACATAATGTCTCGAATCTGTTAGATATAAACTGTGAACCGTTGTCTGTAACGATCTCATCCGGAACTCCATGACGACATATGATTTTTCTCCAGACAAAGCTTTCCACCTGGACATCCTTGATTGTAGTATATGCTTCTTCTACCCATTTGGAGAAGTAGGCTGTCAGAACGAGTAAGAACCGCTTCTGCTTTGATGGGTGTAATGGTCCAACAATGTCCATGGCCCATCTCATGAATGGGTACGGTGAAGTGACAGATGAGAGCCTCTCAGTTGGTTGATGAATTTTTGGAGCGTGTCGCTGGCACTTCTCACACTTGGCTGAAAACTTCATGCAATCACCGACTATAGTAGGCCAGAAATGACCATGTCTCTTGATTTTGACCGCAAGGGCTCTACCCCCGGAATGATTGCCGCAGGATCCACTATGGACCTCTTCCATTATTCGTCTTGCTTCCTTCCCTTCTACACAGGTGAGCATAGGACCTGAGAATCCCCACCTGAAAAGGTTACCATCAAGTAGAACATAGCGAGCTGCTTGCTTCTGTAACTTGCGGGCTGCCCACTTGCTACTGGGCAGCGTGCCATCGGCAATATACTCTCGTATCTTGCCCATCCATAACTTGTCACAGCCGTATTCTAGCTCTTTGGCATCCGTGTCCATTAGGATCGCTTCGGGATGGTGAGAGCTGCTGACAAGAGAGATATCACTGACGGGGATGCCATCAATGGGTTCGTCTGCGTCGTGCATGTCAGCGTCCAGGATTTCGGCAGCTCCAGCCATTTCTATGTCTTTATTGGTGTTTTCAGCAAAGGCGCCCACTTGTTTCACTACTTGAGAGCGTGTTATGATGGCGAGCGCCAGATCTTCTTTAATGCTGGGGAATTCAATGAACTCAACTGGAATGACCCGCTTCAAAGCCGGATCCTCTGGCATGGCAGTGGCAGACGCGAGGTTGGCCAATGCGTTGGAGCTCGTGTTCTCACCTCTGGGAATTCTTGTGAGGGTGAATTCCTGAAATGCAGAGGCAAGATCCTTCACCATCTTCAGATAAACCTCCATGCGATCATCCTTTGCGTTGTACTCGTCGCTGAACTGACTGGTCACCAGCTGTGAATCGGAGAATGCGTGAACGTGCTCGATCTTCAGTCCTTGGGCGAGCCTCATGCCAGCAACGAAGGCCTCGTACTCTGCTTTGTTGTTGGAAGCTTTGAACCCAAGTCGGAACGATTGCTCAAGGACTTCTCCGGTTGGCGATACTAATCGTATCCCAACTCCAGAACCACTCTTCGAGGATGAGCCATCCACATACAGCTGCCAGATTCCGGGCTGCACCCCCTCTGAGTCCTTGTCCTCTGGAAGTTCTATGAGGAAATCCGCCAGCACTTGTGACTTGTTGCATGTACGCCCCCTATACTCGATGTCATACTCGCTGAGCTCTACAGCCCACTTGGCTAACCTGCCAGATTGACTAGGGCTATGTAACACTGAACGTAGTGGGAAAGTACTAAGGACAATAATAGAATGAGATTGAAAGTAAGGCCTTAGCTTTCTAGATGCCATGAGGACGGACAACGCCAGCTTTTCCAATTGGGGGTATCTTGTCTCAGCGTCGGTGAACGTTTTGCTCACATAGAAGATAGGTCTCTGCTCGCCTCTTTCCTCCCGTACCAGGACAGCGCTGACAGCTGTTTCCGAGACAGCAATGTAAAGGAAAAGAGGTTCTCCAGTTACTGGTTTAGCAAGGATGGGCGGCGTTGCCAGATATTCCTTAAGTTGCTTGAAGGCGTCCTCACACTTTTCTGACCGTTCGAATTGCTTTTTTCCTCGCAGGGTGTTGTAGAAGGGAAGGCATTTATCAGTGGAGCGTGAAATAAACCGATTGAGTGCAGCCACTCTCCCAGTTAATCTCTGCACTTCACGCTTATTCTTTGGTGAAGCCATCTGGATCAATGCATCAATCTGTTTCGGGTTAGCCTCAATGCCCCGGCGAGTGACCAGGTACCCAAGGAATTCGCCTGAAGTCACGACAAATCTGCATTTCGCTGGGTTTAGCTTCATGTTGTGGAGGTTCAGCTGGTTGAAGCATTCTTCCAGGTGGGCGATGTGGTCTTCTTCCTCGAGTGACTTGACGAGCATATCGTCGATGTAGACCTCCATAGTCTTTCCCAACTGGTCCTGGAACATCTCGTTCACCAGTCTCTGATATGTCGCACCAGCGTTCTTCAGGCCAAAGGGCATCACCTTGTAGCAATAGATGCCTCGGTCTGTGATGAAAGCTGTTTTCTCACGATCTTCGGGATGCATCAGGATCTGGTTGTAGCCGGAAAAAGCATCCATGAAGCTAAGAAGCTTATTACCCGCTGTTGCTTCCACTAAGCGGTCAATGTGAGGCATGGGGAAGCTGTCTTTCGGGCAGGCTTTGTTAAGATCCGTGAAGTCCACACAGACGCGACACTTCCCATTCTTCTTCTTGACCACGACTGGGTTGGCGAGCCAGTCGGGATACTTGACTTCGGTTATCGAACCGACTCGCAGAAGCCTTTCTACTTCGTCATTAACAGCCTTTGCTCGCTCAGGACCCAACTTCCTTCTTTTTTGCTTAACCGGCTTGAACGTAGGATCAACATTGAGCTCGTGGTTGGCGACATTGATGTCTATCCCAGGCATATCTTCGGCGGCCCAGGCAAAGGTGTTGATGTTCTTTTGGAGAAAAGCCACTAGCTTTATTTTGAGAGCCTCATCAAAAGCTGCTCCGATCTCGACACATCTCTCTGGGTGGTTATCATCGATGCATACAGAGAGCACAGGTTCACAGGTAGGCCGCTCCTCTTCTGCGCGACCGTCAGTAATCTGCAATTGCTGTAGGAGGTTAGCCAAGTCTTTCTCCCGATTGGAATTAGTTTTTGCCTTCTTTTGCGGCTCTTGCGAGGTCGTGCCATTCTTCTTTTTATGATTGCACAGCTTATGCTCTGCTAAGAAACACCTGCGTGAATCTCTTTGGCTGCCAAAAATAGTCTTCACACCATCTCTGGTCGGGAACTTTAGGCACAAGTGGTATATTGACGGAACAGCTCGCATCTGACTGAGCCAAGGTGTTCCAATGACCAAGTTGTAGATGGCGGGATGATCAGACACCGTGAAGTTCACCATCTGGTTGATGCCTCCAGCCTCCACTGGCAGACGAATCATTCCCATTGTCAAGGTTGTTTCGCCAGAGAAGCCCGTTATAGGCTTCGGTTGCCCTGTGATAAGTGACAGGTCGATCTCCATCCTCTCGAGTGTTTTTCTGAAGATAACGTCCACCGAGCTTCCAGTGTCGATGAGGACTCGAGCGACGTTGAAACCGGAGACAGTTAGATTGATCACCAAAGGGTCGCTATGCGGATGGTCAATATTTTTGGCATCTTCTTCATCGAAAGCGATAGGATCACTAGCACGCTTCATCTTCAGGGATGAGGCGACGTTGGCGCAGACTTCGGCACGCCTCTGGTAAGACTCGATCGCAGTTACGTTGTCGGCAAAATACTGCGATCCTCCCATGATCATGTTGATGGTGACTTCCTTGTTCTAGCTCCTATGAGACGACGATCCTTCGCTGCTTACGGCACTGTCGCCTGACATCTTCGTTGGTGGTGTGAAACTCTAGCTTTCGTGTGTCAGAACTCTCTAGGTCCCCTTAGTCGGCGCCAAATTGTGGGGGTCGAAACCAACACAATTAAACTTGTAAGGATTCCTGAGGGGAATTTAGAGATTTCTATGTTAACTAGGGATCACAAAAGATTGAGAAAGAGTTGTGTTTATTGCTATGTAAAAGTTGAGTATAAAGCTTGTGTATGAAATTGCCGATCCCCTTAGGGTTTGTACAAAAGAGATATATATACTACATCTAAGGCGGTTCTACTCCCTAAGCCTTCGCGGAACAGCTCGCATCTGACTGAGCCAAGGTGTTCCAATGACCAAGTTGTAGATGGCGGGATGATCAGACACCGTGAAGTTCACCATCTGGTTGATGCCTCCAGCCTCCACTGGCAGACGAATCATTCCCATTGTCAAGGTTGTTTCGCCAGAGAAGCCCGTTATAGGCTTCGGTTGCCCTGTGATAAGTGACAGGTCGATCTCCATCCTCTCGAGTGTTTTTCTGAAGATAACGTCCACCGAGCTTCCAGTGTCGATGAGGACTCGAGCGACGTTGAAACCGGAGACAGTTAGATTGATCACCAAAGGGTCGCTATGCGGATGGTCAATATTTTTGGCATCTTCTTCATCGAAAGCGATAGGATCACTAGCACGCTTCATCTTCAGGGATGAGGCGACGTTGGCGCAGACTTCGGCACGCCTCTGGTAAGACTCGATCGCAGTTACGTTGTCGGCAAAATACTGCGATCCTCCCATGATCATGTTGATGGTGACTTCCTTGTTCTAGCTCCTATGAGACGACGATCCTTCGCTGCTTACGGCACTGTCGCCTGACATCTTTGTTGGTGGTGTGAAACTCTAGCTTTCGTGTGTCAGAACTCTCTAGGTCCCCTTAGTCGGCGCCAAATTGTGGGGGGTCGAAACCAACACAATTAAACTTGTAAGGATTCCTGAGGGGAATTTAGAGATTTCTATGTTAACTAGGGATCACAAAAGATTGAGAAAGAGTTGTGTTTATTGCTATGTAAAAGTTGAGTATAAAGCTTGTGTATGAAATTGCCGATCCCCTTAGGGTTTGTACAAAAGAGATATATATACTACATCTAAGGCGGTTCTACTCCCTAAGCCTTCGCGGAATCGTATTTGCTTGAGTCGGTCACGTTGGAGTGGGCTTCAGGCTTCATTCATGTTGATGGATCAAAGACTGCATTGGGCTGAGGATAGGATAGGCGACCGAGCCGACCCTGCGGTCGATCTACAGAGGCCGAGCCTGTGGTCGGTCCGCAGTGCCGACCCTGTCGTCGGTCCACAGAGCCGAGCCTGTGGTCGGTCCACAGAGCCGAACCTGTGGTCGGTCCACAGTGCCGACCCTGTGGTCGGTCCACAGTGCCGACCATGTGGTCGGTCCACAGTGCCAGTCCGCTCCTGCTTCGCCTCACTCCACGATCACTTGCTTCGCTTTTCTTCGCAGTAAGAATTAGGGGCTTACTCTACCTTGCTCGTTGAAAGTTTAGAGAGTCATTTCTTCATATGCTTGACTTTAAACGTAACTGTTGAAAATGGTGAAAACCGACCCAAACAATCGTCTTCCGTTATGTTCACCACCGTCTTAAACATCGTCGACCACCAAGAGACGTCTATTTCAAAAAGAGAGAAAGTGAAAAATAGAGAGAGAGAGAGAGAGAGAGAGAGAGAGAGAGAGAGAGAGAGAGAGAGAGAGAGAGAGAGAGAGAGAGAGAGAGAGAGAGAGAGAGAGAGAGGAGAATCCATAATGGCGAGAGAGAGATGTCTTGTAGAGAGAGAGGATAAAGAAATAGATGTTTTGTAGAGAGAGATGATAAATTTCAGTTAGAAGAAACCGAAAGAGAGAGAGGAGAGAGAAGAGAGAGAAAGAGATGTTTCAGTTAGAAGAAAGAAAGAGAAAGGAAGAAGAAGAAAGAAGAAAGAAGGAAGGATAATTTGAAAAATTGACTCACTCACTAAATGCCAAAAAATGGCAGATTTTGAAATGTTGAATGGACAATGGTAAATTTGAAAAGAATTGTAGAAATAATGGCAGATTTGATAATTTCCACTACTAAAAATAGAGTTGCAAAACAATATAAAATTTGTAACGATAGAATATAGTAGTCACATATAATTAGTGACTATTTTAAGACACTAATTTGTTAGTCACAAATCTATACCCTAAACCCTAAAAACATTTACCCTTAAAATTGGTACACATGCTTAATAAATAATTCCTATCATATTTTTTTATGTCTATTCTTAATTATCTATGTACAGGGGCGGACGTAGTTTGCAGGGTGCACTTGCACCCACTTTTTTTGAAAATTAATGTATTTGTTTAGTTATTTTTTTTATGCACCCACTTATATTTTAGATTGTGCACCCACTTATATTTTAGGCAAAGCCAAAAGAAAGAAAAAAAAATTAAACCCATTTAACAAAACCAAAATAACTTAAGTCTTGAAGCTCATTTATGCTAAACTAGCATTTTGTTTTAAAAAATCCTAATTAATTCCATCTAATCTTGCAACACAAATATTGCGATCAAGAAAAAATAAAGTTTACTTCTTAATTTTTATTAAACGATTTCTTATTTTTTCCTATTAATCATCCCAAATTAGTTCGAAACAGGTAATTTTTTGTTATTTCGGATTCTACATATTTTGATTGGTTTCAATATAATTAGAATTATAGATCATCCAATTAAGTTTTGATCATTCTTTATTCATTTGATTTAACTATAACATTTAGGTTTACTGTTTTAACTCATTGATGGTATTAGTTACTAGGACAAGTTGTAAACATCAATATATTAGCAATTGAGTATACAATAAGCCAAGAATTATCTTACTGAACCGAATGAGAGATAAATTTCTAAATGATTATCTGATTTGTTTATTGAAAAGGAGTTCCTTGAAGATGTTACAAATGAAACAATGGTGAACTGATTTCAAGCGATGAAAAAACGTAGAATGGTGTTCTAAAATATTATTTTAATTTTAATATAACCTTATTATTATAATATTTAATTTTTAATAAATTTTAATATATATGTATAATAATATATATAAAATTACCTTTTCTCTCTTCTCCTTATGCCACCTCATCATCCACATTTATGTAAAATCATATTTTTATTTAATTTTTATAGTTTTACATTCAATACATTTGGTTATCTCCTTTATATAAAAAGAAGTGATTTCTAGGCCTCTAAGAGGTGCCACATCATAAAAAAATATTTTGAGCCAATGAAACTCTACATCATCAAAAATTCAAGAAAATAATCAACCAATCAAAAACCACTTTCAATCCAATAACTCGGCAAACTAAAAGGAAAAAGCCCAATTGAAAAACGTTTATGGCCCAAACCTATAACACATAATCTCTTTCTTCTTCCCCTAATCTTCTTCTTCTCATGTATCCTAAATCACCACTACCTCATAATCAAAACGACGATTTCTCTTACGCACATATAATAAATCAACGACGGTTACCTCTTCTTCTTTCCAATTCAAAGCGTTTTAATGGCCACTACCATCCTATTGATGATTATCTCTCACAGTCTTATAAATCGACCTTCTATTACTGATGAATTGAGTAATATGGAATCCACTGATTCAGCCATTGTTTGCAAATTGATTTGATTTTGATTTTTCGTATTTTTATGTTGATTTATTGATTTTGATTTATGCAGGGAAATGGCGAAATCACGCCTCAAAAGAGATTCAGATCAAACAATTGAGACATTCTGCGAATCTGATCGACGTAGGCTTCAGAAATCAGAGATCAATGTTGCCCTTTTCAACGAGTTTGCATATTCCAATCCTATGCTACTTTCTATTTCTCTAAAACCAAATCCATCTCTCGGTTCCCATTGCAGATGATATTACCGATCACATTGATGATAAATTTTATCACCTTCTCTCTATAACTCTTCTTTGTTCTATAGAAGATTAATTGAAAGGGTTTCTCTAGCTCTTACCAAGGAGGCTTTGTTAATGCTCTTACGGTGAGCCATAAGGGACTGTGTTATCATTACTTTACTTAGGAAATTGTTAATTCTCTATTGCTCGATTACAGACATGTATGTGAATATTAGTTTTGGTTGTTGCCTTCCTCTCAAATTGACAATCTCAGAGACCAATGTACGTGTTTCCTTACATTTAGATTTACAGTCTGAATCTATGGTATTTACGGTCCTCAGTTGCGAGAGATTTGATTTTAACAATTAGATTTCCAGCTAACTTACACGAGTATCTTACAAGTTTTTTTTTATAATGAGAATATATTTGTTTTTTTGTTTCTTGTGTGTGCTTTTAGGAGTAATTTGGAATGGAGATAAATTGATTGAGGGAGCTCCTCAAAATCTTGATATGCTCCGTACCAGGGTTGGTAATCAATCGATTTCTACATGTCAAATTCTTTTCGACATTATTTGGTATTCAATCTGAAGATTTTCTCAGGGGAAGAGGTTGGGTTTTCTCACAAACAACTCAACAAAGTCTAGGAAATGGCAAAAAGTTTGAGACTGTTGGCTTCAATGTTAACGAGGTTAGTAGTTTCATTCAAGATCTACATGTGTCTACAAATTACTTGTTTTGCTTAAAGTATCATTTTTCCCCCTTTTTAGGAGGACATATTTGCTTCTTCTTTTGCTGCAGTTGGATACTTGCAGTCTATTAATTTCCCGAAAGATAAGAAGGTAAACCGCCTCGCAGTCGTCTAATGTCTCTGTCACATATGCCATTCAAATGATTAAATGGTAATGAGGGTATCTTGAAAGAGCTCGAGCTTGCTGGTATCATATCTTCGAGGTGGAGAATAGACTACCTTCATGGGCCTGAGGTATATACAATATGAATTCAGTGGTATTGAGAAGTAAGATAAAGATTTTTGTAATCGAAATGAAATCCAGTGGTGTTGATCGGTTTAAGAGTCAATTTGCGCAAATCGAATAACATAACGGTAAGGGTGAGAGAATTTCTCCTCTTCAACACTCCTTACTTAGGTACGCAGTTTCTTCTCTTGGTTCTATAAAATTGATTTGAAACTTGTCAGATTCCGCCAGTTCTTGAAAATTTGCATCATGACATTTGGTGTGTTGTGTTTAGTATAATTTTGTTTAAGAGAGAGAGAGTCCCTACCCCTAAGGTGGTGGCTGATGCCGAGGTCCGCCTCAGAGACCACAACACTTGGAAGCCCTCCAAATTCTCAAAAAGAGGGGTTAGATTACATGAATGGAATGAGCGAGATGGGTTACAGTACCTGAGCTTCCTGAAAAGTGCCACCATCAGTGCATCTAAATGCATTGAGATGAAACAAAGAAACATATTCGAGGTAAAGATCAATAATTATTCATAGATGTGTTAGTATACACACATTCTTGATATCACGTTCTTCATATTTGCAGCTCGGGTAATCAAACAATGGTACGGTTGATGCGTTGTCTCAGATTGTCTCAACTCTCCTCACTTGATTCGGATATTGGGGAGTGAAACTTCTTGCTAACAGTAGTCAGATTGTACGATTTTATTTTTATTTTTGGTGTTAAAAATGATTGTACGCGATAAATTGTTGTGAGATAAGAAGACAAGAAGAATAAATTGTGGTATGTGTCTCTGATTCTGTGCTAAGGAAAATTACAAAAATCGAAATAGAGACTGAGAGATGTGAGTTATGAACAAAAACAACTTAACTTTCATTGTCTTCAATACTATCCTCCAAAGATATAGAATCATGTTTGCTTACTGTTCATTTTCTGCTATTTGGTCGTTCCACCTCCATTTGCTTTTTTTTTTGTTTGCTCTCTTTCGGTTTACTAATAAGCACTTCTTATTTTCTTTATAACTAGCTGTTATTATCCCGTTATCATATCTTAATTTAAATTTAAATTATGTCAACTTAAAAGTGGTCAATTCACTTAAGTTTTGTAAAATTTTAGCTTCTTTTACTCTATACTCTATCAAAAGTAACCGAATAAGTTATATTTTAATATATGAAGTATATTTTCTTGCTTATTGAACCGAACAAATGCTAAGAATTCTACCTAATCTGGGCATAATTGCAAATTCATATGCGAGAGTAAATACTTTGATGCACATATTTTTGGTTTCTAAACATTTTGAGGAGTTTTGTACATCCTTCTCATTGTTTGTGGCACAAGCTTCGAACTCTCCTTTCTAGATTAACGAAAACTGAAAAAAATGTCATACAGAAGTTGTAAACTAGATCAAATTAATATATATATGTATACGGAAAACATGAGAGTTGTCCGGAAAAATTAAAATATTTCGTAAGGGAATTCTGGAACAAGAGAAACATTATTGATGCAATATTAAAGAAAAACATTACACAAAGAATAACAATTTGTAACAGTTAAAGCTTAAAGTATTACCAATTCAAGTATAATGTGAATTAAAGCCTATGGTTTGTCTTATGGAATCGATGTTTTTTTTTATATACTCTCGAATCTATAACCATGTCACATGTAGTTGAATGATAATGGTCTAGCATCAGTTATCATAAGACATTGATCGAACCGTTTGATAAATGAAACTTCAATTATCCAGTACATGAATGATCTAAACGCAGTCTAACATTTTTTTCCCAAAGGTTTCATGAGTTTTATTTGTTTGTTATTTCACTTTTGCAGAACAAATGTTCTAGAGTCAAAGAATGAATTTAACCATGCGACCATATACAAGTTAATGAGCTCAATTTGGTTCCATCCCCATAAACCCATTTTTCTTACTGATTTAACAATTGTTTTAAAGTTAGATAAAAAATTGTGGAATCTTCACACACTATAAATAAGGGTTTTTGCCTCGCTCATGACTAAAGGTCGTCTTGAAAAAGGGGTGAGTTCTCTGACGCATACAAGTCAAAATAGGATCTTCAAGTTATTTGTTATTTGTTATTTCTTAAATAACATTAAGTATTTGTATTTAATCATTCGTTAGATACAAAAATCAAATTCATAAAACCACTGCGAACTTGAGAAAGGGAACTTGATTGTGATTTCTTTCTCAAATTCGTAGTAGTTCTATAGCTTTTATTATATCATCCTCCCAAGCTTGGTTCTTATGGTTGATTGTCATTTTATAATCTTTTTTTGCATTTCAACAATGAGGGATCTTATATCATAAATATATCATTAGTAATTTCACAATAAAGTTTACTAAGTGGTTTGTTTGTTGTATCTTTTTCATAACCTACCAGTGGCTAAGAACCCCAACAATCTTCCCGTAAATATAATTACAATTCATCTTTCTACTATTTCAATAAGAATCTTTTGTTCCAAAAAAATGTGTTTCTCACAAATTTCTTACACAACTTTGTCTTATCAGATTTTGAGACAAGAGTCGCATAGTATATATGCCTAAGCAATAAACGATTTAGATAATACAACTTATGATGAAAATATTCATGAGTTCACATTAACCCAAACTATTAGAAACACAGTCCAAAACTACATACATTATGAGGTGATATAAAAGAACATGTTTCTCAAAAATAATGGAACATTTTTAAAGACTTATCTAATTTAAATCATTTTTGAAGAAAAAAACATTAATACTACTTCTTCACGATATACTTCTCACTCATATCCCCCTTTTTTTTCCCTAAACAAATCTCTTTATTTATACCTGCAAATTTCAAAATATGCACTTACAAAAATTAAACTTTCCTATTTACGATGAAAATTTTAAAAAAATTTCACACACATTTTATTATACGAGATATGATATATTGGTCCCAAAAACACATTAAAAAAATATAAATATATTACAACAATTTACTACAAATCCCGCGCGTAGCGCGGGGAAAGACCTAGTATTTACTTTGAAAACGACATTTTTTATATTGTAAATTAAACATGATAGTTCACTAAAGTAATAACAAGTTTAAAACTTTTAGTTGTACTAATATATTTTACACTATATTTTTAATTAGGTAAAGTTTTATGGCATATATTATAAAATATCAAACAATTCTTTAAAATTAAACCAATCATTTGATGTATCACTAAATCCATAAAACAAAATATAAGGTAGTAAGTCTTACATCTGATTATTTTCTTGAATTTTTGATGATGTAGTTGAGATGGCAGTTTCATTGGCTGAAAATATTCAGCATTTTTTTTGATGATGTGGCACCCCTTAGAGGCCTAGAAATCACTTTCTTTTATATAAAAGAGATTCATGCATGTTAGATAAGAGAAAAAAAAAACTAATTATTTCAAAGCAATTACTATAAATCAAACTATTTAATTCAGAATATAATAAAATTGTATAGAATAATATTAAAAAGGTAAAATTTGAAAATTATACACTTCAACAATCATTAGCTTACAAACATATATGTGATACAAAGGCAATGGTTATGTAAGATACAAATATTAGATAAATTAAAGTTTATAAACTTTTTAAATAAAATAATTTACTAGTTGATAATATATTAGTGTAACTAGGAGTTGAATCTATGTAGAAACCTAAAACTAATCTATTTCCAATAATATTTTGATGAATTAGAAACTTCATACAGATTAGTCACAAATCAGTAGCAATGTAGTCGTAATTTGGTGACTATTTTGCGACTACATTTACTTACTAAAAAATGAGTCGCAAAACAGTCTCAAATTTGTGACGATAGAATAAAGTGGTCACAAATTAGAGATTGTTTTAAGACATTAATTTGTTAGTACAAATCTATACCCCAAATCCTAAACATTTATACCCCTAAAATTGGTACACATGCTTAATCAATAATTCCTATTATATTTCTTAAGTCTATTCTTGATTTTATAGTTTAGAATAATATTAAAAAGGTAAATTTTGAAAATTATACACTTTAACAATCATTAGCTTATAAACATCTCATGTATATAAAAGGGAAGAAATTATAAGCTTCTAAGGCCCTCCACCTAAGAAAAAATATTCACCAAAATATTTAGCCAATAAAAATACAGATCACGGACGCCTCATTCTCTAACTCTTTTATCCATTTAGAGTCGAGTCTACGTCAAAAAAAAAAGATAAAGTCGTGTCTCTTTGTCTCTACCTATACTATTTGGTTATCGGGTAAAGAATTCTTCTTCTTCGCCTTCTTCTTCTTCGCCTCTCCCCAACTTTGTGACCATGAGTTTTAATCAATACCGAATTCGCAGGGAAATTGAGCAAATTAAGAATGATTTCCCTATGAAGTTCATCGGGGCAGGTAATTATTTACGGATAATAATAGGATCGTTATAGTATTGCATTTATGGATGTAGTATTGTTTGTATTTTTTTGCTAATATGATCTCTCCAGATCTAGTATTATTATTTAGATTCAATATCAGAGTTGAGTCTTATTTATTTGTTTAACATCCGGTGGGTGATGATGAAGATCACCACTGCGAAGTAGCTATCTATGGACCTTTCGAGAGTCCCTATGCCGGAGGAGTTTTTTGGTTTATAATTATTTTTCCAATTGTCAATTGATGCAAAATGAAACTTCACCTGTTATCATGTGTTTTTATTGATATTATATTTTAATTTGCACGCAGGTGACTTTCAATACAAAAATTTACCACCCAAACATCAACGCAACTGGAGCGATTCACTATAACATCCTGAGAGATACACACTGGTCTCCTTGTTTGACCATGTCCAAGGTTTGAAATATTGTATATTTAACAAAGTTATTTTCGAAAAGAAAAACTTGGGCCAACTATGTGTGTTATTGCGATGGATTGCTGGTATGGAATTAGGTTTTGATGTTAATTCGCGAGCTGATGGCTTCCCCAAATTTAGAAGAACCTTTAGTGCTTGAGATAGCCTATATTTACAAGACTGACAAGTCTAGGTTTGATTCAACTGCGCGAAGTTGGACGGAGCGGTATGCAATGGAAACAAAGTGAGGTTGTGGATTAGAAGAAAAGATCGATGATTTGTCTATAGACAAATATGCTCCTTGTTATCCTTTATGTTTCTTTTTTCTTTGTTTGAATTTGTATGAAGACAATTATAATAATGTGATTTCCCTGATACTATTGGTAATTTTCATGTAGCTAGAAGTAAACAAATTCACGTAAACAAATTCTTCATTGTTTCATTTGAGGTGATTAAAATCTTCATGTTTTGGTCTCAGATGACTACTGGATTCTTCTTAGAGATTTCTTTGAGGTTGAAGGTTTTGGATTTTTGAGGAAGTTGGTTTAACTTGTAAGGGTTTCTTCTTCAAAGTTCAAAGTTGGGGTAAATGTATCGATGTAAGATTTGCAGGTCGAAACCTTAAAGAGAAGAGAAGGCGGAACGATGCTTCTATTAAAACTAAAACTCATAAAAGCATAAACGATGTTTGATTTGGCTTGGCTAGGGAAACGAAAGCGTTTTCAGATTTTAGGGAGGAAGATCGTCGCAGAGTTTCAATGGGAATGGGGTTTCTCTTTTTGGGCTTCTTTGGATTTGTTATTAAAAGGTGGGCCCAATCAAAGGGGGAGAAAAGAAACGAAGAATTAGTAATGACAGAGCTGATTACATGGCATAATTTATTGTAGTAATTGCTGGATTAAATCTTTGAATCTTTTTGCATATATGGCTTGCTTTAGAGGCTACAAATTCTCTCCATTTATCTTATATCCTATATATACTAATCGAGGAACAATTCTTGGGTTCACCCCTAAGGGTGAATATAACTCATTCACCCCCTCTTAATTATCCAATTAAAATTTGACATGTGTCTTTAATTAAATAAATTAGTTTTATCATTAAAAAAAATCAAAACATAATTAAGACACATGTCACCAAGCTAAACGAACAATTCTTGGGTTCACCCTTCTCTCATTCACCCCCATTTTATTAACCAATTAAAATAGAGTTGTGGGACCACCAATTTAATTAAATATTTACTACATCTAACAAATTAAAATATTTAATACTCTATTATTTAACTAAATAAAATTAGATAGATCCTAAATTCCAAATCCAAACCCTAAACCCCAAAGTTATATCTTAATTTGAGAATAGTTAATCTAAAATAAATTTTAAACCCCAAACTCAAACCCTAAATTCCAAAGATATATCTTAATTTGAGAATAGTTAACCCAAAATAAATCATAAATCCCAAACTCAAACCCTAAACCCTAAAACTATATCCTAATTTGGGAATAGTTAACCCAAACCTAAAAATTTAAACTACAAATCCATTGAAAATCAATTTTGTAGTTTAAATTTTTGGTTTGGGTTAACTAATCCCAAATTAGGATATAGTTTTAGGAGATAGGGTTTAGATTTAGGTTCACCTTAACTTTTGTTACATGTTATTGTTTGTGTTCCTGAAGAAGAAAGACTATAAAATAAGACAAAAAAACTAAAAGAGAAGAACACTACGTTTTTGTCGAATAAAAAAAAAAAAAAAGGAAGAACACTACGTTATTGATTTATAAAGTTATTTTTTATTTGGATTTTGGATTAGTTACGGTAAGCTAAAAAAATGTGGTTCCCACTATTAATTAAATTATGATTTATTTTAAAATACACATGGCAAGTTTTAATTGGCTAATTAAAAGGAGGTGAATAATTTAGGTTCATCTCTAGGGGTGAACCCAATAATTGTTCAAGGTAAACCCCTAAACCCCATCCTTGATTAAATTTTAATTGGATAACTAAGAGGGGGTGAATGAGTTATTCTTAGTTATCCAATTAAAATTTAATCAAGGGTGGGGTTTAGAGGTTTACCTCGGTGACATGTGTCTTAATTATGTTTTGATTTTTTTTAATGATTAAACTAATTTATTTAATTAAAAACACATGTCAAATTTTAATTGGATAATTAAGAAGGGGTGAATGCGTTATATTCACCCCTAGGGGTGAACCCAAGAATTGTTCGATTACTAATGAGAATATATACATATCCTCTAAGTTAAATATAAGCTCACATCCTATGTAGTGTATGACAGATAGTTTCCATGATTTCTTTTAATTTAAGTTAATACATTTCCTTCTCTTTCCATGCCCATTGATTGTGTATCCAATTTTTAATAATCGGATTGTGTTGATAAATACATATTTTCCGGGGGAATTGTAAAATTACCCTACATTGATAGTGATTAAGTCCCAATATTTTATTTTTAGCCATTTTCTTCTCATACTAGCCTCCAACAAATTTTAATAATTCTAAATAATAATTTTTGTAATTTTTTAAAAATCTAAAATTACAACATAAAGATTAGTCATTTGTATTAATCATAATTTTTTTGGTTAAAAACCATGTTCACATTTTTTTTTAAAGTTGCCTTCTTCGCTTTTATGAATGTACGTTCTACGGCTATGGCTCCGTAGATTACTACTTCTGCCTAATTCACTTTAATCTACCAACCGTAGATTTTTTTTGTTCTGCAACACAGTCAATGTTCTACATTTCCGTAGAATGTTGGTTCCACGATTTGCACTAACATCTACTGTTTACTGAATAAACTTTTTACCAATCTCAATATTTTCTACCATTTCCGGAATATAGTTGCTACCACAATCTCTATTATGTACGGAGAGTAGAATATGATTTCCGGAAAATCAGTTTCAAATTCCCTAATTTTAGTAGCTAAATATTCAGTTTTCCTAAAATAAAATTTTATAATATTTTCAAAATATTTTTTCAAGATACATAATTTAACTTTAGTTTATCTTCCTCCTAGGCTTTTTCTCTTTTTTTTTTCTTCTCTACGTTCGTTTCATCATTCGGGGTTTTTTTATTTTTTAATATGTTGCATATCACTTAACTTTAGTTTCTCTTCCTCCTATGTTCTGCGCTAATAATAGATCCATGACTATCACTTAAGTAGTCTCAAAAAGCCTTGTGTATGTTTTGTAATTGATAATGTAGACAAGTCTCGGTTAAGTTGTATTTGAGACACTATGATTAACATGCTTTTTGTAACGACCGCGAACCGGAATTGTAGAATTTCGGTGGTATTGTTCGACATCAAGGAAAGGTATTGATCGACACTAGTTAATTTGGATTGTTTCGGTTTGAATTTTTTTAATTGCGGTTTGACTCGGTTAAAGGGTTTGGAACTCTAGGACTTCATATATAATCTCTTTTGTCGAGAAGCCTCCTTTTTCCGAGAGGAAAATCACGTTTTAGAGGAAAGAAAGAGAGATAGAAGATTGGATGTTCTAGAGGTTGTTTTGCTCGTTGAGATCAAGAGAAAGGAGAGGACAAACTTGACTATTTCGGTAGAAAAGAGGATCATACGATAAAATTAGGTCTGATCGGTGTGAAACTTCTTACGTATGTTCTCCTTTCTCTTATCTATGTATAGGAGAAAGCGTATTGTCGTTCCGATCTATAGCTAACGAGTTATGATCGTTTTCCCGTAGTTTCGAGTTTGGATCAGTCTCTTTGGGAAGCATTTTACCGGTGATTCAGAGGGAGTCAGGAGATGATTTATATACCGTTAGAAAGCGCTTTCGGTCTAGTTTTCAGATTTGTATTCCGATCTGGTTTCTGTGGTAAATTCCGATCTCTGAGTTGATTCTAGATCAACGCATCGGTTCTGTTTTTAGGGAATCTAATTTGGGTTTAGGGGAAACCCTAGTTGTGAGTTCTAGGTAATAGAGGAAGCGTTCCTCGGTGTTTGCGTGTGAGATCAGAGGCTGCAAGGGCTTCGATTCGCTGATTTCGTGTTCATATCCCTTTTCCCTTCGATTGCCTGGTGAGTGCGCGATCGTGGTTATGGATAGTGATGTTAGGTTGTTGGTTGTTGGTTGATGGAATTGATATTGATAATTGCTTTTCATGTGATTTTTCGTATGATTTGGGTGTAAATTCTACTGATGATTGTTGTGATTGATCGCTCGATGGAACGGAATCGAGCCATGTGAGGATTTGGTCGATTCAGGTTTCAACGAGTGTCGATTGACACCTAGAAGGAGTATCGATCAACACCATTTGTTTTCTCCTGTTTGTTTAGGTTTTGAGATGGAGTGTCGATTGACACCTAGTGGTAGTGTCGATCAACACCCAGTTGAACTTTTTGGTGATTGTGTTTGGTGTGTCGATCGACACTGAGTTGATGTGTGCATATTTTTGTTGATTGTTCTTATTATGGTAATTCTAACGTTGTGAACTGTTGATTAATTGGCATTGTTGTCCGTATTATCTAACCGGTAGACGGGATGACCGCCTCACTGAGTATATGTGATAATACTCACGCAACTCTTTTTCCTATGTGTTGCAGGTAAAAGTTAAAGTCTGATCGTGGGATCATGGCTGGGACGAGAGGATAATTAGGATCTCTAGTTTATTGTTTATGTTGCTGCGTTTTAGAACCTGGTTTATATTGCTAAAATTGTTCGATATGGTCGAATTGGTTTATTGTCTTCCGCTGGTTGTTGTTTGGTTTAATGTAGTCAAAAAATAATATATTAATTCGGAATTAATTGTTTTACAAAAAAACTTGGTTGTTTCATTTTGGTATCAGAGCCCTTACGGTTTTAGGGTAGTAAGTTGAATGATGATTTAAGACTGATGTTGAATTGGCTATGAGTAATTTGTTAATTGTATGAGTTGTAGTTTATTGTTTATGTTGCTGTGTTTTAGAACCTGGTTTATGTTGCTAAAATTGTTCGATATGGTCGAATTGGTTTATTGTCTTCCGCTGGTTGTTGTTTGGTTTAATGTAGTCAAAAAATAATATATTAATTCGGAGTTAATTGTTTTACAAAAAAACTTGGTTGTTTCATTTTGGTATCAGAGCCCTTACGGTTTTAGGGTAGTAAGTTGAATGATGATTTAAGACTGATGTTGAATTGGCTATGAGTAATTTGTTAATTGTATGAGTTGTAGAGTCTTAGATCACCCTCTTCGAGCCATCAAAGGGATTCCACGGTATGTGTTTGTTTAACCTTTATTCTGTGAATTCTAGTATCTTAGAATGTGCTTTTGGGAAGTGCAGTGTGTGATGGCTAGAATTCCGAGAGGTAAAGGTAGCGGTCGTGGCCGTGGAGGAAAAGGACGAGGTCAGGGTCGTGTGAGTATGTCCTTTGAGTGGGTGACTCAAAGTGAGTTGCAGGAGCAGGTGACTGATTCAGTGGGCAGTGGGCAGTGTGAGTGTGTCGGTTAGTGTTGCCGGAGCAGCTGGAGTGGTAGGAGGCCCAGGTGCGGGTGCTGCTGCAGGAGGAGCCCATGATACAGAGGATCATTTGGCAAAGATGCTAGCCTTAATTTTGGAGCGGTTACCGATTGCGGTACTAGTGCAGGCCTAATGACTCCAGTGGTAGAGGAGCATCCGGGTCATCTTGCGATGTGGAACCAGATACAGGGCATCGACTCCTTGTGCTTCTCGAGTAGAGGGGGACCGGAAAGAGCCAATAAGTGGAGGTTGAGGATAAAGCGAAGGTTTTGTTCTATCTGATGTCCTGATGAGTACCGTGTGGATCTGGCGATAGAGTTTTTGGATGTTGATGCTTATCTCTGGTGGACTAGTGTTGAGGCCAGGAGGAGGCGGACAATGTGAAATTGGGGCGAATTCTTGGGCGAATTTAATGCCAGGTATTTTCCTCAAGAGGTAGTAGACCAGTTAGAGTTGTAGTTCAAGAGACTGGTTCAGGGCGACCGATCAGTTCGTGAGTATGATGTTGAGTTTAGCAGGCTAGTGGTCTATGCGAGTAAAGGTATAAATGAGGAGCAAGCTCAGATGAGTAAGTTCGTGGGAGGACTTAAGCTTGGGCTGAGAAGATCGTGCAGAGTTTCCAAGTTCGCTTCGAGGGAAGAACTTGTGGATGGAGCTGCAACGATCGAGGAGGACCTAAGAGAGTAGGTCGAGGATTGAGCTGGTTTTATGTTATGTTTCCAGAATCTGAGTTTTAGCTTTAGTTATGATGTTTTAGATTTTTGTATTTTCGTTTGGTGTTGAAATGATTATTACAATTTGAGATTTATAAGATGAGTTTTCCTTATATCTATGACTTGTGGTCTCATGTTGTTGAGAGTGTGGAGAGTCTGAGAATGGAAGTTTTACGTGAGGTTAGAACTGTCTATTTTCCTAGAGACTCTAGTGGAACACCTTGGGTGATGGGTTTGTTCGAGTTGACCAGTGGTTGGTCAGGTTTGAGACGATATTCCTGGTGGGGGAATATAATGCTTTGAGACATTTAGGAATTGATTACTCTAGGGGCCATGGTGTCCCTGAATGACTCATTGTATTTGGAGATGGAGGTTCTCCGGTATACTTATTTGGGATGGTGGTTCCCAATATAGGTATTGAGAGATGGTGGTTTTCTCGGGGGGATGGTGGTGGTTCCCCTGGATACTTAATTAGGATGGTGGTTCCCAATATAAGTATAGAAAGATGGTGATTCTTTCGAGGGATGGTAGTTCCCCTGGATATGTATTTATACGAGTGAGAGGGTTTGATAATGAGGTATGAGTAATTAATGTCTGAAAACAAAGATAAGCATGAGACTAAAAGTGACCTGTGTGATTCAAGTGGTGGTCTCGAGATGACCTGAGGATTGGTCAGGATGTGATGATATTCCAGGTTAGGGAATATCATGTTTGGAACTACGCGTGATAGTTCTAGTCGTTATATATTTGTAGATGTTATGGAATTATTACTCTCGAGGGGATGAGTATTTCCCTGTATACTTATTTGAGATGAGGATTTCCCAGTATACGTAGTAAAAGAGGAGCATTTCTCTCGAGGGGATGACTATTTCCCTGTATGTTGATAACTCAAAGGATGTGTTCCTGCGAGTGTGTGGGTTGAGGAGGGGAGTTAAGAGTAATAAATGTCTGTAACGTGTGTATAAACGAAGGAGTAGTGATGGGCTTTGGAGGTCAAGTGAAAATCTTGAGAAGTTGGATGTGTTGGCCAGGTGCCAAGTATGGAATATGGAATAGCAGGTTGGAATCACGGGAGGTAGTTCTAGTCATGAAGTGTTTGTACACATATGAACTGATTACTCTAAAGGAAGCATTATTCTGATATAACCATAGCTTGAGGGAGACGTCCTGAGAGTGGAGTGGCTCTGACATCGTTAGCCCAAGGGTTGTGTTCCCGAGAGTGTGAGGGTGTCGGGATGAGTATGAGAAATCAACATTTTATCGTGGCATAAGCATATGGCTGGATATAAATCTCAAGGTTTGTGTATGTGATTCTGAGTAAGACTGGCTGGTGAGCCGCAGAGTGCGATACGTGTCGGCTAGTGAAGGCTGAGCATCAACTTCAAAGTGGATTAAAGTAATGTTTGCCCATTCTAGAGTGGAAGTGGGATATGGATTACGATGAATTTTTGGTTTTCAGGCGAGTATCGGGATGGCTCCATATGAGGCTTTATATGGGACGCCGTATAGGAAACATGTATACTGGACCCAAGTGGGGGAGATAAGCATTAGTTGTGCGAGTTTTCTTTAGGAAACGGCGGAGAAGATCCGTGGTTCAAAAGCTGAATGTGAAGGAGGCTCAGGATCGGGAGAAGGTTTATGCTGATAGGAAGAGGAAGGAGTTGGAGTTCGCGGTCGGAGATAAAGTGTATGTTAAGATGGCCAGGTTTGCAACTTCCTATCACATCGTTTGCAGAGACTCAGCTGACTCTGAGGTTTATGGGTCCATTCTCGGTAGTGGAGCGTATTGGACCGGTAGCGTGTCAGTTGGATTTACCTTCGAGTATGACAGTATTTCATAAGGTGTTTCATGTGTCGAGATTGAGGAAGTGCTTGCGTACTTCAGAGTAGTTGGTGGCAGATATCTCAAAGAATCTTTAGTTAGATTTGTCGGTGGCGACGAGACATTTGAGGATTCTCGGGAGGAGAATTAAGGTGATGCGTCGGAGGAAGTTTCCTTTGTTGAGAGTTTTATGGTTTTTTGCTGATGCGGGAGAGGAGACTTCAAAGCATGAGGCAAAGATGAAGTTAAGCAGGTAGTTCGAAAAGGCAGGTCGCGGCTTGAGCTTACTTCTATCGTTGTGGTCCTGGTTTCAGAGTTAGCTTGGTGATGTTGCTGTGTTTGATTCATGTATTTATCGTTGGGTTGTAACGATTATATATTTTTGAGATTCTGAGGTGAAGTTCTCAAAGGTATGCTATTAGAGTTGACCGAAGGTTTTGGTCATGTGTGAGAGGGTATTCCAGGTCAGGGAATATCGAGTTTAGGGGATAAGGATTTCACCAAAATGATGAGGATTTCCCTGTGTACTTATTGGGATGAGGATTTCCCTGAGTACGGGTTTTGGGAGATGAGGATTTCTCCAGAGAGATGAGGATTTCCCTGTGTACTTATTGGGATGAGGATTTCCCTAAGTACTGGTTAGGAGATGAGGATTTTTTCCAGAGGGATGAGGATTTCCCTGAGTGTTTAGTAGGAGATGAAGAGTTGTCCAGAGGGATGAGGATTTCCCTGAGTGTTTAGTAGGAGAGGCGGATTCCTCCAGAGGATGAGGATTTCCTTGAGAGTTTGCGAGGAGATGTAGATTTCTCCAGAGGGAGGTGGATGTTTCTGAATGCTTATTGGGAGATGAGGGTTCTCTAGAGGGATGAGTAATTCCTGTGTGTCATTAGCTCAAAGGAAGTGTTCCTAAGAGCGAGAAAAGTTGTGGAATTGTGTAAAGAGGTAATTAATATATGGAAATGATGGTAATGATAGGACGGGTTGTGAACCTCGGAGATTGAGACTGATGATCTCGGATAATGTTGGGTCAGGAGTGGGTCTATGGTAGACAGTTTGTTAGATTCGGGTGATGGTCTCGTGTGTTGCTGACCAAGTTGGGTTAGGAGTATGGTCTGAGGTAGACTACGGTGAGTCGTGAGGTTGGGTCATGGTGGCCAGTGTATTTGGATTCAAGGACGAATCTATTGTTAGTGGAGGAGAATTGTAACGACCGTGAACCGGAATTGTGGAATTTCGGTGGTGTCGATTGACACCAAGAAAAAGTATTGATCGACACTAATTAATTTGGGTCGTTTAGGTTTGGATTTTTTTAATTGCGGTTTAGCTCAATTAAAGGGTTTGGAACACTAGGACTTCGTATATAATCTATTTTGTTGAGAAGCCTTCATTGATGGAATTGATAATGATAATTGCTTTTCCTCTGATTTTTCGTATGATTTGGGTGTAAATCCTACTGATGATTGTTTTGATTGATCGCTCGATGGAACGGAGTCGAGCAATGTGAGGATTTGGTCGATTTAGTTTCTGCGATGAGTGTGGATCGACACCTAGAGGGAATGTCGATCGACACCTAGTGGTATTGTTGATCGACACCCAATTAAACTTTTCGGTGATTGTGTTTGGTGTGTCGATCGACACTGAGTTGCTGTATGAAGATTTTTGTCGATTGTTCTTTTTATGGTAATTCGAACGTTGTGAACTGTTGGCTAATTGTGTAGTAATTGGCATTGTTTTCCGTATTAAGTAACTGGTAGATGGGATGACCGCCCCGCTAAGTATTTGTGATAATACTCACGCAACTCTTTTTTCTATGTGTTGCATGTTAAAGTTAAAATGTGATCGTGGAATCATGGCTGGGACGAGAGGATGATTAGGATCTCTAGTTTATTGTTTATGTTGCTGTGTTTTAGAAACTGGTTTAGGTTTCTAGAATTGTTGGAATTGGTCGAATTGATTTATTGTCTTCCACTGGTTGTTGTTTGGTTTAATGTAGTCGAAAATTATTATTTATGGGAATATGAATTCGGAGTTAATTTTTTTTACTATGTATAAGCTACAATATTATATCTTGTTCCGAAATGGCTCTAACTACCTGTAATGGATGAAAAGAAGTTTAGTCATGGTATTATTCGGTTTGAGCTATATAAACACACAAAAATCCTTATATTTTGGTTCTTTACAAATTTATGAGGTAATGGGCGAATTTACACTAAACTACACTTAGAGTAAACAAAGATAAATTTTTGGAATTAAGTGAATTAAAATATTTGTCAATCATAAGGAATTTCAAGATTCAGATTCAACTAATCAAAGTTAATACCATCGTTTATCCGATGTTTGTTGAATCTGAATCTTTAACCTTCTTTCCCAAACAAACATTGGATAAACGATGATATAAACTTTAATCTTCTTGCCCAAACAAAAAATCAGTTACACATGTACACACAAGATACATATATTCATAATTCTGATAATGACAAAAGTATCTTTCATAGATTGGCTTATCAACACTGAAAAATACTCAAACAACTCTTATTATCAAACGAAGCATAGAAGTCTATAATTGGAGGAACCATATGAAATTTCTCAAACAAAACCAAAAATCGAAAAATGAAAACAAGTAACAGAGAAGATGACTGACCTTGATCATCTGATTCTAAAAAAGATCTCTGACTGCGAAAAGAAGGCGAGGAATAGTCAAATTCCGGTCACCGGAGACAAGGCTTCCGTTGCCGGAAAAACTCTCGACTGGTAGGGTTCTAATCAAAAGGGAGAGAAATCGAGATGAGAGAAAGATCTTTCACTGCGAAGAAGAGGAGAGGAAATTGTCGTCGGAGAGGAGTTTGTTGTCGTCGGAATAAGGGTATTGAAAAATCCTGGCCGCTGCAGACCACGAGACGAGGCTTCCGTCACTAGAACAACTCTCGACGGCTAAGTTCTTCTTAAAAGAAAAAGGAATAGACAAGAGATAAAGAACTTTGGTATTTACGTCACTTTAAAAAAAATCCTATTATTCTACTTTAAATTTCTTTTATTTTTATTTTTATTTTTATCAACTTTAAATTATTTATTTTAATTAACAAAATTTATTCTTAAAAGTAAATTAGAGGCTATAATGAGATTTCTCTATAATTAAGTACTAATGAGACTTATTCAAGTTCATAAAGTGGTATTGGGACTTAATCATTTTCAATGTTGGGCAATTTTACAATTCTATGATATTTTTCCCCAAATAGCTTATCCACAAAAATATTGCCAAATCAATATATTTGGAAAATTGATTGTAAATATATTTACATATTGGAAAAAAGAGAAATTTCATTAAATGCCACTTTTAGCATGCGACTCATGTCATTCTTTAAAATGTTTGCAGGCCATGCTACCTTTTTTTTAACTTCACTTTTTCAGAATTTGTTTTTTCCAATTTTTTTTTTAAAATTTCAAATTTTTCTTCCTCCGATCTTAGATCTCGTCTCTCTCTTTCTGTCTCTGCACCAAACCTTTTTAAAAAAAAATGGATTGGTTTTTAAAGGATATTATAAAAGTTTTTAAAGCAGATTATAAGGGTTATAATTTGCTTTAAAAACTCTTATAATCTACTTTAATAACCTTATCATCTGTTTTAAAAAAGGTTTTCACGTCCTTATAATGTTTTTTAAACAGATTATAAGGGGTTTTAAAGGTTTCTAGTGTTTTAAAAATCTTATAATCTGTTTGAAAAACCTTATAATCTGTTTTAAAAAACTTATAACGACGTGAAAACTTTATTAAACCTATTATAAGTTTTTAAAGCAGATTATAAGGTTTTTTAAAACAGATTATAACATTTTTTAAAACCTTAGAAACCCTAGAAACCTTTAAAAACCCTTATAATATTATGTTTAGAAAACATTATAAAGACGTGAAAACCTTTTTTAAAACAGATGATAAGGTTTTAAAGCAGATTATAAGAATTTTTAAAGCACACCTATAATTTGCTTTAAAAAATCTTATAATCTGATTTAAAAACCAATCCAGTTTTTTTATTATCAAACTTAAGAACAAAATCAATCAAAACGAAATAAACCCCAAATTTTTAGATGAAATCAACCCAAATCGAATAAAAAACTTAGGTTTGGAACCCAAATTGAATCAAAAACTGAGATTTGTAGCCAAATCGAATAAAAACTCAACTAGATTTGAAAGAATCAAAAACTAGATCTATAACAAAAAGTGATGAAATTCAATCTAGATCTAGATGTAGATCTGAAAATGTGTATGTGTGTGTGTGAGAGAGAGATAGAGAGATTCTTCTTCTTCTTCAAAATTCATCACCACTATTTTTGAGAGAGAGAAGAAGAAAAAAGCCTATTTTTTCGTATGAGAGAGAAATTTTTTTTAATGATTTTTGTCTTTTTCTATAAAACGTGCCATGTTTGCAACACATTTTTTAAGGGTGACATTGTTGAAAAAAAACTTTTTAAAGATGACATATATATATATATATATATATATAATTCCCCCATAGAAGTATGAATATGTATTTTTCTATATTGTGCATTTGCTATGTAACTAAAAAGATGGTGCCTAGAGGCTTGAAGCATGAATCTCTTATTTACTCGCCAATGCTCATATGTGATAAACTACTATTAAGATCATATCAAAATATGTTTAATTGTGTTTCTTTGTTATGTTTGCAAATGTTCAAGACACTACAAGAAAACAGGGTCTTTTCCGACGGCCAAAACCGTCTGTAAGCTGTCGGAAAAGGACGTATTCCGACGGTTCCCGACGGGAACAGGCCGTCGTTTCTATCACGTCGGAAAAACAAAAACCGTCGGGAATCCGTCGCTTGTTTGCGACGGATTCCCGACGGATTTATGTCGGAGACCCAAAGGAGACGGAATTCCGACGGGTTTTGTTTTTCCGGCGACGAAAGACGGAATTCCGACGGTGGTTGGTTTTCCGGCGATGAAAGACGGAATTCCGACGGTTCCCGTTTTCCGGCCATAACAGACAGAATTCCGACGGGTTCCGTTTTCCGGCCATAACAGACGGAATTCCGACGGGTTCCGTTTTCTGGCTATAATAGACGGAATTCCGACGGTTTAATTTATTTAAAAAAAATAAAAAATTATTTAATTTAATAATATAATATATTAATATTTTTAATAATGAAAAATAAAAACTATTAAAAATAAAATATATTAAAATTTAAAATTACAAACTAATAAAATTAAAATGTATTTTAAAGTTTTACAATCAAATTTAAAACTCTAAAAAGCCTATTCCGGCCTCCCGGTTCTGAAGAAGTTGGTCATCTTCTCTTCCATCGCTTTGAATTTTGCATCGGCCTCCTCCTTATCTCTCGCTCTCGCTTCCTCCACTGCCCTAAGCCGGTCGTGCAGCTCTCGGTTTTCCGCCTCCAACCTCCTATGACGAGCATATCGAACCAACGAAACAGACGAGCTACTCTCCTCAGGGAGGCCGTAAAAACGGCCTCTGGTCTTGGGTGTCGCCTACAAATTTTTTTTTTTTTCAAATGTCATAACTTGTATTAAAAGTAATGTTTAAATTCCATTAAATGTGAGACGGTTACTAACCTCGAAGGTGAACTGGTTGGTCATCTCGACTGGAACTTCGGTTGGCACCGAAGTTCCTTCCACGATCGGTTGCGATTGGAGGAACTCCTCCTCCCGCCTCTGCACAGCTTCCACGATTTCACGAGCAATCGGGTCTTCAATTTCACCGGTCTTCTTGTTGGTGTGCGAAAACTTGACCATATCGAGGTTAGAAGGATAGACACCGGTCTCCTCCATCTGTTACCATATACAATTATGTTACATAATACAAAAATTTTATGAAATATTTAATTACTTACTATTTTCAGAGCAGCTGAAGCCTTGCTAATTGCACCGAGGTTGTGGGTCGCTTTTCCCTTCCCTTCCCTTTCCGGTCGCTGTTGCGGTTAGTCGAGTGTTTCTCGGAGTCCGTCTTGGTTGCCTCTAACTCCCAGTGTCGAAGAAGTCCAGTCCACATCTCAGCGGGTTTATATTTGAAAACCTTTGCCACCTTCCCCTCTTTGTACCACTTGTCTTTCCACTCGTTCATCTTCAACGAGAACTTCCTCTTTGCCTTTTTGTCGAACTCCTTTCGGACCCTGGATGTGAGGACTGGGTCCCATGTAAAATCTTGCTGCAAAAAAAAAAAATTCCCGCATTAGTAATTAAATTAAGCGTCATATAGGAAATACAATTGAAACAAATAAAATAAACTCTTACCGCAAATTGTCGGAACCAAGTGTCCTGGTCCTCTGGAGGCATGTCGTTGTATGTGGGGTAAGGTTTATTGAGCATGGAGTTCATCATTTCGTTGATGGAACTCGTAATATCGTTTTGTGAGAATTGGAACCTATTAAATTGTTTATTAAATATTTATGTAAAATTATTAAATCCACAA
Source organism: Draba incana (assembly GCA_963576765.1). NCBI lineage: Eukaryota > Viridiplantae > Streptophyta > Magnoliopsida > Brassicales > Brassicaceae > Draba > Draba incana. The sequence continues at coordinate 24,343,373 of OY755202.1, forward strand.
CATATTAAAATAAGACTTACCACGTCGTGTTAGGTGGCAAGTCTGGATCCAGACGCGTCAACCTATCACGCCCAGGTTGCGCCACAACCTGGTCGATGGTCAACGAGATGGGGGCTGAGTGGGCTGTAGGCATGGGCTGAGACGGGAATGGGGTCTCCTCGGGGAATGGGGTCTCCTCGGGGAACTCGGTCTGACTCGGAGACCGACCTCCCCTACTAGAACTCGCACCACGTCTATAGTTATGAAAATCCCCATAATTTGCCCTACGATTTCCATATTTTGAAGATTTAGATTTTTTGGGATTTATGAAAATTGGAATGTATAAGATTTTGTGAGTTGCAGATTTTGGAATTTAGTTAATTGAAAATTTTAGATTATGGTTTTTAAGGATATTGGAGATTAGGGTTTTATGTAATTTATTGGTTTTATGTCATTGAATTAAGTTGGGGTTTTATGTCATTGAATTAAGTTGGGGGTTTTGTAAAATATTGTTTATTAAGAAATCGAAGTTTATGGAATTAGGTTTTGTTGGGAAATTGATATGTATAAATTTAAATTTGTAAAAGTTTAAATTGTTTTATTAATGTTATTTAAAATTGTAAGGATTTTAATACATTTTCATAAAATTTTGTATATATATATGATATATATAAATTTAGAGGATTTAACATTTTAAATTAATAGAAAAATTGTTCGACGTTATACATTTTAAATTTATCAAATTTTAAATTTAGAGGATTTAAAGTTTTAAATTTACTTATTTTTATATAATGTTAAAATTATTAAGGTTTAAAGTCTCTTATTAATGTGATAAAAATTTTAAATTATACGGATTTAAATAGATTACCTTCAAATATTCTATATAAGATATTTAGAAAATTACAATTTATATATTAATTACATATTAAATCATAATAAATCCCTAAAACTCACACAACACAAATGAAAATCTAATTCTTAAAATTAGTAAACTCCAAAAATTATCAAATTTCAAAAATTTTGCAAATTTATTTGAAACCTAATCTAATAAATTTATAACATCCTCATAAACCCTAAAATTTTTATTTACTTAATTTGTTAATTCATAATTCGTTTAAAAAAATTATTAACAATATTTTTATAAAATTTTAAAAATAATCTACAATTCCTAATGAAAAATTTCTTAACCATTCTCATGAACAATTTTTTGTTACTAATCCACTAACAAATTTCGGATCCGATTAACTAATCCACGAACAAATTCATAACTAATCCACGAACAAATTTCGGATCCGAATAAAATCATGAAGAACACTTTTTGAAAATTTCTAATAAAGTATGGAAAACTTACATTGATTTGGTTTTGGTGAAAGATGCAGATGCTTAACGACGGAGGAGAAGATTCGGCGAGCAATCGGAGAAGCAACGGCGGAAACTCGGCGGTTTGAAGAAAACTTTTCGTTTTCAGATCTGAGATCGGGGAAGACGAAGACTGTGGATATAAAAGGGGGTCCGACGGAAATCAGACGGCTGTCCGACGGTAATAAAAAATTCCGACGGTACCTCCGACGGTTTTCCTGCTTTGACGAAGATTACGAAGTCTTTTGGCGGCTGGGCAAATTAGGGTTACCGTCGGATTTCCGTCTTACAATTAAGACGGAATTCCGACGGTTATTCTTTTAAAATATTTAGTTGTAAATTTTTTTATATATTTTCTCTTACAAAAACATTTTTTCTATCAAACATTATTTGAGTTTTTTATTTCAAGAGTTTTGGAAAATGGAATTTAAAGGAATATGTGATTAGGGTGATTAACTTTACAACTTATAATGAACTTTAAAACTAAAATTATGTGATTATAACTTTAAAATTATAACTTTAAAACTTATAATGAACTTTAAAATTACAAATAATGTGATTATAAACCTTATAATGAACTTTTAAACTTTAAAATCAAAAACATCCCAAAACCGTCGGATTTCCGTCTTACATTTAAGACGGAAATCCGACGGTTTTGGGGGTTTTAATTAAACTACATTTCTTGCTACAATTACAAAGAATAAAAAATCCGAAACCGTCGGAATATCGTCTTAATTGTAAGACGGAATTCCGACGGTGTTGGGAATTTTTTTTTGAATTTAAAGTATATTATTAAGGTGTAAAGTTTATTACAAGGTTTTTATAATTAATTATATAGATTTTTATAAAGAATTATATATACTTTAAATATATAAAATTTAAAATAAATTTAATTTTTAAAAACCTTATAATCAACTTTCAAACCATATGATATACTTTTAAATCAAACAACTTTAAAATTTTTAAAACTTTATAATCAACTTTAAATATGTAGATAATATTTAAAAGGATTAAGGAAAGAAACCGTCGGAATTCCGTCTTTCATATAAGACGGAATTCCGACGGTTTGGGGTTTTTATGATTTTAAATTTGGGGAAAAAATTTACAAATAATATAACCCCAAACCGTCGGAATTCCGTCTTCTAATTAAGACGGGATTCCGACGGTTTCTTTCCTTAATCCTTTTAAATATTATCTACAAATTTAAAGTTGATTATAAAGTTTATAAAAATATAAAGTTGTTTGATATAAAAGTATATCATATGGTTTGAAAGTTGATTATAAGGTTTTTAAAAATTAAATTTAAGCTTTGTCAAAATTATATGTCGCTAAAATGTTAATTTGACCCTCGCAGTCAAGAAACATAAATATTTTAGTACGGCTTCGAAACGTATTACACATATTTAACACCTCTATTTCTCATTCCATAATAGGAAATAAAAAACATGACAACATTATAAAATCGTACAATAAATAGTAGGACATTATTTATTATTACTGCAACATAAAGCTTTAGAGGTTTAAATTATTTATTCTTCATCGGAGTCTGGCACTGTTTCATATTCGTACCCAGTAGTTTCTTCATCTTCCTCCTCCATGGTGCATATTTCCGTTGGGTGGTATTCAGCAATCATCGAATTAGCACCGATTATCTGATTCGTAACTGAATATAGTTAAAACCATTCCCAAAAATCATTATAAACGTATGGTGTAACTACCTTAACAATGTTCCGCTCTGTGATATTTAGGTACTTTGGGGTCCTATCAAATCGGCAAACGGTAACATTCTTCAAGATGAATACCGCACCTACACTAGTCATGAGTCTGTACTCGTCATTTTTTAAGATGTTATGGTGCATGGTTCCCTCGATTTTTCCCGAAGGATCTTTTAAGGTTACAAGCAGATCTCCCTGGTCATTGGGGGAGAAAGAAGAGAGCATAGCAACAATCTGAAAATTAAATAAAATATAAATACTAGCTTCTCAGATAAAATGTGTCTATAAATTAATGTTAATAAAATTGGACGGAAACCTAAACCTTTTTTATTTTCACAAATTGTGAACGCGGGGATTGAATTTCTGCAACCTGGGTCCAGAATGGTGTGGTCCTATTATGATAAGAACCTACATTTATGAATGATAGATTTTGTATTAGTCACCTACGTACATTAATTCATTTTTGAAAAAGTAAAAATGATAATTAAATATATATATATATATATATATATACCTTCCCGGATTATGTAATCGATAGTAGAAGTCCACCGCGGACTACTAAAATCATGGTCGGCTTGTGGTGCCTCGTTAATCACCTCAGAAATAAAATCTTGTGTTGGGCGTGTTTGAGAACTTTCACCTTGCAGCACCTTTGCATCATGAGCCCTATTGCGAAACAATCCTTGCCGTACGACTTGGCCAGGTCTCGGTATTACGGGCGTTTGGTTCTGCGATTGTTGAGTTGGATGGAGTGAAATTGTCGGTTCACCATCAATAACATTTAAGTTATCGTAAGGAGGGCTTGATGGAACACGAGGTGTGTTGCGAGTGTTTTGACCAGGGGATCGGTTTTGCATATAGTAATTCCATAGATCATTATTAGCCATTACGCAATAGAATATTTTATATTATAAGTATGGGTTCAAATTTTTTATGAATGAATGCAGAGCCGAGATGCTTATATAAAACTTACTTATGTCCGTCGGTAATCCGTCGGAATTCCGTGAAAATATCCGACATATCACCCCACCCATCACCCCACCCATCCCATCGGGCACTGCGCGCGACCGGTTAGATAACCACTTAAACTTTGCCGACATCTGATTCCGTTTGAATACCGTCGGAAATTCTTCATTACTACTGACAGATGTAGTGCGTCGGAAATCCGTCCATACCCACTGACCAATCAAACTTTGCCGACATCTGATTTCGTATGAATACCGTCGGAAATTCGTCATTACTTACGACAGATTTAATGCGTCGGAAATCCGTCCATACCCACTGACCAATCATACTTTGCCGACATCTGATTCCGTATAAATACCGTCGGAAATTCATCATTACTTACGACAGATTTAATGCGTCGGAAATCCGTCCATACCCACTGACCAATCATACTTTGCCGACATCTGATTCCGTATAAATACCGTCGGAAATTCATCATTACTTACGACAGATTTAATGCGTCGGAAATCCGTCCATACCCACTGACCAATCATACGTTGCCGACATCGTGCTGTCTGAATTCCGTCAGTATTCCGGCGGTAATGGCCACTGTATATGATGGAATATCGACGGTTTAGACATATAACGTCTTCTATAAATACTCCCTATCGAGTTTTTTATGTTGTACAGCTTCAAATTATAAAAAAAATGTCTTCCAACTCTCCTAATGAAGACTCAAACACAAAAGGCGTGGCTAATATTTTCATTGTTCCAAAATACTCGTGGGAATCCGAATCCCTATGCGACGAATTCACTCAGCAAATTCCCACTTACTCATGGGAATTTGATACGTGCTTACCAATCGATGAAGAAGATTCCACAGCAACAGTAGTGCCTGACAGCCAGTTCGCGCCAAACATCCACAACATTTACGATAGGCAGCCACAATGTCTTCATCAAGAGCGGGATACCGAAGGTGAACCACCATGTGACTTGGTGGAAAAGTCAGATACTTACGGTGCAAGTACTTCAAACGTAGGTAAGGATCAGTCGTATGACTTTGAATTCGCGCAAAGCCCGAAACAGCCAAACTCAAATTTAGATGTTGATGCAATCAAAAGAGATTTGTGCGACGGTTTTTTAGAATCTCCAACAACGGATCATTACTATGACTTCCAATTCGCCCAAAGCCCAGAAAAGCCAAACATAAATGTAGACGTTGATGCAATAAAAAGCGAATTGTGCGACGGATTTGTAGATTCTCCAAGAAAGAAAAAAAGGGAAAGAACATCATGAAATGGTTTTAACAAATGGTAAGTTCGGAGTGGAAACAGACATCTGATAGTCCTTTGGGGAGGTTATTGTGGACTTGTACCATAATTGTTAGGTGTTAAAAATTTGCAATTCCTTAATGTACTTGTTTAAGATTGTGTTAAAAATTTATGTTTCATTAAATGTAATGTTTTATTAGAGTTGCAATACTCAGATTTTCGTCCACAATCGGTTTTGTTTATGAAATGTAAAATGTTATAAGGAACACATGCACAAATGTGAGAGACTAACATGAATAAGCACAACTAATATTTATTCTGAATCTCCGGTGGAACCATCACTGGGGATTGAGTCTGAATCGTCGTCAAATTCTCCCCGTGTTTCCTCTTCGTCCGAATGCACTAGATCATCCCCGACATAAGTGACATCAACGACAAGGTCAATGTTATTCATCTCCTCAATAGGTGACATTTGTACACTTCTCGATGGTTGTAGAGCATCTTGTTCTGGAACGCCATAGATTTTGCCTCTGGGGTTTATTGGAGTTACTGTGACCCACGGATCTGTACGGAAGGCAACTCGAGGATATGGAATGTAGCAAACCTATTAATAATTAGTGGATATTGTTATTATACATGAACAAGAAACCTTAAGTATGAGTACATAGGTAAACATATTAGTGTAAATATTGATACCTGGTCTGCTTGAGACGCAAGGATAAATGGATCATAATACTGCAATCTGCGGCTTGAATTTATCGAAATAACACCAAGCTGGTCGACTCGAACCCCTCGACCATTGGATGGATCATACCAATCGCACATAAACACAATGCACCTCAAGTTCACCATTCCAGGATAGCGGATTTCCAAGATTTCTTTTAAAATCCCATAGTACATGGTATCACCGGATTGCGCCGAAATACCATAGTCCGAAGTTGATCTTTGACGTCCTTCCTCATGGATCCTGAACGAATATCCCCTAGTGCAAAACTTGGGATATGAAATCGCCGTGCTGCGTAAACCATAAGAAACCTCCACTAACCATGTCGGGACTGATTGATCAGTTGATCTACTATCGGAAACCTAAAAATGATATTCGTAATATCTAATAAGTAAAAAATGAACGTGCAAACATATATGCAAAAGTAAGTGTAATTAATTATATTAACTTACATAACATTTCAACCAGTCCGCAAATTCTTCATCTTTCAATACAGCAAGTTCGGCATCTGTCTTACCATAATGGTAAGCACGTGCGAGAGACATGTATATCCTGTAATATAACAGTCGTTAGTTGATGAAGGCAAATAATTTCAGACATTTAGTTTAATAACTGAGATACCTTTCGTACTCCAACATTTCGTCACAGTTTCTGAGGATATATGTATGCAGATGTGTGACCTCCTGTGCAGATAGTGTGCGTTTCTTTCGTTTTCCACTTGCTCAACCAACTTGGGCAAACAACTCAGGAACAACCACGTCATAGACTGTTTTCTCACCTCCATCATCATGTCGGGCAGGGCGTCTTGCCTTAGTACTAACTTCCCGTGGAAAATAACATTCGGCAAATTGTGAGACTTCCTCGTTTAGGCTTTGTGCGACAATAGATCCCTCAACTTTGCTCAAATTTTTGACCTTTTTCTTGAGGTGGAACATGTAACGCTCAAACGGATACATCCATCGGTATTGAACAGGGCCTCCTAAGGCTGCTTCTCGTGGGAGGTGAATTGGGAGATGTTCCATAACGTCAAAAAAAGATGGTGGAAATATCTTCTCAATATTACAAAGGAGTAATGGGATATTGGCCTTCAAGTTACGTATCCCGTGGACGGTAAGCGTTCGTGAACATAAATCTCGGAAGAATGCACCAACTCCTACAAAATAAAATTAAACAAGTTAGTACATATATAGTAATATAATGATAGACATAGACTAATGGGAGTAACAAATATACCTCCTATTGCTTGGTGGATAGGTTCTGGAAGAAGATATGCAAATACAAATGGAAGAAGACGCTGCATCACGACATGACAATCATGACTCTTCATTCCTATAAACTTCCCTTCCGTTGAATCCACGCAGTTACCTAGGTTAGATGCATAGCCGTCTGGAAATTTTACAAAATTTTTGAACCATTCAAAAAATACTTCTTTCTTCCTAGCGTCTAACCGGTACGCAGGCATAGGCAATCTACCGTTCAAAACATGAAGAGATGGCCTCGTACAAATCGATGGCAAGTCGATTCTAGACTTCCAATTGTCTTTGGTCTTTCCTGGGACGTTTAATACGGTGTTCATGATGTTGTCAAAGAAATTCTTTTCCACATGCATGACATCTATATTATGACGCAGTAGATGGTCTTTCCAGTACGGTAAAGCTCAAAAAATACTCTTCTTGTGCCAATTGTGATATTCCCCACAACCGTCGACTGGGTAAAGACCATTACCCCCACATTCAGGAGTTCGCTCTGCACCAAAATCTCGTAATTGTTCCAATATGCTATGACCATCTATCTCAGGAGGTGGACCATGAAACACTCGTACATCCGTCTTGAAATGTCGTTTAGACTTACGATATGGATGATTGGGCGGCAAAAAACACCTATGGCAATCAAACCATGAAGTCTTCCTGCCGTGCTGCAATTGGAAAGCTGCAGTATTGTCTTGGCAATAAGGACATGCCAATCGTCCATGCGTTGACCATCCAGATAACATACCGTATGCCGGAAAATCGCTTATGGTCCACATAAGAACCGCACGCATGGTGAAATTCTGCTTCACTAAAACATCATAAGCCAGAACACCATGCTCCCATAACATCTGCAACTCACAAATCAATGGTTGGAGGAATATATCGAGCGACCGTCTTGGATGCTCTGGCCCGGGAACTAGAATTGAGAGAAACAGGAACTCGCGAAGCATGCACAAAGATGGAGGCAAATTGTAAGGTGTCACGATGACCGGCCACAATGAATATTTCCTTCCATGCTTGCCAAACGGGTTGAAACCATCAGTGGATAAGCCTATGTATACATTCCGTCGTTCACCGGCAAAATCTGGATACATTGATTGAAAGTGTTTCCACGCTTCCGCGTCAGAAGGATGCGTGATATCTCCATCTTGACTATGCTCTGCATGCCATCTCATAGCCGATGCTGTGCGGTTTGATTCGTACAGCCTCTTCAACCTCTCCGTTAAGGGTAAATACCACATCCGTTTGAATGGAATCTTCACCCTGCCACTTGTATCCTGAAAACGGGGTTTGCGGCAAAATTTACATTTATTTCGGTTCTCGTCTTCTCTCCAGTATATCATACAGTTGTCGATGCATACATCTATAACCTGATAGGGCAAACCAAGACCGGCAACAAGTTTTTGTATCTCGTAGTATGATCCGGGGGCCAGATTATTTTCTGGCAAAATATCTTTCACGAACTCCGCGACAGCATCCACACATTCTTCGGACAAATTGTAATCAGTCTTTATGTTCATCATCCTAGTAGCAGACGATAACGGTGAATGGCCATCCCTACAACCGCTGTATAGTGGTTACTTTGATGCGTCTAACAACTCGAAAAACTTTCGAGATTCTAAATTAGGCTCTTCACCCCTATCACCCTCATACCCACCCGACTGCATATTATTCTCTCTATACGCATCATTAACCATCGCAACTATACTTACCCCAACATCTACTTCCGTTGTAGGTTCCCCTACGGCATCAGGAAAATAAGGTTGATTGCTACTAGTACTACCATATTCATAATTCCTTTCTCCATGTAAATACCAAACCTTATATCCCGGTCTAAAACCATATCTATATAAGTGATTCCAAACATTATGAACGGCAACACTAATTCTATTACATCAATTAGAACAAAGACATTTAATATCCTGACCTTTTTTTGCTGCTTCTACATTACTGGGTAAATTCATGAACTCCCATAATCCTTGAGCGTACTCGTCCCTTAATAAGTCCGAGCCCTCTTTCGTCATTGGCTCGTCCATCCATGCCCGAAAATATGAACTCATCTTTATATATTTTTTTTTGTCGAAATTTTGTTCTGATGGAATTGAATGAACCGTTCTGCAAACTTATGTATAATAGATTTCCGTCAAGCCACCGTCGGAATTCCGTCAATATGTCCGACATATGACCCCGCCACATCCCATCGGCCACCGGAGACGATATCTCAACCACTCAAACTTTGCCGACATCGTAAACCGTCGGAATACCGTCCTAGTTTCCGACAGAGATAAGCCGTCGGAAATAAGTCCGATCACTCAGACATCGCCGACATCGGAAATTTTTACTTCCGTCCGATTTCTGTCGATGTGGCGTCGCCATTTTGCGACAGAAAACAAATCCGTCTCTATTCCGTCGGTTTTTCCCGGCGGCTTTTTTGTCCGTCGGGAAAAACCGACGGAATAGAGACGGATTTGGTTTTTCTCGAGAACCCGTCGGGACTCCGTAGGAGTTACCAGACGGAATTCCGACGGAAAAAAAATGTCCGTCGGAAATCTGCCTTTTTTCTTCTAGTGAAGAGTGCAACGGGGGAGTATGACTTAGGCATTCAAATTTTGAAATCGCAAGCAAACTCCACGATGGAAGGTACACTAAACATTTACAATTTACAAAAGCATCTCTACTCAAGGTATGAGTCTATAAAAGATTAAAAGACAATTCATAAAGTCTTGTGGTTCTACCAATGAACTATTCTTTTCATTAATGCTCAAGCTTACAATTTTAGACTATTTCCATCTTTCATTTTTGAGAAAATTGCTAATAATGACCTAAAACTTCATTTGAATTGCAAAAGTATCCCGCTCATCTCATGTTTGTGAAAAGTAACCCAAATGAGTAGTGAAATTACAAATACAGCCTTAATGAGCAAACAAAAAAACAAAATGCATAATTACCTTTTTAGCCTTTTGACGTCTACACCGGAAGTCTACACAGTAGACATCAAATTACGTCTACTTTTCAGACTGGAAAAGAAGTCTACATCGTAATTAAATCTTATATTTAAATTTATAAATTGATTTTTTTTTTTTTTGTAAAACTCTTTTGATCATGATTAAACTACAACAAATTGTGAATTATGAAAAATAAATCTTCACAAAATTGATTCAAATTACAACAAAAAGACAAATAGCATTGAAAATAAATGAATGAGGGAGTTAAATATGGTCTACACAGTAGACATCAAATGACGTCTACTTTCAGACTGGAAAAGAAGTCTACATCGTAATTAAATCTTATATTTAAATTTATAAATTGAAAAAAATATTTTTGTAAAACTTTCTTGATCATAATTAAACTATAACAAATTGTGAAGTATGAAAAATAAATTTTCACAAAATTGATTCAAATTACAACAAAAAGACAAATAGCATTGAAAATGAATGAATGAGTGAGTTAAATATGTAGACTTCATATGAAGTGTACTTAAATATGTAGACTTCATATGCAGTCTGCATAGAAATTGAGGTTTCGGATTGTAGGCTTCATATGCAGTCTACATAAACCTGAAATTTTAACCTAACCAGATAATTTAACCCTCTATATATAACAAGTTAACTGGAAACTAACCCCAATTTTGTTAAAAATAACTGCAACCACACTCTTTCTCTCCAACGGCGGTTTTTTGTTCTTTTCGCGTCGAAGATCTTCATCATTATTCGTCGTTAATCACCACTGCCCATCTCCTTCACCTAGTTTCTGTAGTTGTAAGTCACATAACTATTCTTATCTCTTATCCCTTATCTCTCATCGTTCTTTCATTCTTTGTCTTTTCGTCTTCATTTGTTCTCTTTTTTATATGTGGTATGTGCAGATCTGGCACACCATCGTTAACTTATTTATTGTCTCTAAACTGGTAAGGTTTCAGATCTGACCAGCAATTTTTTTTCATTTTTATCTTCAAATTTGTTTTACAACTGTCTATTTATATCTATTTCAGATCTGACCCATTCATCTGTTGACATATTTTTTAAAGATCTTAGGTGCATTCATTGTTGCAGATCTGAGTCATACTTCCTTCCATATATTTCTCCGTACTAGTAAGGTTTCAAATGTGACTGACATTTTTTTCATTTTTATCTTAGAATTTGTTTCACATCTGTCTATTTACATCTATTACAGAGCTGACCCATTACATCTATTTCAGATCTGTTGATATATTTTTATCAGATCTTAGGTGCAGTCATTGTTGCAGATCTGAGTCACACTTCCTCCAGCCACAATTAAGGTTTGTGTGTTTTGTTTTTGTTTTGTTATTCTTGATAGTGTGATGCTGAAATCGTAAAAAGAAGTCTGCAACATAGACTTCACTTACAGCTTTCACTAGACATCTACTATTTACTGTGTTTGTGTTTTTCATTATATGGTACTTAGGTCTTAATGTATTACGTAATCAGGTATGGGGCAATATAGCTACACACAACCGTCTAGTAGTTCCGCAAGGAGTGTGAGTTCAACTACCCGGCGTAGAGCAGCACGAATTTCTGGATTTCCCATGTTGTGCAAGTGTGGTTCGGTGGCCGTTCTAAAAACCTCAACTTTAATAGATAATCCGGGTCGGAGATTTTATGGATGTGAAAACCATGCTGTACGATTTGTCTTATTGCGTTTAAATTCAAATTTGATGGTTTTGTTTGTGATTGACGTTTTAATATTATCTTGTATTGTATTATGTCTTATGTCTTTCTATATGATGGTCTTTTCCAAAGGGAAAATCGCATAAAAAACTCCAAGGTGGCAATTTCTTACACTTTAAATCTCGACGGTCAAAGACTATCAGTTTTAACCTTCAAGATGACAATGTTAACACATTAAACCACAAACATGGCAAATTTGAATGGGACACCAAAAATTTTAACGGAATAGTCGACTCCGTTAACGGAACAGTTAACACCGTTGAAAAACAGTTAACTCCGTTTTACTATTTAATTAAAACTGAATTTATTAAATTTAAAAAATAAAAAAAAAACACAAGTTTATTTTGAAAAGAAAACAGGGGTCGGGGAAAAAAAAATCTAAATCCCCAGGTTAGTTCACGAAGATTTGTAGAGATTTTGATGGGTCTTTTTCAAAAACGAATTTCAATTTGTTTTTGTTTGAAGAATATCTAGGGTTCTTATTGAGAATTTCGAATCTTGTGAATGAATTGGATTTACTTATTTTGATGGTTGTGTGTTTTGTGTTTGATTTACAGGTTGATCTGCTAGAACTTATTGACTGGTCCGGTGTTGAATGTTTAAACCAAAGCTCAAGTCACTCTTTGCCCAATGCTCTTAAGCAGGTTATTATTCTTCTCTAATTGATTGTTTACAGTAAAGAGAACAAGGTTCAACTAATTATCCACTATGGTCGATCTATGCGAAAAGACGGCGTCGACTTCAAGTATCTTCGTGAGTTGGATTCTGAGATTGTCGAGTGGCCAATTTCGGATATTAGATGGGATTCTTTTGTCGAATTCTGCTTTGGGATTAAGGTACTATCTCCGATTTGTTTGATTTGGTAAGGTACTAGAAGAAGAAGAATAGTAGTAGTAGTGGTCATGAATGTCCAATATGTATGAAGGTTTTCTCATCTGGCCAAGCTCTTGGAGGCCACAAAAGATCTCATGCCGCAGCAAGATCAGAAAGTTCTCCGGCCAAAAGAGGAATGATAGATCTCAATCTGTCGGCGCCATCGGAGGAAGAAGACTTGGTCTCCTCCGTTTTTTAATGCATGTTTGGTCAATAATATTACTTTTTGGAACCAAAATATTACATTCAATGAGTATACCTATTCTTAATTTGTTCATTAGCTGGGGGAGAGATTTGAATCTACACTCTAAGTAGTTTGGTTTGCTCATAGTGTAATTTTTGGTGTAGTAGAAAAGGTTGAAAGAAAGAAACAAGTAAGGGAAAGAGAGAAATTATGTGACATTGATCATTGTTAGACACACTTTTTCGACAGCAAAAAAGCTTAATTGGTAAATAAAAATTTCGATTGCTCTTTACACATGATGTAAATACAATAGTACAAGTAGTAGTTGTTGGGAACAAGTCACATCTTTGGAGTCTGGACGGCCAATTCAAAGCAGGTACAAAATGCTAATTTTGATTCTTTCTCCCTTAACCAGTTCAAACCCCGGTACAACTGAAATTGGTTCTCAAGTACCATAACCAGACAAAGCATTCCTTCAACGCTTACGCGAGAGGTCCTCGAGGTCTCGACTGGGCCAATCAACTTAATCCCTTTCGCCGTTACCTCTCTGCTCCTCTTCTTCCTCTCGAAGAGTATTCTGATTCCGAATCAGACGAGCCTCTTCTCTATTCTTGTCTCTTCGAATCGCTTCCTCCTCCCAAACCCATCTCTCTCTCTCAACCATCTCTCACCTTCTCCCGAACTGTATCTCTTCAATTTCCCAGAGAATCGATGAGATCGACGAGCAACCCATAATTTCGTCCAAACCTAAAGAACCCTAATTCCCAAATTAATTTGGGGATTTAGATTTTTTTTTTGGAGAATTGACAAAAAGTCTCAATACACCTTTAAGAATTCTTTTCCATATTATCCTTGATTTAACTAAAAATAAATTAAATATACGGTATTTTAAATTATAAAAATTCTGATAATTATAAACATATTAAGCATAATACTTTTTGTGAAAACATTTTTTTTTTAAAAATTAAACAACATGTTTTATAAATGATTTGAGTTTTTCCTTCAACCATTGGCAGATAGTAGATTCTGCCATTTATTGTTATTCTACCAGGCGCAGAACGTTAATTCTACATAATTCTCAGTGTTCTACGATAGCTAGAATCTAAATTCTACCATTTTTTAACTATCTACGACTCGCAGTATCTAAATTCTACCATTTTACTAAATTCTGCCACGACCGGTTTGCGAATTGTACCGCCTCTTTCTACCATTATTACTTCTCTCTGTCGATTGGTAGAACATGCATTCTGCCAAGTGGTTACAACTTCAATAAATAAAGGAGTAAATTAAGGAGTGAAAATAATAAATATTTTCTTAATATTAATTATTTTATAATTTTCAATATTTGTAAAAAAGGCAAAAAAGAGGCTAATGGGACTCGAACCCGTGACTTCCGCATAACTGCTAAGGATGCATAACCAGTTAAACTGCATGTATTCAATGGACCCTCTTGTTATACAAAATTAAAATACTAACCATCGTATAGTATAATAAAAAACTGTAGCACCATGCCTTCGAACTTGCGAAGGTGAACTCGTGTAGGACAGTCACCACATGAATACAACCAGTTAAGCTAAAGACGGTATATGTTGACATGTTTACAAACAAAAATAATAAACTTATGTTGGGAATGATATATTTGCCTTGTAAAACAAACCATGATCGTTTTTGATAAATATTTGAAGGATTATGTTTCCTTATAATGTGCAACCGTAATAATCAGTGATTTTTTTCCAATATAAGTTTTTGTAAAATATTAGAGTTACCTAAAATCTAGGTGAACATATTACGGTTACCTTAAAAGAATTTTTCTCAAGATTATTTTTGGAAATTTTAGTTTGGCGTAATCTTCTTCATCTACAACCCTCTTCATCGACTTCTTCAACCACAATAAACAGTCCATCGACTTTTTCCTCTTCATAATCCTACAAAAAAAAGTTACTCGTTTTGTCAAATATGTTGCATACGTATGCGACTAGTGGCCAATGGATCTCCAATAACGGCTGGAGCTTTGCTATTGACGAAGAAAAGGGTGGTCGATTACTAGTTTTGGAGTCGACAACAAGTATTGAGGAGTTAAAGAATATGGTGTCCGAGGAGTACGAAATCGATCAACGACATGTTATGATCGAGTGTAGTTTTCTACCAGAGGATTTGGTTAAGTTAGGTTCTCCTCCTGTCTTCATCACCACGGATCGCCAGGTGAAAAACTTTGCAGCTTACGTTATGAGGAATGCAACGGTTCAGCTTTGTGTGACGTTTAAACCTAGAGTTCATGGTAGCTGCAATAAAGAGCCAACGAAATCAGGAACATTTATTGGTTCTATGGGTGAGAAGAACAAATCGGAAGACTTTGATGATGATGATAGCGATCCTGTCTTACTCCTTGAAAGCGCCGAACAACAAGTTGATAGAATGGATCAACTAGCGTTGGACAAAGTTGTGAAGAAAGGTCAACGTTTCGAGACCATATGTATGTTGAAATCAGTCATGGAAATGTGTGCAATGAAGCACAACTTTGACTCTAAGGTTATTAAATCTGATATTATATGGTGGAATATATGCTGCTCAGACAATATATGTAATTGGCGCCTTCGTGCAGTTAGTGTCGAAGGTTCTGAGGTTTTCAAAATCACGAAGTATGTCTCAAGATATACATGTGCGCCTTCGAATCAAAAGAACGGAGGAAAGACGGCCTCAGCAAAAACCATTGCGAAGTTGATAATGCCTAAATATCGGTGTTCCAAAGTAGGACCGTCACCGATTGATGTGATGCAGTGTATGCGGTTGGAGCAAGGAATCAACATTAGTTATTCTTTAGCATTCAATACTTGTGAGTTTGCAGTAAATGCAGTTAGAGGTATATGATATATCATGGTTTTTACCGGTTTTCAACATGATATAAGTCCATGTCTTAGAGTCTTTTGGTGGTTTTTATGTGTTTTTAGAGTCTTTACAGGAACTAGACCGTTTGGAGCAGAAAAGATGTTTACTGGAAGTTTTGGAGCATTGCGGAATGGAGCGTCAAAAAGTCAAAATCTGCCACCAGAGCCAGCGTCGATCGACAGAGATTTGCGTCGATCGACAGGAGGTCTGACGAGACAAGAAGATTTTCCAGAGAGTGTCGTGTCGATCGACAGGAATTCTGTGTCGATAGACAGACAGGCCTGACGAGCCAAAAAGCCCAAATTGAAGATTTCCCTTTTTGCGAAGGAATTCGAGATGTTTACTTTTCTTGTCTAGTCGGTTTGGGACCTTTATAAATACGTTTTTAGGCCATTGTTTAGAAATCACGCTTTATTTTATTTAACTCTTTGATATATCTTTAATAAAACCATGTTTTCATCATTGGATATGTCTGAGTAGTTTCCTTGTTAGGTTTAGGGATTTTCAAAGGTTGTTGATGATTTGCTAGATCTGATCATAATTGCTTAGGATTAATATCATTAGAAGTTCTTCATCTTAACTTGTTCTTATTGCTGATTCTTGATTAGCTACCATGAATCTGATCTTAGGGTAATTAATAGAAACGACAGTTTTATTGATAACCTGAACTAGTTTTTGATGAGAAAAATTCCTATTCGCAAAGGAATTTGGCTTAGGGTTTTGTGAACAATTGGGCTTGATCATTAATGCTTGTTTAGATTCATAGGATTCGCAAAGGAATTTGGTTTGCTTGAATTTATTCATAGATAATATTCGCAGCGGAAGCTGGTTTGTTTTACATTCGTGTTCATGTTTAGGAACTGAGCTTCATAATCCTATCACTAATTGATCATTTGCATATCTGATTCACCTGAGATTTCCCCGTGCCTAGCGTCTTTATCTTATTGATTCACAACCGTTTTTAATTGCTTATTTACTGTTTAATACTATTCTTTCCTCGCATAATCTGAACCTGATAATCTATTGTGTTTTTCCTGATTCCCTGTGGATTCGATCCTAATTTACTATAACTGATCTCTTAATTTGAGAGAGTTTAGCTCTAGGTTAATTTGAGCATATCAAATTTTGGCGCCGTTGCCCGGGAATCATAACCATTAGATTTATTTTATTAGGATTTTGTCTAGGTTTTTATTTTTGTTTTTGCTTTGCTAGTTTCTTTTTGTTTTGTGTTTCAAGTACATGCGAAACCGCAATACCAGGAGCAATCAGGACGAGGAACTAGTGGAATACAATCTTCAGGAACTTGCGCGTTTGGAACGTGAGAATAGGAGAGCAGCAAGGATGGCTGTTCAAGAACAGCTTATACTGATTCCTGGAGAAGATGGAGTTCTGCGTGATCCGGCAGGGCTGAGATACAACAGAGAAGGAAAGAGGATCGATGACGATGACAATCTGATTGTCGAAGAGAATCAAGCGATTCAGGACGAAATTGTTGAGCATGACGAAGCACGTGTCGATCGACACCAACCACCTGGTGTCGATCGACACCACGTACAAAATCGCCAAAACGTTTTGAGGAACGAGATGAACGCTGCGCGAGGCCGCACTTTAGCAGACTTCAACAGGCCTGACCAGTTCTATGCGAATCGAGTTGCGATTCGTCCTCCTGCTTTCCAGAGGAACGACTTTGAACTGAAGCCTGCGTTTCACTAGTAGCTCAACATCCTTTCCATGGCCTTCCACATGAGCATCCGATGGATCACATCGAGAACTTCGAGGATTTAGCCTCTAGCATCAAAGCTCAAGGAGTGTCTAGCGATTATCTTTTCTGCAAGCTATTCCCATACTCTCTTAGTGGGGATGCTTCTTACTGGTTGAAGCAGCTTGAGCCTGGATCACTTACTACTTGGGAGGACACAAAGAATGCATTCCTGAACAACTTCTTTGATGATGCAAGATCAGAAGAGCTAAGGACGAAGATTACTTCTTTCAAGCAGGGTCCTGCAGAAGCTTTCAAGGCTGCATGGACGCGACTTAAGTCCTATCAGAGAGATTGTCCTCACCATGGCTTCACAGATGTTCAGTTGTTGGGCATTTTCTACAGAGGAGTGGACTGGAGGTATCAGATGGCACTGGATGCAGCGAGTAGTGGTAACTTCAATACCAACTACCCAACAGACGCGATTACTCTTATCGAGAACTTGGCTTCTAGCAACAGTACGAAGAATGCTGATTTTGAGAGGAAGCAGATGAGTGAGAACAAGGATGGCGGGAAGCACCTAGCTGAGATAAACGCAAAGCTGGATTCCATGAAAAGTATCCTTATGGGAAAGAAATCGGTCCAGGGAGTTGAGACAGCAGAAGAAGATGTGAACTACATCAACCAAGCCGGATTTCAGAAGTATGGGAATCAGCAAGGCTATCAGAAGCCCTTCCAGAGCAACAACTTCAACAGAAGCTATGGTTCATCATCTTATAAGAAACCCCCTGAGCAGGACAATGAAGTGAAGGCTATGCTTGCGCAACTCCTAGAGGGACAGCAGAAATTGGAAGTTACTTTCAATGGAAAGCTGGACTCCGTCTACCAAGATCTTAATAAGAAATTCGAGTCGTTAAGCACACACGTTAAGAAGTTGGATCTTCAAGTTGCCCAAACTGCTAGTTCTGTCAAGCGACAAGAAGGATTTTTACCTACGAAGACCGATGCAAACCCCAGGAATGCTTGCAATGCTGTTCAAACTGAAACAGAGGATTATTTCGCAGAGTTCGACGAAATTTTTGGAACAGAGGAGACAGTGTCGATCGACACTGTGCCTGAGTGTCGATCGACATTTGAAGAAAAGATTGAATCGCCCGACGCTCATCTCGACGCAGGGCAAGAATTTATCCAGAGGCTTCTCTGTCGATCGACAGAGATGGTTGTCGAGCGACACGGATCGCGAGTCACTTTCCAAAAATTCTAGAAACTCTAGTGTCGATCGACACTCCCTTATCTGTCGATTGACGCGAGCCGCGAACATGCCCAAATTCTTCCCAATCTTCAGACAAGGTAGAGGATGACGTCTATAAGGCCAAGGTTCCTTTCCCCAGAGCTAGGAAGTCCAAGCAGGAAGCCGAAGAGGCCATGTGCAAGCGGATTATTGATAAAATCATGGTCGAGATGCCTCTGGTTGATGCGGTAAAGCTTTCACCTGCTTTGAGGAGATATGTCAAGAGGCTTGCAGCAAACGACATTAGTCCTGAGGAAGGAGCACTGCTGACTCGAGATCTTCAAACGATCCTTTTGGGCACAGCTCCGGTTCCTAAAAATAAGAAGAAGGATGTGGTAGTCTCAGAGGAAGTCAGCGCCATGATCCAGAGTTGGATACCAGTAAAGCTTCCAGATCCAGGCAACTTCGTGCTTAATTGCTCAATTTCAACAAGGCAGTTTCCTCATTCTCTTTGTGATTTGGGGTCTAGTATTAATTTGATGCCACTTTCTGTTGCTTTTAAGCTTGGTCTGACTGATTTCAGGTCAACAAGGATGTCTATCCTACTAGTTGATCGATCCAGGAGATTCCCAAAAGGAAATCTTGAAAATGTGCCTATCCGGATTCAGGACTGCTTAATCCCTACAGACTTTGTGGTTTTGGAGTACGACGAAGAACCTCAGGATCCTATTCTACTGGGGAGGCCATTTTTAGCAACAGCTGGCGCTCAAATCGATGTGAGAAAAGGGAAGATCAAGCTTGATCTAGGTGATGTGGTCCTAGACTTTGATATGGATAAGACGCGAAGAAAACCCACCATAGATGGTCAAGCTTTTTCTGTGGATACTTCAGAGGAAGAAGAGTTGATCAAGGGACTTTCAGAAGACATTCCTCCTAAGATTGACGAAGATTTAGTCGTTTCTGAGCCATCTCCTCAGTTTCCTCTTGAAGAGCCCAGGTGTGAACCTCCTTTACTTAATTTTATTTCTTCTGATTTCATTAAAGTTGAAAAAGCGGTGTCGCGCTCATGCAAGCATCGAGTTCCTCGAAAGCTTGGTTTTTCTAATGAATTTGCAGGACAAAGAAAAGAAGAGGTTAAGCCTAAGAGGAGTTCAAAGCCATTCGCGAAAATGAGAATCATCATTCCTCCAGCGGTAAAAGAGAAAGGAGAAGCAGTTGTTCATAGGATGGTGCAGAAGACACATAAGCTCTTGCTGGAATCATTCCATGGAAGAGTGCAGATCCTCTAGACATCTAAGTTCCTTGTCATAGTCAAGCTAACAGACTAAAAACAAGCGCTTAATGGGAGGCAACCCATTTGTGAGTTTTATATTTATGTTTTCTTTTTATTTTCTTTTACAATTTTATGTTTGGTGTGTTTTTGGTTTTGATTTTTAGGGGATAAAAACGTAAGGATGAACTTCAGAAGCTTCTGTCGAGCGACACAAGTGATCCATTGCTCGACACTTGCAAAAATTCGATGGTGTCGATCGACACCATTGACAGTGTCGATCGACACCCCCTCCAGGTTACGTTTTTCTTTTCAAAATTTTGATTCCTTCTGTTTTCTATCTATTTTATTCACCGATCTTAGGCTTAATAACACTGGGGACAGTGTCGTTTAAGTCTGGGGGAGGTAGTTTCTAATTATTGTGTTTTCTTTGGAGGTTTTATGGTGTTTTTTTTTAAAAAAAATTTCTTTTATTCGGGTCGAAACTCCCCTTCCACTTGCTTTGAACAGCACTCAAGGACCATATCCGATGCAAGTTGGCTGGTTTTACAAGGTGGGTAACTGGAAGTGGATCGGTTTAACGGGGCGAGTTCAGATTTCTGGAGAACGCCAGAAAGGATGTCAAAGAACCCGACCCTAATGAACTCTAATTTCTTGTCAAGGGTGTTGGCTAATCGCAAGACTTGATTCAGCTTGCAAACATTTGAAAGTGAGGACGGACCGCTCTTGAAACTTCTTCCCAAATTACGAGTACAACTGTCCTAGATCGAAAAAGAGAAAAACCTCATGACCCTGTCTCCACAAGAACACCAGTAATGAGAGCTGATATAGTGATCATAGAGATGCCAAGGAAAAAAAAAAGTCCAAAGAAAAGTGCAAGCATGCCAGAATAAAACGCTCAAGCTCTGGTGGTAAAGGACCCTCTGCTGAGGTACCCGTCATCACAAAAAAAAAAAGAAAAAAATCAAGTTCTAAAGGCATTGCATATCTATGATATCCTTAATTGGATACAGTTTCAGAGGGAAGAGAGAGGGTGAAACGCAGGAAAGTGTTAAAGGAAGTGAAAGAATCTAGAAGGTCCAGCGATCGATATTCCCTCGATGAGACCGCACTTAAATAAACTAAAGGGGTTTGCGACTGAAAGTCTGAGATTTTCTAAGAGGTTTGGATTCAATCTGGAGGACTGCTATACTTTTAGAGAAACATCGAAGTATCACCGGATGGCTTTGCAAAGGTATGTGGTTCCTAAAGGAGTGATAACATCTGTTTTGCTTAGGGACAAGCAAAAAGCTAAGTCTGGGGGAGTTGATATATCATGGTTTTTACTGGTTTTCAACCATGATATAAGTCCATGTTTTAGAGTCTTTTAGTGTTTTTTATGTGTTTTTAGAGTCTTTACAGGAACTAGACCGATTGGAGCAGAAAAGATGTTTACTGGAAGTTTTGGAGCATTGCGGAATGGAGCGTCAAAAAATCAAAATCTGCCAGCAGAGCCAGCGTCGATCGACAGAGATTTGCGTCGATCGATAGGAGGTCTGACGAGACAAGAAGATTTTCCAGAGAGTGTCGTGTCGATCGACAGGAATTCTGTGTCGATCGACAGACAGGCCTGACGAGCCAAAAAGCCCAAATTGAAGATTTCCCTTTTTGCGAAGGAATTCCAGATGTTTACTTTTCTTTTCTAATCGGTTTGGGACCTTTATAAATACGTTTTTAGGCCATTGTTTAGCAATCACGCTTTATTTTATTTAACTCTTTGATATATCTTTAATAAAACCATGTTTTCATCATTGGATACGTCTGAGTAGATTCCCTGTTAGGTTTAGGGATTTTCTAAGGTTGTTGATGATTTGCTAGATCTGATCATAATTGCTTAGGATTAATATCATTAGAAGTTCTTCATCTTAACTTGTTCTTATTGCTGATTCTTGATTAGCTACCTTGAATCTGATCTTAGGGTAATTAATAGAAACGACAGTTTTATTGATAACCTGAACTAGTTTTTGATGAGCAAAATTTCTATTCGCAAAGGAATTTGGCTTAGGGTTTTGTGAACAATTGGGCTTGATCATTAATGCTTGTTTAGATTCATAGGATTCGCAAAGGAATTTGGTTTGCTTGAATTTATTCATAGATAATATTCGCAGCGGAAGCTGGTTTGTTTTACATTCGTGTTCATGTTTAGGAACTGAGCTTCATAATCCTATCACTAATTGATCATCTGCATATCTGATTCACCTGAGATTTCCCCGTGCCTAGCGTCTTTATCTTATTGATTCACAACCGTTTTTAATTGCTTATTTACTGTTTAATACTATTCTTTCCTCGCATAATCTGAACCTGATAATCTATTGTGTTTTTCCTGATTCCCTGTGGATTCGATCCTAATTTACTATAACTGATCTCTTAATTTGAGAGAGTTTAGCTCTAGGTTAATTTGAGCATATCAAATTTTGGCGCCGTTGCCCGGGAATCATAACCATTAGATTTATTTTATTAGGATTTTGTCTAGGTTTTTAATTGCTTATTTACTGCTTTAATACCATTCTTGCCTAGCATAATCTGAACCTGATCATCTATTGTGTTTTTCCTGATTCCTTGTGGATTCGATCCTAAAGTACTATAACTGATCTCTTAATTTGAGAGAGTTTAGCTCTAGGTTAATTTGAGCATATCAGTATACCTGAGAAACGCTATGAAAAAATACCAAAATACTTGTACATGCTAGAAGCTGCAAATCCTGGTACGCATTAGAATTTCGAAACCGAAATTGATGGTAAATTCAAGTACTTATTCCTTGCTTTTGGTCAATCTATAAAAGGGTATCACAACTACATGCGGAAAGTGATTGTTGTTGATGGCACATTTCTTAAGAATAAGTACAAGGTAGTGCTACTTGTTGCTACAACATTGGATGGTAACAATAACTTGTATCCAATCGCATTCGGCATTGTTGATTCAGAGAATGATCTTCCATGGGAGTGGTTTATGAGAGAGTTAAATGTTGTTACTGCGGATGATAATGGTTTGACCTTTGTCTCGGATAGAAGCAGTTCCATACGGAAGGCCATTGAAACAGTTTACTCGGAAGCTACACATGGAATTTGCATTCACCATTTACTTAATAATGTTGTGACAAATTATCACGGGAGAAGTGTTTCAGGTTTGGTTGCAGATGCTTCAAAATTTTATAGGACGGTTGATTTTGAAGCAAGCTCGAGACTATTTGCAATATTAGTCCAAGGATTGGAGAGTATTTAATCAAAGCTGACGTCAACAAATGGGCTCGTAGTCAATTCCCAGGATTCAGGTACGACATTAGGACTAACAACCCTGCTGAGTCGATAAATTCTGCGTTGCGAGCACCTAGAGAGTATCCAGTGATTCCTTTGATGGATGGCATTCGAGAAATGTTAACTAGATGGTTTTGTAAGCGTCGAGCAAAGAGCTTAAAACATCAACATCCTTTAACGATTAAAGTTGAGAAGAAGATAGCGAGAAGGATTAAGAAGGGCGAAACATTCGGCGTTTATAAGATTAACGATGATTGTTTTCATGTTGTAGGCGATTCCATAGACTGTCTTGTTGATCTGAAGGAGAAAACATGTACATGTGCAAAATATGACTTGATTAAAATACCTTGCAGGCATGGCATGAAAGCAGGATTATCCGTTGGAAGAGACGCACATTCTTTGACCGATGAAAAGTACACGACCGTTACTTGGCGAGCAGCTTATGCGGAATCTGTTAATCCAATTTCCGTTCCTGAGGATGCGTGGCGTGTTCCACTGAATGTCGAAACTGTCCAAGTTTATCCACCTGAATCACGAAGACAGGCGGGAAAACGAAGGAAACGAAGATTCAAATCTGTTGAAGACAAGATACGAAAGTCCCAAGGAGAAAAAAAAGCAAAGACATACAATTGCAGCCATTGTCATCAACCAGGACACAACAGGCAAACATGTGATATGCCGATTTGAACAAGCTTCCCTTTGAATTGCTTTTGATTTTATTACACACTACTCTGGTTTTCGTAGCTTCATTGAGACTTCAGTACTATTGTTTTACTATGGTTTGTTGCTTTTGGTTGGATATTAGTTCCATTATGCTAGTTATTGTTCTTTACTCTTGGTTTTGTTAGGTTTCATACATGTTCCGTACATTTTGATTGTTTAAAGTGCATTACTGTATAAAGAACAAAACCAATGAAAAGAAGTACATTAACCAATGAAAAGAAGTACATGAACCAATGAAAAGTAGTACATGAACCAATGCCATAAGCAATGTTATTTCAACTGAAACCAACACAACAATAAAAGTAGAGAAATTGCAAACAAATGTTGATTCTACAAGAAATGACATGCCCAGTAAAAACTACCGAGAACAGCAAAGCATAACACACTTTTCTTAAGTCTTGCCTTCATGTTCTCAACTTCAGACTCTAGCTTCTTTGTTTTTTCTTCAAATTGTTCTAGTGTAACCATCATATGCTTCTGCCAATGTAATATTTTTCCAACATAACCGCTTATTTTTACCAACATATATAAACAGAAGGACTAAAAATCTCGTTTAGTTTGGTAAGAAGTTCTGATAACCTACCCTCTCTGTTGACGATTCAAAGGAACACCGTCAAAGTAAACTTCCAGAGTAGACTTCCACCCGCCATTATACAGTTTCCAAGTCGAAGGTAATTAATTCTCTTTATCTCCGAAATCTCTTCGATTCGAGTTCGGGTCTCACTATTTTTGGAGTTGTTCTCAATGTTACCGCAATCTCTTCCTCTAAGAAATAATGTCTTCCTTCTTATGTTTTTTGGATTCGAGATGTGGTGTCGTTTGGGTCAAAATGATTTTCAAGTTCTCGATTTTCCTTGCATTTATATATTTTTCAGATCTTGTCGTTTCATTTCTTTTACAGATCTTGTCGTTTACATTATTTATTATTCAGATATGAGTTATTTTCTTTTTTGTATAATAAATTAAAGGGAAATTAGGCCACATAGACATGAATGTTTCTTCAAATCTAATCAAAACCACTATATGTGAGACAATTCTACCATTAGATCCCTCTTATTTTTTTGGATTCGAGATCTGGTTTCAAATGTAGACAACATTTGCAGACTACTTGTTCAGACTTGTAATTTACTTTACTGTTTGTGTAATTGTTGTTGTTTGATCTACAGCGAAGTAATGGATAGACCAGAATTCCCACCACGTTTTTATACAAAGGGTCTTGAGCCCGAACTGGATAAGAGTGTTGGCTACTATAGCGGTTATTCAAAATTCATGAATGCTATGAAGGCTCCTGGCATTTTCCTTCCTTATGAATTGGAGGACATCATAAAGTCGTCCTTGTGATTGTTCCTGAGGTTACATGAAATGCAGTTTGGTTGGACATCTAGGTTGGTCCATCATGTACTAACTTTCCAGCTCAAATGCGAGAAGGAACATGAGATATGGAGTCTCATAGGTGTTAACCCGATAAGGTTTTCTCTCCATGAGTTTGAACATATCACATGTTTGAAGTGTGAGTATGTTGAAGATCTTGGGCAACCTGATGTACCGGTTACAAAAGACATGGACACTTTCTGGAATCATCTTGGACTAAGTGTTGATCAGGCTCCTTCTCTTGATGATTTAGTAGTGCTTCTTAATGTTTGTGGCGACTGGGCTCGAAAGGACCGTATGAGGCTGGTTTATCTTGCCATCTATGCTGTCTATGTTGAAGCTAAAAGTGGTTCAACAAAAATCTCCCTTCAGATGGCTAGGCTCGTTATGGATGAAGATGCATTTCTAAGGTATCCCCATGGAAGACTAGCTTTCAAGAATTTCATGGACGGTGTTAAGAAGGCAGAACTGTCTAAGAAGTCATACTATATCCAAGGGTTTATTCAAGTTCTCCAATTGTGGGTGTACTATGCTTTGCCTGATTTTGCATATGAGTTTAGTGGCCCGATATTTGATCCTCTAAACCCAAAGCCACTTATGCTTATGTTCAAAGGATCTACCACATCTCGCAAGTATTACAAACGAAATATGGAGAAGCAGGTACCATCATAATTCTCACCTCGTACAGAGTATTATATGTTTATTTGTCTACTTAAATGTTTGAACTAACCATGTTTTGTTTTAGACCAATGTTGTGCGTTTCGTAAGAGGATGTCAGGCAATTGTTTCCAAGGTGGGACGATGACACTGAAGATCCACTGATCACCAGGTGTTTATTAAAGACGTCTACTACAGAAGTCTACACCTGAAATCTACTACAACCAATTTAATGATGTAAAACATTGATTAAGTAGTGAATATAGTCTAGTTTGAAGTACCTTAACTTAGGCAATGCAGACGTGTATGCCCCGTTTGATGGCAGTTTGAACACTTGTAGGGGCTGTGAAGCTTGCGCCGTTTTGCTCCTTTCCTCCTTGACAGTTTTAGGTAAGATTGCCATCTAGACTTCTTCTTCCTACCTTTTTTAGGTTGCACCTTAGGAGGTAAACATGGTACCTCAGGATACGGTAACACATCGTTTTTGGAGAAAATGTTTTGGTAGTATACCGCATACAAATACTCCCTACCGTATGATGGACAAAGCGCTGTAGCCACATCTGTACCACTCATTATCGAAGGCGCAATACTATGTGAGCAAGGTATCCTTTCGATTTGAAAAATACCACAAGAACATTTCTTGTGAAGCAAGTCAACAAGATAATTTTGTGTTCCTCCCTTTATAATGAACTGGTAATCGTCTATCCGTTCCACTGTCATTGGACCCGCGTAATGGTCACAAATTGCCAACAAGTATTCAACTCCCTGACTAAAGCGTGTGGTTAGCTTGGAAGCATCGTCTCGTCTTTTATAAAACCATCTTCCAAGCTTGATTCTGATAAAATCAAGAAGGTATGCTACGGGAAATCCTCGTGCTACCTTAAGTGCTGCGTTGATCGATTCGGCAATGCTACCAGTCTTGATGTTGTACCTAAGTCCCTTACAATGTACTCGTGACCAAAATTTTGGATTAGTGTCTTCAAAGTATTTTGCAATGGCCGGTGATGCTGTGCGTAGCGCGTCTATGTATCGATCATAAGCTTCTTCTGTATATGCATACGCAGCACCTTTGACCAACTACATTAGGCCTTTTCCACCAAAAATCTGGGCAATGTTACACTGGAGATGGTAATAACATATGCCACGTGTTGCCTATGGGAAAACCTTTGAGCATGCATTGATAATAGACAAATGCCTATCCGAAACTATGACCAACGGGTACCCATCCGATATACATAAACGCAATTTATTGAAAAACCATTCCCACGACTCATTATTCTCACTATCGACAACCCCAAAGGCCAAAGGAAATATTTGGAAATTAGCATCTACCGCAGCTGCACTAACAAAGTCCCTTTGTATTTCCTGCTCAAATGTGTCCCATCAACAACAATTACTCGTCGGAGATACTTAAATCCGGCTATTGAAGCTCTGAATGCTATGAATAGATATTTAAAACTATTTGTAGCATCCATTTCAAGACCGGTCACTATCCCCAGATTAGTTTTCGCGATGTGATGCAAGTATGATGGAAGAAGCCGATATCCATCTTCCGGTGACCCTCTAACCAATGTTTGTGCATATTTAAGAGCTCTATATGCGGTGGTATAATCTAAAGTCATCCCAAACATCGTTTAATTACATCCTTGATGTGCTCTGGGTAATTCCGTTAATGATTCCAACTCGCTCTATAAATAGATGACCAACCTATTTCGGAGTGGAGTGTTTACGGTGAGCCACTCGATCTGCCATGGAACATGTATGAACGTTCTCATACTTTGTCACCCAAAACCGGTTTGCTTCGTTCTTTACACTCGCTCTTACCTTCCACTCGCTCTTACCTTCCACTCGCACCCTTTCACACGACACAACACCACAAAAAGCATTATCGTAGACTTATACACCTTGAAAGTACATCTTAGCATCAAAGCCGCCAATCGCAATTCCTTAAGTACCTCATCCTTCGTACTAAAACTCTGTTTCACAAATATGTTATCGGACCATGTCGGATTTGAACTACCTCTACCGCCCAAATTATTTGCATCCACACCAAAAGATGTATCTTCTTCATCCTCGTCTTTTACTTTTCCATACTCACTGTATTCGTCGTTACTATCGGGTTCATCTTCTTCTTTAACACCATCCACACCACCAAATGCCTCGTCTTTAATATCATTTCCAACATCATCTCCAACATCATTATCCTCGTCCTCATCCTCGGATTCTACCACATCTTCTTCACTATCGTCATCCTCACAATCAGCATCATCAACCACGGGCCGACTCAACACACAAAGACGTAATACATGTGTTATACTTAGCTCAATCAAAATTTAGACTTGTCTGTCATTTTTAACGTGCATAGGAGGCGTATCTCGAGCCATCTGTTGCAACATTGATGGAGGAAGTGAGTAAGTGAGCTCCACCACCTCTAATTTTTTATCAATGTCATAATCATCATATGCCATTTCAACAAGTTCCTCATGTTTAAAACTATCACTAAAAAAAAACATTCTCCCGGCTCTTCGATTGTCAACCTCAAAACGCCAAATACCATCTTCCATAATCCAACCTCCATAAACAATAGGTAACTGAACAATCATCTGTAAAATACAAACAAAGATATGCAAATATTACAAATCGGAAAACAGACTTCAAATGCAGTTTACTCAATCTGAGCTAACTAGTCACCAAATCAAGATAACAAGTTTGCTCTACAAATATTTGTCTTAAACATGAGCAACTCATACATGGGATAAATATACAACTAACAAACATGTGAGAATAAAAAAAATCAAAAAAATATATTGTAAATATGTCAAAAAATGCATTTTAAAAAACTATCATATTAGTAGACTTCTACTGAAGACTTCAAGTGCAGTCTACATAGAGTAGACTTCAAATGCAGTCTACAATGGGTTACTTTTGCAATTAAGACAAATCGGTATGTAGACTGCAAATGAAGTCTACAAGTGTTGTAGACTTTATTTGCAGTCTACAAAGGTTACTTTTGCATTTGACCAAAATGTTGACTTTTTGTGTAGACTTCATTTGCAGTCTACGTAATTGTGCATGTTACTTTTGCATTTGATCAAATATTTCCACTGTTCAAAGGTAGACTTAATTTTGTAGTCTACATAAGAAAGTAGACTTCATTTGTAGACTACATAAGGAAAGTAGACTTCATTTGCACTCTACGCAAAAACAAAACAAGTTACTTTTCGATTTGACTTTTGTTGACTTTTTTAAGTAGACTGCAAATGAAGTCTACATAATGTAACGCCCCGACCGCCCATCCCATGGGCCCCACGTCCACTCACAGGCCCGTGGGCCCACCATGTTTGACGGTCGGTGCGTTAGTCCGGGAGGCTCGGAAGTCATGTTTACTGACCCTGCAAATCACCACACGATCTTTCCCCGTGTTTTGACCTCACTCACACGGTACTGACAAGGACTTCCCAGTAGGTCACCCATCCTGAAACTACTCCACCTCAAGCACGCTTAACTCTGGAGTTCTCTCAAGACCTGTGACCGAAAAGATAAGTGCACTTTGGTGATATAGGTAGCCAAATCAATTCTTTTAAGCCTCTTCCCATATACCGCATATACCATATATGCCCTGAAACTGGGGTGTCACAATTACCCCCACTAACAGATCGCAATGTCCTCGTTGCGCATACCAAGATCATTACCTCGAGAAACTAACTCACACAGTTGTCAGGGTTCGCTCTGATACCACTTGTAACGCCCCGACCGTGTATCCCATGGGCCCCACGTCTACTCACAGGCCTGTGGGCCCACCATGTCTGACGGTCGGTGCGTTAGTCCGGGAGGCTCGAAAGTCATGTTTACTAACCCTGCAAATCACCACACGATCTTTCCCCGTGTTTTGACCTCACTCACACGGTACTGACAAGGACTTCCCAGTAGGTCACCCATCCTGAAACTACTCCAGCTCAAGCACGCTTAACTCTGGAGTTCTCTCAAGACCTGTGACCGAAAAGATAAGTGCACTTTGGTGATATAGGTAACCAAATCAATTCTTTTAAGCCTCTCCGCATATATCGCATATACCATATATGCCCTGAAACCGGGGTGTCACACATAAAATGTAGGTTAGTTTTGCATTTGACCAAAAAATCTGTACTTTTTTTTGTAGACTTCATTTACAGTCTACTTTTAAAAGTAGACTGTAAATGAAGTCTACAAAAGATATGTACTTTTGGGTCAATTTTTCGAAAGATTGGTCAAACACAAAACTATCCTCACTTTTCAGAGTAGACTTCAAATGCAGTCTACTTTTTACGGTCAATGGTCTGGTCAAATGCAAAAGTGACCTGATTTTTCCGCTGCCTGCACACGAAGTCTACAATATTTTTTATTGTTGTCAAAGAAGACTGTGTAGACTTAAAATGCAGTCTACTTTACTTTTTTTACAAATAATAGTCAAATGCAATTCTAACTCTAAGTTGACTTGTAGATTTCAAATGCAGTTTACATTTATGAACCAGATCTGAAATTTTTGAAAGTAAAAAATCGTTACCTTTATCACTCGTTCGACTTTGTATTCACGTTCTTAAACCACTGAAACTATCAATTTCACTAAAAAAACAACCCCAACCGTTTTATTTGGAAGAATTACGGGAAAACATGAAGTTATGAGTGAAAATTTTGAAAGAACAAAAATTAGAGAGTTTTAGATGAAATTGGAGAGAAAATTAATGATGTCTAAGTTATGAGATCAGTTATTATGCATTTACGTAAAAAAAAATCAGTTGGTGTAGCATTTAGAGCTTCAATTTGGTTGTTCATGGTGGTTGGAAAAATTGAAGAAGATGGCATTTTCGTAAATAAGTTGATAATTTTTGGTGTTTTAGTCTTTTGGTAAGTTTCTGATTTTGAAAAAAAAAAGAAATAAAGAAAAGATAATGGCATTTTGGTGAATATGAGAAGAAGAGAAGGAGAAATTTTTGAGAAAGTGGTGAATATTAAAGAGGAAGAAAAAGTGGGTTAGTTTTGCATTTGACCAAAAGAAGTGGGTTAGTTGTGAAATGATCTCTTCATTTTTCTAAATCGTCGTGAGTTGGATGATCAAATTTAAATATCTGATTACATATTTTTAAACAGCCTCATCATTTACATCTTACAAGTGAAAGGAGCAATGACCTTTATCAGCAACAATTCACATCACTCGATTAGCTCTTAAGAATCAACAATGTTAATAATTAAGAAATTAATAAAAAAATTCCTATGTGGCTAAATCATAACTATTAAATATAGGCAAATGGTTAGTTTTGTAATTATAAACTTTTTTTGCTCTTGCATGCAAATTTCCATAGAAATAATTTATGTGTTACAAACTCAAGGTCTGAAGTTTTAGACATTCAAACCTAAAATAATCAATTTCCAATATTTTTTTTGATGAATTTTAGAATATTCATACAGATTAGTCACAAATCAGTGACAATATAGTCGCAGTTTGGTGACTGTTTTGCGACTACACTTACTTACTAAAAACGGATTCGCAATACAGTCTCAAATTTGTGACGATAGAATAAAGTAGCACAAATTATTGATTATTTTAAGACATTAATTAGTCCTTCTGTCCTCTAGTACCGACAAAAAACGTTGTGACTCTTTTGTGACTCTATTCCTGGAGTCGCGAATCTGTGGCTGAAAGTAGTGGTCATGACAGTGTCGCAAATTTGTGACTAAGTACTATGTCGCTATTTAGTCTCAAATTTGTGATTCATCTGCGACTGTCTAAAAACCTCCGAAAAATTGTCTGAAATAAGTCGCAAATTTGTGATTGTTTTACGACTGTGTTAATCAGTCACAAATGTGAGACTACAATTTGCAGAGTCGCAAATCAGTTACATAACAATCTCCAATTAGTTACAAAATTAATGACTAACTTAACAGTCTCAAACATGAGTCACTAATCATCTGTTTTCTTGTAGTGTGTGACAAAAGGCTTTCGTGGTTGGAATAAATCAGAGAGATTATCTTCTCATATGGGTGCAGGTAATAGCTTTCACAATATTGTTGTTAAGAAGTGTGATTATTTGAGCAAGCAAGACCATTCTATCAAACAAGCTTTTTATAAACATGATGATGTGGTAAAAAAAGAGCACCGAACTCGGTTAAATGCTTCAATTGGTGCTTCAAGATATTTGCTGCAACAAGGATTATCTTTCCGTGCTCATGATGAGTCAGAAGAGTCTGCTAATAAAGAAAATTTCTTACAACTCTTGCAATACATGACATATCAGAATGAGGTTGCAAGTAAGGTTGTTTTGGAGAATGCTCCAAAAAATAATTCAATGACTTCTCCACCGACTCACAAAGATATTGTCCATTGTTTTGCGTAAGAAGTTGTGAAATCTAAATTATAAGAAATCGGTCATGGTGTTTTTGATCTACTAGTGGATGAATCGACCGATGTTTCTTACAAGGAACAAATGGTTGTTGTTTTACGGTTCATCAGGACTGATAATATACAGAATTTAAGCCATTTGATCCATTTTTCTAAAAAACCTAGTTTAAGCATGACGGCTTATTTAGGAGACAACTTTTTTACTATCTATTTATTTATTTTTCTATTTATTTTAGTATCGATCGTTGAATAATTTCAATATCATCTGGATGAATAATGGTCTCCAGCTTTGATTGGTTCCAAACATTATTCCGATCATTCCTGAGATATACAACAAGAATATAGCCTTGAGATAAATAAGAATGATCAAAAACTTATGTGACACAATCGTAATTTACGCTTAAAAAATCACTACCATCATAATCATCTCCCGCGATAGAGTAAAAAAAAAACAAAAGAGCTGCGCACTCACCTGGCACTTGGACAAGAAAATAAAGAAACATCTGTCGAGCCCATTTCTAGAATAATCTATTTTGGATCGAAAATGGCGGTGGTTGAGAATGGAAGGATTTGCGTGACCGGTGCCGGAGGGTTTCTAGCTTCGTGGGTCGTCGATCTTCTCCTCTCTAATGATTACTTCGTCCATGGCACTCTCAGAGACTCTGCTGGTACTTGCCCTTCGGAACTTGATAGAATCCGAATCTGTAGCTCTTGATTTTGTTTCTTCTTTGTAGTTGCTTCTCTGCTTTTAGTGGTGGACTATTCTTGTTCTGATCTAGAGTTTTCACATGGTTCATGTTTATAGATAATGAAAAGTATGCTCATTTGAAGAAGCTTGAGAAGGCTAGTGAGAAACTCAAGCTCTTCAAGGCTGATTTGCTGGACTACGGTACTCTTCGATCCGCAATCGCAGGTTGTAGCGGCGTCTTCCATATCGCAAGCCCGGTTCCTTCAAGTATAGTCCCAAATCCTGAGGTGAGGATTTTCATTGCTATCATCTCATTGAAACTGCTTTACATTGTCTTACAACTGTTTTTGTTTTGCAGGTCCAAGTGATCGCACCCGCTGTGGATGGGACGCTGAATGTGCTTAAAGCGTGCGTTGAAGCGAATGTTAAGCGTGTTGTCTATGTTTCCTCAGCTGCTGCACTTGCTATGAACCCTAAGTGGTCTAAGGATCAAGAACTAGATGAGTCATGTTGGTCTGACCAGGAATATTGCAGGAAAACTATGGTTATTGCACCCTGATCTCACTTGTTAGATTTCACACCTCATTAGTGTACTGAGTTTAGTTCCTTCTTGCAGAATTGGTATTGTCTGTCAAAGACAAAAGCAGAAACTGAAGCTTTCGAATTTGCGAAACGAACTGGAATTGATCTTGTCAGCGTTTGTCCTACTATGGTCTGGGGACCTGTACTGCAAGGGCACACAGTAAATGCTAGTACCCTTGCTCTGGTCAAGCTTCTTAAAGGTATGTAAGCAAGCCTTATCATCACCTAGGACCTTTTATAAGCAACTTGGTATACAGGTTAGTGAATCTCAGGTATTTTACTTTTTGTGTGGTGCAGAGGGTTCTGAATTGCGGGAGAACCAATTGCGACTTGTGGTAGATGTACGTGATGTAGCTAAAGCTTTACTTTTGGTTTATGAGAAAGTAGAAGCTGAAGGAAGATACATATGCTCATCCCACGTTGTCGAAGAACAAGATGTGGTTGAAAAGCTCAAGAGTCTTTATCCAAATTACAACTACCCAAAGAAGTAAGAGTGAAAATCCTAATAAGCAGTTTTTGTTAGTCTGCAAGTATTGCTTTAAGAAGAGAATATTTGCTGAGTAGGTGATTTCGTCAGTAAACGATGTCACTTAGTGTCTGAAATTTCTTCAAGATATGAACTTTGATCCAAGCTCTACTTGTGCAATTTCAGATATGTTGAATCGGAAAGAAGGTTGACGATGAGTTCAGAGAAGCTGCAGAAGTTGGGTTGGACTTTCAGGCCATTGGAGGAAACACTGGTGGATTCGGTAGAGAGCTACCGGAAAGCTAAGATTGTGGACTGAAAACTTGGAATGAAGAGCAAAAGAGAGTTTTGGTCATGTTCTTGGCTCCATGACTTCCAATCTGCACTCTCTCTCTCTCTCTCTCTCTCTCTCTCTCTCTCTCTCTCTCTCTCTCTCTCTCTCTCTCTCTCTCTCTCTCTCTCTCTCTCTCTCTCTCTCTCTCTCTCTCTCTCTCTCTCTCTCTCTCTCTCTCTCTCTCTCTCTCTCTCTCTCTCTCTCTCTCTCTCTCTCTCTCTCTCTCTCTCTCTCTCTCTCTCTCTCTCTCTCTCTCTCTCTCTCTCTCTCTCTCTCTCTCTCTCTCTCATCTTTACTCAATAATAAAAGAGCTTTGCATACATCTTCTCCATGAACAATTTCTTGAGTTTTTAAGCTTTAAACTTATGTAATGTTTCACGTCTAATGCAACAAATTTATTTTCCAAATTTCGGTTTATCATTAGGAGGTTTCTCCTATATCCCTTTCCGTCACTTAGTTTATTCTTATGGGAAGTATTAAACCTCGCATTTGAAGTGATTTTTAATATTTTTGATATGATATGTTAAACTCTGTTTTATTGATAAAATCTAGTATTGTTGAACTAGTAATTTGGAAAATTAACTTCAAATTCACTAGTATTGGAAATATACTAAAGATTTGATTTTAATGATTTTAAGTAGGGGTGGACATTCGGATCATTGGTCGGATTCGGAACGGATTTTTGGATTAGGGCTTACTAATACCATTCAGGTATATTTCTATTACGGATCGGGATCGGTTCGGATCCTTTCGGGTTCGGGTCGGATTTGCTACTTATTTTAAGATCCAAACTCATCCAAAGTCTTATCGGATTCGGTTCGGATCCGGTTTTTTCCGAATCCAAACATAAGTATAAAGCCACTAATGACATTAAGAATAAAGCATAAATATAAAAAGAAGGCACGCATTCAAATATAAGACCAAAATGAGGAAAAAAACGAGTCTTATACATTTAATAAGGTTCAAATTTCAAAAAATTTATAAAATGTGAAAGAAAGAAAAATGAACATAAGTAGAAGATATACATTGTTTCTATATACTTGGTTTGTTCGGTTATTATTTCGGTTATCGGATATATCTGAAACCGAACCGAAATCCAAAGTAAAACAAATTGAAAACCATTCGGTTATGTAATAATAACCAATATAGATCCAAACTGCTTAATTTCGGTCGGGTTCGGTTTCAGATTTCGGATTCAGATAATTTGCCCACCCCTAATTTTAAGAGATTTTAGATGAAATTCAAAGGATTTTTTAACTAAAAATACAAATAGTCAATTCTCATGGTTTTCTGGGGCTTGTAGAATTTTATAATAAATTTTTTGAAATTAAAAAAAATCATTAAAATCATTTAAAAACTCAGTAAAATCTAATATAATGGTATTTTTGGAAACAAAACTTGTAATAATGGTATTCTAGGGAATTTTTCAAACTTAATTTGTAACATCTTATTCTTTGGGATCCTGTTCTTGATCATCTTTCTTGAGGTTTCTGTATGTGTAAAACCAAGAACACACAAGAAAATAGCCAAAATTCAAGACTCCTAATCTAATACACATTATTAACTCTTCCGTGGTTTAAGTCATCTGGTAGCCACACGCTGGTCCTCTGGATCAGATTGATCAAAGCTGTGCTCAGATAGAAAGCGATTCCAATCACCACTGAGGTCAATGAAGTCGCAGTGTTCCTAAGAGACTCAGGGAATTCTCCATATAATAATTCAATACTCGCGGGAAATTGGAAAGCTTCGCCTATTCCTACCATCATGAGAGGAATAAACAACCATAACACTGACATGAGATGCTCATTTTCAACTGTTTTCAGCCTCTTTGCTTCGACAACCGCGGAGATTGCCATGCTTAGGATTATGAGAACTTGGGCTATACCGACTTTTTGAAGCGGTGTTAGTGGTTTATGTGTTAGCTTTTGGTACAATGGATAGATGAGCCAGTTGTTCATTACAATGACAACACATGCTGAGATAAGTACTATGACAAGGAGGGAACCAGCCGGGACTTTGAAGTGAGGGCCAACCCCACGGTCCGTGACTAGAGCTTGGAGTACCACCAAGCTTGCTTGCATCACCATGGGAGTACTAATGAAGATTATGGATAGCCATAGAGGAAGAAGCCGGAGAATGGCTTTGTAATCTTCTACTTCTTGAACAGAACATAGCTTCCAGTTGTTATTCGCTGAGCCGTCTTTCTGATTTAAGTCGTCATCGGTCTTCAACGCTGCACGATTGAAGAACCTGCAGATGTAAAAGTTTTTCAATTCTGGTTCAAGTTTCATATATCAGCCAAGTTTTGTTCTCACCTAAAGCTCAAGGAAGGCATTGCACGAGGAGTCTTGACCGCTTTGGCGAGTCCATGGTAATAGTCTTCTTCTTTGAAAGAAATCACAGCCTTTCTTTTCGCGGTAGCAGCAACTACTACGCGGCTCAGGCTTATGAAGGGACTTCCCATTGGTTTTTCATGCTTGTAAAATCTCTTCCCGGAGACGAAAACAATGAAACTGACCAAATTAGCGATGAGGCAAAGACCGAACCCAAATTTCCAGCTAACATTGTCCTGCGTATAAACAATTGCTGTTGTGCTAATAATTGCGCCTGTGTTTACTGTGAGGAAGTACCATGTAAAGAGCTTCCTTGATCTTTAGCTTTCTCATATTGGTTTGCACCTGCGGATGCTAAGGTGTATCGCGTTCCACCTGATCCAATGGTCACTAGAGCTAAAGCTGCGTACAAGATCCCAAGCTCAAGTGTTGACGGAGACTTGCATAGTATTGAACCCGTTTCACACGGTCGGGGTCTCAAATAGTCCAAAGATGAGATCAGAGTCAAGAGAAGTATACCCTGAAAGTGTTGAGCTTTATTTATGAGAACATAGAAGAGAATCACGTCATGAGTCTTGGACTTACAGTGAGAGAAATGAAGGTCGAGGCGACAATGACATGGATGTCTCCAAAGAAAGAATCAGCTACAATGGCTGCAATAAAAGGCAACATGCTGGCGCAACCATTGACAATGTTTGAAATCTGAGCAGCAGCGATGTTTTTGATGTTGAATTCCTCGATCAAGAAGACGATCAAGTTCATTCCCCATCCAAAAGAAGTTATGGACAGACCTAACAATGTAGCTGCACCACATTGAACCAAACTGAAATTTTTTAGAACTTGTTAATGTTCTAGGTTCAATAACATATAAACATGTAAACCCCCCCCCCCCCAAAAAAAAAAACCGATCATGAACGGAAAAGTGATCCAGCCACCACGCTTTCTGCTTGGATGATCGCCAGAACGCTGCGCTTCCGTGTCATCCGCGACTGAACCATCCATGACAGAGAAGAAAAGAAGAAGTTACTCTGACTTGTGCTTGTGTGATGATGATGCACTAGGATAAAAAGCCTTAAATAACCACAAATGCAGAACATCTAGTTTTCAAAATTGACTCTTAGGTGTAAACTAAATAACAAAGTTAATTAAATTCAATTAAATCAAGAGAAATTGGGTTGGGTAACAAAGAAATAAGACAAATTATAAAAATGACAAAATTCTAAGTTAAACCCCTACTGTTTTCTAAAGGAATCCCATCACTTTATTGTCATTTTTCTAATTTCCTTTTAATTCTTTGTTATTAAGCTAACTAACCTTTAAATTAAATTTGAATATGAAAAGAAAATATCAAAATCAAAATAAATTAAATGATTGATACAAAGTGGAATAAACAACTTAAAAAATCTGCAAAAGTAGAGTAGTCTTTTTCAGTTATGCTTTCATCAATTCTATATATTTGTTCATCAATAACTTTTTTCAATTAACTAAAAATAGGTTAAATTAAAAACTTCTACTAAACTAAACTAAAATTTAAGTTAAACTTAATGAGATTAAATCTAAATTATAAGAAAATACAGTCAATTTAGTAGAAAATATAAATTTTTGTTTATTTATTTATTTATCAATTATATATTCAGTCACCAATAATTTTTACTTTTGGTTGAGTACTATTTATCTTTACAAGTTTGAAAAGTAGAAAATTTTAATTTAGAATTGAAAAGTAGAAAAAATTTCAGTACTACAAAATGAGTTATTTCAGTATTTAGTCAACCCCAAATAGTAAAGTGGTAAATTCCTTATGGGCCTAGGACCCGGACCCGTTTGTAACTTATAGATTCCTTAATCCTTTACTTTCTCTCTCTCTCTCTCTCTTCCTTCTCCGGCGAAGTCATGACTACGAAAGCTCCAGATTCCGGCGAAATTCCGTCGGTCACTTCCGAAAGTCCCTCCGGCGTCACCGCAGCTTCTTCTCCTTCCGAAATCGATTGTATCTACATACCTAGCTACTCTCGTAAGTCTAGAAACCCCGACTAACCTTTGAATATTGTTATCCTTGACTCTTTCTGATCGATTTGACGGATTAGGGTGGTTTTCATGGACGGAAATCAACGAATGCGAGGTCCGGTCACTACCAGATTTCTTCGATTCGAGATCTCCGTCGAAAACCCCTGGGGTTTACCTCTACTTGAGAAACTCAATCATCAAGCAGTACAGAGACGAGCATCCTCAGAAGATTAGCTTCACCGACGTTCGGAGAACTCTCGTGGGTGATGTTGTCTCTATTCGTCGCGTCTTCGATTTCCTCGACACATGGGGGCTTATCAACTATTCTAGCTCCGCCTCTGCTAAGCCGCTCAAATGGGACGAAAAATCATCCGCCGGAGATTCTGCTTCTGAGCCTTCCACGGCCGTTAAAGAAAACGCCAAGAGAATCTGTAATGGTTGCAAGTCAGTTTGCAGCATAGCTTGTTTCGCCTGCGATAAGGTTTGATTGATATCCTTTTGAATAATGACACTAATAGTAGCAAAAGCCTTAATTTATGAAACTAAAGTTTGATGATGTATGTTTTCAGTATGAGTTGATATTGTGTGCGAGGTGCTATGTCCGCGGTAACTATCGTATTGGTATTAACTCGTCCGAGTTTAAGCGTGTTGAGCTTAGTGAGGAGTCGAAAGCAGTGTGGTCAGAGAAGGAAATTCTGTCACTGCTGGAAGCTGTTATGCACTATGGAGATGACTGGAAGAAGGTTGCAACGCATGTTACTGGTAGAACCGACAAGGACTGTGTTTCTCAGTTTGTCAAGCTTCCGTTCGGGGAACAGTTTGTAAAAGAGTCCGACTCTGAGGATGGTTTTGAGACATGTGATCAGATCAATGGCTTTGCCAGTCCTGAATGTGGAGGATTAGTTAAAGACCCTTCTTCTCCCAGTAAGCGAATGAAGTTGACACCTCTTGCAGATGCAAGTAACCCAATAATGGCTCAGGTTTGATATTCACTACATTTTCTCTATATAACTTAACCAATCTCTATGTTATATATGCATGAAAAATTGAAACTTTTTGTTCCATGACTAGGGCTAGAGGACCTTGTCTGCCTTCCTTTTAATTCTTGTAGTACCGAATTTAGGTGACATAGAAATGGCATGGAGGAACTACATCTTAACTGTTATGCTTCATTTGGTTGTCTCTGAATGAGATGATTCCTATATTGTCATCTGCAGGCTGCTTTTCTTTCAGCTTTGGCTGGAACAAATGTTGCAGAAGCAGCAGCTCGGGCTGCAGTGATAGCTCTATCTGATGAAGCTAGCAAAAACGCCGGTGGAGATCCAAATCGACAAGGTATCATCAAAGGATCATTTGCAGTCTCTTTCTGTGTCAATCCTATCCTATAGTGACATTTTTATTCTTCTGATACACAGAGGCCAATGCTGCATCGGGTGGTGAAACCACTAGAGACGACTTAGGAAGAGCTTTGTTGGATGCGAAAGCTCAGATTGAGAAGGAAGAGCAGGAGGTAGAAGGAGCCATCAGAGAGATTGTAGAAGTGGAGGTCAGTAATAATCTTGAAGCTCCCGTAAACATTTCTTTCTACGGTTATGCTTTGGGTATTGACTGGTGTTGATAAAAACGAAATTTGGTTTAACAGATGATGAAGATTCGAGATAGGATTGTACATTTTGAGAAATTGGATTTGGAAATGGAGAGAAGCCGGAAACAGTTGGAGGAGATGAAGAATCTGCTTTTCGCCGATCAATTAAACATCTTCTTCCACACAAGGAGGAGCCGGAAAGCAGAAGATAAGAGTAGAGTGTTAGAAGTTTGAAAGTATTGTTTCTTCATCTCATCTTCTCTTCTCGTTAAGAAGACTTGCGTTGTAGTTTACTTGTGATGCGTAGTAACAAATTGAGATGAGATCAAAGTGGAACAAGAAAAGAAGGAGAAGATATGAAACTTGAACCGCGCTCAAATGAAATTTCTTAATCTAAAACTGAAACGAATTTTTTTATGTGATATTTCTCAAACTGAAACAAAAACAGAAGGAAAAATAAATTGTGTGCATAATGTTAAGGTTAACACAAAAACTCTAAAAAAAAAAAAAAACACAAAAACTCTAAAGGAACCAGAGACTTTCAAGGTTAATGAGAGCTTGAAGACTGTAAAGGAATTAGAGGGTTTGTATACTCATCAAAACGACATTGTTAAGCAAAACAAGAAGAATTAGTTGGGGAATTAGCTGGGGCCTCAAACAAAGTCGAAGTCTATCAACTTAACTTCAAGTCCAAACAGCAAAATCTCACTTCACGTTCTTTAACTTTCGACATTGACCAATATAATGATTGAAAATTTTCTCTAAAAGATGTCATACTAGGTAACTGGCTATGTAGGAGTCGAAACTCGCACAATTGAATTTGTAAGGGTTGTGAGAGGAAATGCGAGAATTCTGAGTGAAACACAATGCAGAAAGTAGAGAAGACTGTTTAGTTGCTGTTAAGAAAACTTTATTAATCTTTTGTTGTGAGAAAATCTGAACTATTTTCTGAGTAAATACAACGGGATATATATAGCTTTTTATCCTAGGTCTAAGTGTTAGGTTTTAGGCTTGACCCTTTAAGAAATAAATAGGTTTTAGGCCCATAATATCATTAACCCCATTTTAAATATGAATCTAATTATGTTATGGACATGATTACAAATTGGCCCTTTTAAGCTTGTTTAGGATTTCTTCTGGACTTGGCAGAATCGTTCTTGTCGTCACAACAATCTCCTAGGGGTGGAATCTGACCCCTACAGTTAGCCCCCTAGTTTGGTAGTATCGAGTTAGATGATGTCAAGGTATAAGCTGTTGAAGTTTGAGATTGATGTGATGGACCATGAAGCAGCATCCAGGCGTTGACGTCTTTATCATCAATTTCAGGAAGTTGCAGTTATTCCATGTTGAAACGATGCTACCGTGTTTTCCTAGACTTGCTTCTGTTGTTGGAAATGAGCTTAGTCGACTGCAACTTAAATTGAAATTGTGAAGCAGCCAGGCGTTAATCAAGAACTTTTAGTTATTCCATGTTGAGCTGATGCCGCCGTGTTTTCCTAGACTTACTTCTCTTGTTAAGAATAAGCTTTGCAGATTGAAAATGATATCGGGCTTTTCTTTATTGGACTTTGAGGCCCGTTTTATGAGAGTTTCTGGAATTTTT
Source organism: Draba incana (assembly GCA_963576765.1). Taxonomy (NCBI): domain Eukaryota; kingdom Viridiplantae; phylum Streptophyta; class Magnoliopsida; order Brassicales; family Brassicaceae; genus Draba; species Draba incana. Next base: position 24,385,462 of record OY755202.1, read on the forward strand.
CCTGAAAACCTAGGAATTTTAGAAAATCCTCCAGGTATATATAGGCCCCCTTGGCAGTATATTTTTTCTACCGAGTGACTTTGTCTTGAAGTAAACACGTAAAAAAATCAAAAAAAATTTTTGTCTTGTAGCGGATTAGGGTTTGTAGAATTTTTTTTTTGGTCTTCTTCTGCTTCTTCTTCTCTGGTTCCGGCGAACCTCCGATCTGCCGCCATGGAGCTTCACCGTCGCTGTACGCAGCCGATCTTCCGTCGTCGTGTCTCCGTCGTCGCTGTACGCAGCTGCTCTGCCGGCAATCGCGTCCCGATCCACAGCGTATCTACTTTCATCGCCGCTCGATATCACCAAAGGAGGAGCTCTGATTTGACGGGTTCATCGCCGCAAGAGCCTCGTCATCACCGCAAGAGCTCCAGGAGCCTCGATTTGCCACCGCAAGAGCCTCGATCCGCCGTCGCAGATGCCTCGATTCACCGTCGAGATCCATTGCCGACGTTGCCTCCATCTTCTTCATGTTACGGTGGAGAGGAGATTCTGGGGCTTGCTTCATTGTCTAGAGGATCGTGACGTGATGCTGCAACGACCGAAGCTCCGGCATAGCGTGGCTACAATCAGAATCCTCGTCGGCGGTCAACAATGATAGTCGGTCAACGGGTCAACATTGTACGGTCAACGGGTCAACATATTTTTGGTCAACAGAAGTCAACAAGTCAATGGATCAACTGGTCAATTGATAAACAAATTTTTGGTCAACAGATGTCAACAAGTTAACGCAGTCGTTCCTGGTTTTGATTTTGAATTTTGACTCGGAGTCTGGGTTTTTATTGCAGCGGTTTGGGAATAAATTCAGACTTAGATAATTCTGTAGAGATGGTTGCTGATCTAGTTGCGACATTTTTCTTTTGGACGCTTTTTTTTTACTTTAGCGAAATTGTCTTCAGAATTTATGATTTAGTCAAATTCCAACTTCTTTTTTTATTTTCTTGCAATTCCAAGCAGCAACGACAAGTTTCGATTGACCTATTTGATCTTCACGCCGCCTTCATTGATGGGAAGTGTAGCTAAAAGGAAGACTTTTCTTTATACCTCGTTAGAGAGGCACTCATTTGTCGTTTTGGAATGCATCTGCTAACTTCTTCACCAGAGATGTCGAATAACGGGAGGAAATTGTCTGCGCGCGAGACGAGAGCTGTTGAGGCTAGAACTGACACCAGTGCGAGGGCGTTGCAACAAGCTGGAACGTGGTCGTCAGTCTCTAGAGCTGGTGCTACTACTGCTTCTGCGCGTAAGTCGCGTCGTCCTAAACTCGAGTGAAATGTTACCACTGATCGTCGTTGTGAGTCACCAAGTCACCACGATGATACAAGGAAGAAATACGATGCTACAGAGTCGAGTTGCAAGCGTCCTCGAGAATATAGCGAGAAAACAATAATTCGAGAGATTGGTTTAACGATAGCGGCTGGGCGGCATCTCATTTGTCAAAGGTCATTCTTCTAGGAACTGAGTTTCCTCATTCGAGAGATATGTCGAAGAAAAACGTCTACTCGACCATGGCTCTCAATTGCATGTAGGTATGAGTTTCTGACAAACTTTGCAGCATCTCCCTTTTCGCTTTGGATTTACTAACTTGTTTCACCTTGGCAGTTATTTGGTTGCTCAACAAGCTAGCCGTCGACTATGAAATGAATGCTCTCTCGCAGACTCGTGAGCTGACTAATATTCATAAAGCTTGTGATGACCATAAGAAGTTGAAGCGCGAAGCGGAGGCTCGAGTTACTGTTTTGGAAGCTCCTGTGAAGGAGACTGAGATAAGCGACACGAGATAGATGGCACATTTCCAGAGTCAAAAGCTGAGAGGAAATGCTTGCAGCAAGAAGTCTCTGCTCTGACTGCCCGTTTAGACGCTGCGATCAAGCTTCAAGATGCAACCGTTCAAAGTTCAGGCAAAGTTCGAGTTGAAGGCAGAGTACGAGTCGAAGATGGGACAAGCTAGAGAGAAGCTTAGGGTGATCAATGATCGACCTAGAGTTGATATTATCAATCTCGCCCAAGTTTAGAGGAATATTGAGGTTTTGATGCTGCTTCAGAGCGACAAGGCGCCTGATCTTGATGATGAGCTTAGCGAACTCAAGAAGCAGGAGGAAGGCTTGTCGGAGGCAAATGAGATTTTTGCTGAGCATGTGCACAAACTTGAGGAAATCTTTGGGAGTTCAAGATCCGATGGAGGGGCTCCTGTTGTACCAGTTCTTGCTCGTGAAGAGGCTGATTCAGATTCGAGTTCTTCTAATTCGTCCAGTGATGAGGATTCGTCAATGTCTACGACTGAAGTTCCATCAAAGGAAGTTGTTGAGGTCGTTGATGGTGCTTGAGATAACAATGCCTTAGTTTTTTTTTTTTTTTTTGGTTTTCGGTGTTTTCTTTAGCTTGGGTGGTGTTTACTCTTTTCATGTTTTGTTTTGTTTTGTTCTGAATCTTTGATAAACGCATTATGATATAATACGCCGTTTTTGTCATACGAAAGAGTATTCTGGGAATGAACCTTTTTCACTTTTGTGATAGCCTCAGTTTATAGAAGTGCTGCCTTTAATACTTCTCCTCCAGCAGTGAGTATGTTTCTTTATCTTAAGACTAACGTTTTAGATAGCTGGATTTTTTAATAATCACTCCAGCTTACAGCTACGTTATTTTCAACACGTTTGGGTTTACACATGCGTTTTCCTCTAACGCACATGCTCTTGTAATGATCATTATACATTTGTATAACGCGTTGTTAATCCTGCTAGGGATGTAATAGTCAGATCTGAAGCTTGTGAAGCAGACCGTCGCTGTGGCCAGCAGCGAGGTGTTGTGTCTGTTTTTGGTAAGACTTTTGTTATCTACGAGGGATTTTACTGTAAATTGCTTTGAAAGAAGTCTGCTTTTGTTAAGACTTAGATATTACAAGAGAAACTGTTTCAGATAAGTTTGCTTTGTTTGATTTCTGCGAAAAAGTCAAGTAAGAGAGATGGGAGTATACGAGTATACGTACCCCCACTCCCCCCTTTTTAAGGAGGGGGGCAGCTGAACCCATCCGAAGATGAGCTGCCTACGTACCCTTTGCAGGGATCAAGCTGCCTCGTAGTTCAAGTAAAACTACCTTAGTGATTGTTCGATAGCTTGTCCTCTTGTTGCAGTCGCTCGGTCAACGTTTAATTTATTTTGAACCATTGTTATAGATATGTTCACATTTGTATTTGACTATTTGTGGTGATATTTTCATACCATAAGTTTAGAAACACATGAAAGAGTCCCGTCAAAGTTATCTACACAAAACAAATCCCCCATTTATGTGAGCGATATACCAGAATTACAGAAGATAGCCCAAGACAGAAGGATAAAAGGCCCACCTGCGAAATTCATCTGTTAACCTAGGTTCCCGATTTGTTTCATATATAATCCCCTGTAAAACTTTGAAATCTGTTTTAATGAAAAACGGCATTAGTCAATAAAAAACCTTTTAGTTTCCCGTCTTTCACAATTTAAACCTATGAAGCATTCTTAGTTATTAGATAGGAGGAAACAGATTAAATTGATACAAAATAGTGTTGGTCGTTCTTCATTCAAGAATAATAATAAGTGGTGTGTCTCATCAATTGAGAGTCTCAATACGAAATCAATTTGCCAGAAAAGACCAAAGTTTAAAGTTGGAGATCTGGTATGGTGAGAGACAAAGAAAAAAGGAGATCTGGTATGGTGCAAATATGTGCAGCGTCATGCTCGAGGTCCGTTGTTACATTTCTTAATTTCCTTTGGTCGAAGTAAATTTGAATTGATTGTTGTTATTTACGATCTTGGTTTTGACTTCTTTGTCTTCGCCTCAGCATCTTTAGCGTTGATTATGATCATACATGCATTTACATCATACAATATGGTTAGTTCTCTAATTTTTTTTATCTAGTCCTATGTCCTAACATTGTTTTCTTCAAATTTATTGCTCTTGAATTTTATTCGCCATAAATGCAAGTTTTATATTTTCCATTTTTCTTCTCATGATCATTTTTTTTTATTTTGATCTCTTTTTTATATTTTACTATTTTGTTTAGTGTGTGGGAATAAAAGTAGTACTTGCCGATTTAAATAGAGATAAAAATGTATGTTTATAAAGATAAACTTCAAATGAATTCTAAACGAAAAATGTATTCAAATCAAACATAATATCAAATATTTAACGCGTCAAAATTGAAATTGACTAAATATCAAAAAATAATAAATGCGCAAAAATAACATATTGGTAAAAAAAATAAAGGGCCAAAATTTGGATTGACTAAATAACAAACTTTATAAATTGACCTCAAATTATGTATTTTTATTACCTAACAAAGTATACGTGCATTGTCTATGTTTTAATCATGTATATCATGTCGGATTATGTACACGTTTTTGCATACATATTTTTCTTTTGAAAATTTATTAAAATTTAATTTATATGAAGGTAAAGTAAAATTAATGAGTTATTTCGTGCTACATAGATAATCTAATATGTTTTTGAAAACCTTTTTTAAAATAATCCAAATTCCAATCAACTTCTTCATAAAAGAATTAAAAACAACAAACTTCACAAAATTCTATATAATTCATATTTGTCTAGGTAACATATTTGTAAGAGAGAAACTTGATGAACCTTAGTTATTGCAAAATTAAAAACGACAAAACATGTATCCAACATGACATGATTGGTAAAAAAAAGAATTTCAAAATTGTTCTTTCGAAATATTTTTTTACAAAAATTTCATTATGAGTTGTCTACTTTCAAAAATGACAGAAGTTAATGTTTTTTAAAAAAATCTAAACTCTAAACCTTAAAATATAGGGACATTTACGAAAATGCCACTTTTGACATTCCACTTTTCAAATATGCCACTATTAAATTATTTTCATACCAAAACATGCCACTAAAAAATCCGTTTAAAAACTTAAAAAAAGAAAAATCAAAATCACTTTTTGATTTTGATTTTTCTTTTTTTGAGTTTTATTAAGTTTTTTGGTGTGTGAGAAGAAAATTGCACTTGTAATTTAATAAAGAGAAAAGATGTATGATTGATGGGGGAATTACAAATATGCCACCTTTGAAAATATGTTTTTGAAATATGTCACCCTTGAAAATTTACTGCAAACATGCCACCTTTTATAGAAAAAGAAAAAATCATTAATTTTTTTTTTCTTTTTCTCAAAACTCAAACCCTAAACTCTACACCAAAAATTGTAAAGTGACATGCAAAGAGTGGCATATCATGAAAATTTTCATGATTTATAGAGATAATACTTCAAATGTTCTAAATGAAAAAAAAACATGTGTTCAAATCCAATACGATACTAAACTAATTAACGCGCCAAATTTAAAATTGATTAAATATATTAAAATAATAAATGCATCAAAATAAATTATTAGGAAAAATAACAATCTGCCAAAATTTGCAGTTGGCTAAATAAGAAAACTTCTATATTGATTAGAAATTCTAATTTATTACCTAAAAAAATTATAAGATGCATTTTCTATGTTGACTTTTATTATCAAGACATATAATTTTTGTTGAAATTCAAAAACCTAAGTGGGATGATCAGTGATAATTCGGTGAGTCCTTCAAACCCAAATCAAAAAGGTTCTCGTTTCTAAAATCATCTAAAATCGAACTTAAATACAGAGAAAAAACGATGAAAACCCATTGAAATTCCAATAGAATTCACACTTAGTTAGTTGGAAAATAAAAAATTTGCATCTTTTAAGATGAGCATGAGAAGAAGAACAAAACCCCAAAACCATATATTTGCAAGTTTAAAATCAAACTAATCTTAAGAAACAACGCAACAACATCAAGACCATCAAAATTCAAAAAAAAAAAGTAGACGTTTTCAAGATTATGTTTATTGAAATAGAGTTTACAAAAAGGCAAGAGTGAGAAAGAGAGAGAGGATCGACCTCACGTTATCGAATTTGGTTGCAAGAGAAATATCTCGGAAACCCACAAAATCGAAGACGAATGTGAAGCGTAGCAAAATGGAAATGTAGCGAAATGCAAAGAGCTTCTAAGAAATATGAATGCTTCTTACCGATTTGATAAACACCTATTTATATAGATACATAAGAGGGTGAAGATATTATTTGTACGGACATGTAATCTAAAATTCAATGGCAAAATGGTAATTTTATAATACATGTACATGCAAAAATAGTTTTCACCACTATGATGTATCTATATAAATAAGCGTTTATCAAATCTGTAAGAACCATTCCAGTTTCTTAGAAGCTCTCTGCATTTCGTTGCATTTCAATTTCGTTATGCTCCTCCTTCGACTCCGATTTTGTGGGTTTCAGAGATATTTCTCCGACAACCAAATCCAGTTAACTTGAGGTTGATCCTCTCTCTCATTCACTCTCGCCTTTTTGTAAACTCTATTTCACTGAACATGATCTCGAGAACGTCTACTTTCTTTGAATTCCGATGGTTTTGATGTTGTTGCATCGTTTTTTAAGATTAGTTCGATGTTGAATTTGAAAATATATGATTTTGGGGTTTTGTAATTCTTCTCATGCCTATCTTAAAATGGTGCAAATATTTTATTTCCCGACTAATTTGGTGTGAATTCTATTAGAATTCCGATGGGTTTTGATATTTTCTTCTATGTATTTTTGTTTGATTTTTGATAATTTTGGAAACAAGAACCTTTTTGATTTGGGTTTGAAAGACTCATTTATCATAGATTTTCCCGCTTAGATATTTGATTTTTTTTTGGTCTTTCATGACCAAAATTTGTCCTCTCTACTTTAAAATAAAAAAGAACTGGAATAAACAAAAAAGAAAAAAGAAATTTGGAAATAATATATAGTTGACATAATAATCCAAATATTCAGATTTCCCAAGATCTATTATTTTCTTTCTTGAATGCAAAAAGAAACTCTTTTTTGTCCTAGGAGAGAATAATATATATATATATATATATATATATATATATATATATATATATATATATTAGATTAAGACCCTCGCGATGCGAGGATTATTTGATTTATTGTAAATAGTTAGATTTAAAGAATGTTTTGGGAGAAAACATAATATCTTCTTAATTCAAATCCTAACTTAGATTATGTAGTGACTAAATTTCTAGGTTCATATGTAATTTGAAGGTGTATAATCTCATATATAATTTGAAAAATTTTGAAATCAATAAAGTATATATGCTTGATATAAATTAATTTAGTTTTAATCATTAAACTATTTGATATAATAATTAAATCATTCTTACTTGTTTTGACGATCGTTCTTTGGTGCTATTTCTTAAACTTTAAACATGAAACACATCTTCTTTAATCTAATTCTCTTTATTTTCATGGTCAATTATTTTGTGTTCCCCATATATATACATATATTTTAAACATATGTCTATATATAACGATAGAAACATGCTCGTTTCTGTTTCTAATTATCTAGGTTCCTATTTTTGTTCTCCCAATTTTTGTTTTATGTTAAGTTTTTCTTTATTAAAAATAGTTTTCAACGAAATATCTTATATAACTATTTGCATAGAGGTTTTGTGCAATTTGTAAACTTACTTTATGTTTGTTTTTTTCTCCATTTTAACTACTTCTTTTTCTGGTAATTAAAAATTTAATATTACATTTAATAAATTTATATAATGAGAAAGTTACATACAATATTTAAAATTTTGACATGTGTTAGAATATACTTTGTGCTTGTAATTTTTCCATTTTAATTTTTTTTCTTTTTGGGTGATTAACAGTTTTGATATTGAACATTTAATAATTTTATACAATGAAAAACTTACATATTTAAATATTTGACATGTGTTAGAATCTAATCGACTACTTAACACTTGTCGCAATTTTGTGAGTAACAATTTTGCGCACTCTCTTTTATATAATAAGATAAGATATATGTCAAACATGTACCTATATATAACGATAGAAACATGGTCGTTCCTATTTTTAATTATATAGTTTGCTATTTTTTTCTTAATTTTTGTTTTATGTTAAATTTTATTTATTAAATTTTCAAGTAAATATCTTTTATAACTAATCGTATAAAGGTTTTGTGCAATTTGTAAATATACTTTATGTTTGTTTTTTTTTTCCATTTCAACTTCTTCCTTTCTGGGTAATTAAAAATTTTGATATTGACATATTTAAATAATTGACATGTGTTAGAATCTAATCGACTACTTAACACGTGTCGCGATATCGTGAGTTACAATTTTGCTCACTCTCTTTTTTTATAATAAGATAATTAGTCTGAAAAAATATAAAAACCCTAGTAAATTGTAGGGATCCTTCTTTGTGTTTTCACCTGTTTTTCTTTTTTTTACTCACATAAGAAATTTCATAAATGCTTTTTCAATAACCTTTGCTCACAGATCTTGAATCTCGAGGTTCTGCCAAATAAACCCATTTCCAACGAGACGGAAGCAAAGAAGTGGATTTGGCGGTACATTTCTTGGATGGTGACACACATCTCTAGTGGAAAGGTGTTGAAGCCAAGAGGAGGCGGATGGTGTGGACTTGGGAGACAACTCTTGGTTGAGTTTAATGCCAAGTATTTTCCTCAAGAGGCAGTGGATCGGTTGGAGGCGCAGTTCTTTAAGTTGGTTCAGGGAGACCGGTTGGTACACGAGTACGATGCTGAGTTTGGCAGGCCCGTTGTCTATGCGGGTGGAAGCATGGAGAATGAACGGGCGCAAGTGAAGCGGTTCTTGGGAGGACTGAAGCTGGGGTTGAGGATGGCGTGCAGAGTGTCCAAGTTCGCCTTGAGGGCAAAGTTGGTTGAGGATGCGGCATCGATCGAAAAGGATCTGAGAGAGCAGATCGAGGATTGAGCTGTGTTTCTTTTATGTTTCCAATTTGAGAGCTTTAACTTTTGTAGTGATGTTTTTAGATTTTTGTATTCTCGTTGGTGTAGAGACGATTATTACAATTTTGAAATTGATAAGATGAGTTTTCTTATATCTTTGGCGTGTGGTGTTTTGTGGAGAGTCTAAAAATGGAAATTTTACGTGGTGATTAAAACTTTATGTTTATGAGAGACTCTAGTGGAACATCCTGTGTGATTGGGTTGTTCGAGTTGACCTAAGGATTGGTCATGATGCGATGAGGTAATTATAGTCGTTAGATTCTTAGAGACGTTTGTGAATTGATTTCTCTAGGGGCCATGGTGTTGCCGAACAACTCATTCATTTTGGAGATGACAAGTTCTCATGTATACTTATTTGGGATGTGGATTTCCCATGATAAGTATCGAGGGATAACGAGTTTTCTCGAGGGGATGATGAGTTTCCCAGATACCGATAGCTTGAAGGATCTGTTCCTTAGAGTGTGAGTGGTATGATACACTGATAGCTCTAAGGATGTGTTCTTGCGAGTGTGAGAGGTGTGGAAATGAGTTAAGAGTTATTGATGTTTGAAAACGTAGGTAAGCATGAGACTGGAGGTGAGCCTCAGAGATCGAGTGAGATGATCTCGGGTGGTACTGACTGGGTTGGGTTAGGAGTATGGTCTGAGGTAGACGGTGTGTGAGACTCGAGTGGTGATCTGGAGTGGTGGTGGCCAGGTGAGGTCAGGAGTTGATCTATTGTAGAGGATTCTGAAGGAGAGCCAAGGTTCTGCGTTGGAAAAAGATACCGTGGTGGAGAATCTTGTGGGACTGTAACGGTGTTGAGAAGGAGACTTGGGAACCTGAGGTAAAGATGAAGTTGCAGTTCAACAATTGGTTCGACAAGCAGGTCGCGGCTTGGGCTTCATTTTCTTTGTGTTTCCAGTCTTTGTTGTTTTAACGTGGTGCTATGTTGTGTTGGTTCATGTATCTTTGTTTGTGATATAACGATTATGCATTTCTGAGATTTATGAAACGAAATTCTTATATTTCCAGTGTTATGAGATGTATAGTTCTTATATGTGGGGTAATGGGTTGACCCGCAGTTGGTCTTTATTGAGATGATATTTTGATTTGGGAATGTCGAGTTTGGTTCACTTGAGGCAATTCTAATCGTTGATGTGTATAGGCGTTTGGAATTTATTACTCTAGGGGCGTAGTGTCCCCGAATAACTCATTATTGGAGATGGTGTTCTCCTGTATACTTTGGCGATGGTGTTCTCCTGTATACTGATTTTGGATGGTGTTCCCAGTATGAGTGTTGGGACGGTTGTCCCTGTGTACCGATCGCTCAAAGGATGTGTTCTTGAGAGTGAGAGGGGTATTATAATGAGTTAAGAGTAATAAATGTCAGTAACGTGCGTATAAACATAGAATTAGAGATGAGCTTCGGAGGTCATGATAGGATCTTGAGAGGTGTTGGCTGTGTCGGCCAGGTGTTCGATCAGAGTGGAGATGGTACTCCGGAGTATGGAATGGCAGGTTAGTATCACAAGAGGTAGTTCTAGTCAACATGTGCTTATATGCGTATGAATTGATTACTCTAAGGGATGTGTTTTTCCCTACATATCCAGAGCTTGAGGGAGACGTCCCGAAAGTGGAGTGGTACCGGCATAGTTAGCTCAAGGGATTTGTTCATGAGAGTGTGAGGGTGTTGTGGTGAGTATGAGTAATCAATGCCTAATCATGGCATGAGCATGAGACTAGATGTAGACCTTGGGTGTGTGATCCTGAGTAATACCAGCCAGTGGGTCGTGAGTTTGGGTCTTGGTGACCAGTAAGTAAGGATTCGAAGACGAATCCATAGTAATGGGGGAGAACTGTAACGCCCGCGAACTAAAAATGTGATTTTTGGTGCGTGCATCGATCGACGCAATGGGGTGTGTTGATCGACGCAAGCGATTTTGGGCCAGAATCGGTTTGTTGTTTAATTGTCGATTTGGTGGTTTGGGTTAGTGAAACCCTAGGGCTCGAGTATATAACATGATCAGCCGTGTTTATGAGCAGAAAAAGAGAGATTTAGTCAATTTTAAGAGGAATTGAGAGAGATATTTGAATTGTGGTCAAAAAGGATTGATTCAGAACTTAGAGAGCGAGGTTTCGTGTTGGTGGTGACTCCTTAGTGAAGAGGTGACGAAAATCAGGCTTGGGAGGTATTAATTCTCTGATTTTTGTGGATGTTCATCATCATATACCAAATCTATTCGACAATTCCAAAGGTGAGTGTGCGACCATGGCTTATCTGGGTAATAGAATATGATGTGTTTATCGATTGTGGATTGTGTTGATAAAGGAATTGGATTGTATATGTGCTTTGTGTTGCTCTTGGTGTGTTGCTATGGTGTTTTGGTGCATGTGATCGCTCGATGAATCTCAGAATCGATCCAAGAGAGGATAGACTTGATTCTGCTGATTATGCGATCGTGTGTCAATCGACACCAACCTGGTGTCAATCGACACAAGTGTTGTATGTGGATCGATCGACACCATAATCTATGGTTTTGATTTTGTTGGTTAGTGTTGGTTATTGATTGTTTCTTGATAACCCTGATATTTTATATGCATGTGTGTATAGCCGGTAGATGAAATGACCATCTCACTGAGTATTTGTGATAATACTCACACAACTCTTTTTCTTATGTGTTGCAGGTAAAGCTTGTGATCGTAGAATCATGGTTATGAAGAGGAGGATGATCTAGAGTCTCGGTTATGTGTTCATTGTTTTAGAATTGCTCGTTATTTTGTTGTTTATTCTAGAATGGTTGATTTGGAATTGATTATATATGTGAATTGGTTTATTGTCTTCCGCTGGTTTCTATTGGTTTGTATGGTTTAGTGTAATTAGCTTTTGGAATTATTATTTATGGGAATGATAATCCGAGTCAATTAATTGATTTTTTTTAAAAAAAAAGTCTGGATGTTTCAGTATATATTTCGCATAAAAGTCTGATAAATTTTCAAAAAAAATATCCATTGTATATATTTCGCATAAAAGTCCATATACATCCATACTTTATGTGGTAGTCAATCGCTTGGTTAGCGTTTAATTTATTTTGAACCATTGTTATAGATATGTTCACATTTGTATTTGACTATTTGTGGTGATATTTTCTTACCATACGTTTAGAAACACATGAAAGAGTCCCGTCAAAATTATCTCAAAAAAAAAAAATCCCCCATTTATGTGAGCGATATACCAGAATTACAGAAAATGGCCCAAGACAGAAGGATAAAAGGCTCACCTGCGAAATTCATCTGTTAACCTAGGTTCCTGATTTGTTTCATATATAGTCTCCTGTAAAATTTGAGATATGTTTTAATGAAAAATGGCGTTAGTTAATAAAAACCTTTTAGTTTTCCGTCTTTCACAATTTAAACCTATGAAGCATTCTTAGGTATTGGATAGGAAAAAGCAGATTAAATTGATATAAAATAGTGTTGGTCGTTCTTCAATTGAGAATAATAATAAGTGGTGTGTCTCATCAATTGAGAGTCTCAATATGAAAGCAATTTGCCATAAAAGACCAAAGTTTAAAGCTGGAGATCTGTATGGTGAGAGACAAAAAAAAAAGGAGATCTCGTATGGTGCAAATATGTGCAGCGTCATGCTCGAGGTCTGTTGTTACATTTCTTAATTTCCTTTGGTCGAAGTAAATTTGAATTGATTGTTGTTATTTACGATCTTGGTTTTGAACCTTCTTTGTCTTCTCCTTCAAGTATGACTCGAGATTTGTCTCTGAAGTCCGACAAGGCAAATAAATCGCGTAGAAGATCTTGAGCCCACTATTGCCTCAACATCTTTAGCGTTGATTATGATCATACATGCATTTACATCATAAAATATGGTTAGCTCTCTAACTTTTTTCACTAGTCCTATGTCCTAACATTGTTTTCTTCAAATTTATTGCTCTTGAATTTTATTCGCCATAAATGCAAGTTTTATATTTTCCATTTTTCTTCTCATGATCACTTTTTTTTATTTTGATCTCTCTTTTACATTTTACTATTTTGTTTAGTGTGTGGAAATAAAAGTCGTACTTGCCGATTTAAATAGAGAGAAAAATGTATGTTTATAAAGATAAACTTCAAATTAATTCTAAAAGAAAAATATATTCAAATCAAACATAATATCAAATATTTAACGCGTCAAAACTGAAATTGACTAAATATCAAAAAATAATAAATGCGCAAAAATAACATATAGGTAAAAAAATAATGGGCAAAAATATTTGGATTGGCTAAGTAACAAACCTTATAAATTGACCTCAAATTATGTATTTTTATTACCTACCAAAGTATACGATGCATTGTCTATGTTTTAATCATGTACGTCATTTCGGATTCTGTACATGTTTTTGCATATATATTTTTCTTTTGAAAATTTATTAAACTTTAATTTATATGAAGGTAAAGTAAAAATAATGAGTTATTTCGTGCTACATACATAATCTAATATGTTTTTGAAAACCTTTTTTAAAATAATCCAAATTCCAATCAACTTCTTGATAGAAGAATTAAAAACAATAAACTTCGCAAAATTCTATATAATTCATATTTGTCTAGGTAACATATTTGTAAGAGAGAAGCTTGATGAACCTTAGTTATTGCAAAATTTTAAACGCCAAAACATGTATCAACTTTATCAAAAAAAAAAAAAAAAAACATGTATCCAACATGACATGATTGGTAAAAAGAATAATTTCAAAATTGTTCTTTCGAAATATTTTTTTACAAAAATATCATTATGAGTTTTCTAGTTTCAAAAATGACACAAATTAATGTTTTTTAAAAAACTCTAAACTCTAAACCTTAAAATTTATTGCTCTTTAATTTTTATTCGCCAAAATTATTTTTACCTTTCTCTTTTTTCTTCCCATAATCACTTTTTGATTTTAGTTTTTTTTTTGAATTTTATTAAATTTTTTGGTGTGTGAGAAGAAAATTGCACTTGTAGTTTAATAAAGAGAAAACATGTATGATTGATGGGGGAATTACCAATATGCCACCTTTGAAAATATTTTTTTCAAATATGTCACCCTTGAAAATTTATTGCAAACCACCTTTTATAGAAAAAGACAAAATCATTAAATTTTTTTTCTTTCTCTCAAAACTCAAACCCTAAACTCTACCCCAAAAAACTATACCCTAAAAATAAAATACTTATCCCAAACGGCAACACCCAAAAATATAAAAGTTAAGTTAAAAAAAAGATGGCATTCTTGCAAAGATTTTCAAACCATGGCATAACTGTAAAGTGACATGCAAAGAGTGACATATCACGAGATCGGTCATTGAGAAATCTATCATTCCAATGTCTTCAACCTTGCCTTTGCCTTTGTCTTCTTCATGAGATGATCCTTGACTAGATTGTGAAGGAGAAAAGCTTGGTTTTTTAGTTGATTGATGTGCTTCCTCTTTATATTTTCTTGTTTTCTCTTTGTAGGAATTTGTCTTGAATATCAGGCGGATCGGCGTCTTGAAACTGGACATATATTTTTCATCCGATGGTAGAAAATTGACTGATTGCGATGTCGGTCTGGAATATTCTTGCGGAAGGAAGTTTGGGAGGTGTGATCCCTGATACGAGGGTTCTGGATATACACTTCCGAACGAAGGAAAGGAACTGTTAGTCGATCTTTTGTTCCCCTTCATTTCTTCAAAACATCTTTGAAGAATCTTTAATTGGTTTTTGATACTTGACATCTCTTTTTCTCTAAGTTGGAATTGAGAGGTGTTGACCGACACATATTGCACCATACTTAGCATCTCCTTGTGAAGTTGTTCTAGGCGAGCCTTAATTTCCGATATCGAATTTTTCAAAGTGACCATCCTTTTGTTGTGGCTGCTTGCCATCTGATCCATCTTATGGTTGATCGTATGAAGAAGTTTGTTCTGGATCATCGCGTTCTCTGATTGCCAATTGAGGACTTTTTCCGCTTGAGATAACGGATCAAGGCCAGAAGAATTAACTGTAGATGGTTTAATCTTCGGGCTGTGGGCAACGCCGTCTTTTGTAAAGTCTTCAAAAGGAGGAAAGTCATCCGGATTGAACATCATAACCTCAGGGAGTTCTGATTTCTTTGGCTGGGAATACTGAACTATGAACTCGTATCTTCCATTGTCTTTGCCGAGTGTGCCCACTGATGGATCTCCTTCCAAATATCTTTTGTAGAGAGGGTCCCTCTTTGATCTTTGTCTTCTGCGTTTATCTTCGTCAGATTCGTAGTCGAGATAGTCATCTGTGCATGCCGTGCAGTTGCAGACGTCAAAGAAACAATGTCCGTTTTCGTCTTTTAACGGATACATGACTGTTCCATCTTGCTCAAAGGAGATGGGTCTCGGATATTGATCTTTGTAAGGACCATGGAACTCGCTGTCATCGATTTGGATAGCGAATTGTGTAAACATCGGTCTTCGGAAAGATGATGATCTCGCCTTCTCGAACTTGATTTCCGTGAGGCCATCGTTCCTTGAGTGAAAAGTTGCTTCAGATGTTTGTATCGGGCCTTGCGGTGCTTGATGAAGCTTCTCGTAGCTTGTCACCCATGCTTCAGGGAGCTTTTGTATTAGTTCTTCACGAGATATCTGTCGAGGGATCTGGATCGCATTTGGTGCCTGGTAAGCCGAATTAACTTCCAGGAATAACGCTTCATCTGATGAAGGAAGTACTAGATCCAGGGCATGATCTTGAACGCGGTAGACCATTTGATGATGTAGTATAGCGAGGACACTATTCTCTTGCATCGGTGCTCCAACGATCTGCAGTTGAACTTTAAGTGCCTTCAAAAGATTAGGATCTTTTAAAGATACATTAAAGTTAGGGAACAATGTTATGAAGATTGTTCCTGCGTTCAAGGTGGTTTGAACGGTTCCAATACACGCCTGTTGGTAAGTCTTTAGTCTAGAATCGACCAAAGCTATTCTCGCTGTGACCGGTAGTCCTTTTCTGGCATGTAGAGTGAGACCGATTCGTACAACTCCAAAGTGGAGATGTGTAAATCCTTGTTGCTGCCAAAGCCTCGGAAGTTGTTCTGGAATATTCAACGTGATGAACTGTTCTTCTTCGGTGGCCGGGACTTGACAGGATGAGAACTTGCTTGCTTGAACATACTCCTTGACTCTTTTGGTGGATGACGATCTTATCAGTTGAGTAACTCCACGAACAGAAAAGAATTCAGGTTTTTTAGCAAAGATCTCATACGGGTTAACAAGAGGAAGAGTAGTTTCAGGCATTTGATCACCTGGGACATATTCTACCTCATAAAGAGAATCTATATTAGAAGATGATGAACTATTTTTTTTATTTTTGTTTTTAGGTAAAGTAGAAAATTGAAAATTTGAAGGAATGATTTGAGATTCAGACATGATTATGAGAATTAAGTCTCCTAGATACTCGAACGATCAACATAAACAATGATTCTCTCAAACAAAACACAAGTAGCGATCGAAGTACTCGAGATTTTGGGATAGACCCAGAAGAGTTTCCGGTCTAAACAACACGGCTCTGCCAATACGGTGGTCGTGAAGGGGTATCTCTAATAGTGAATTGAGCCATGGCTGATGAGTTAGTGCCTACGATGCTCTCCTTTACCTGAGACCCTTTCGCGGCTGTCAACACGGCTTAGTCAACACGTTTAGATCTGTGAAGTCTCTCCTCCGCCTATCCTTTAACCTATGGTATCAGAGCCCTATAATTACTCAAATAAAGAAAAAGAATGAGTTAAGACATGTTTTTCTTCTTTTCTTATCGTTACTTTTTAACACCGAAAGTTCTCTCTTTCGCTCCCCTCCCCCAAATAAAATCCACCGCACACATTTTTAATGAGGCTGAAACTTCAATAAGCATTTCATTGAATCGAAACTGTCATAATTAAAACAGAAGAAAAGTTAAACTCATACAAATAAATTAACGTTTGATTTTATCCTCTCTAACTGTACACTTTTACCGAACAATGTACCAGGGATCGACTGCAATTGAAGATACGAAGTTTAATACTCCCTACAATTAAAATATAGCTAGAGTTACCTACGGCCAAAAGGCCACAATGACAAAGTAAGGTGGGATGTAGATTTGAATGCAAAACGTACAGAGAAGAATTGTGAATAATTCATAATAAATACACAAAGTTGGTGTGATTAGTCAAAAGTAAGTCTTAGGCAATGTACAATGCTCACCCTTAAGGGTCTAATGTGATTTTTAAATTATTAAAACACACTCTCTCTCTTACTTTTACTCAACTTTATACATTTTCTTTCATTCATTTACTCAACTTTTATTAATTTTATATTTAAACACTCTATTTTTCTTTTAAACACACTCTCCAAAAGATCCAATATTGGATCCTCTCTCTCCAAAAGATCTAATTTTATCCACAAAAACACTCTCTTTCTTCCTTTTACTCAAATTTTATATTTCAATATACCCCACAAAAACACTTTCTTTCTTTCTTTTACTCAAATTTTAATACTTTTATATTATAAGAACACCTCTTTAGACCATTCGGTGTCACCATTGTACATGCCCTTATAAGTTTGTATGTAACATAGTTGGGTCCTACTTCATCATAAAGTCAAATTATTGAATTTACTATATTTCACCAAAAGTAAAGGGACAAAGCGTATTATATTTTCGTTTATCAGCTACCTTTCTTTATTTCAAATTTCTTTCAAATTATATACAGCAATGTATCGGGATTTTTTTGTTATTTCAGTTGAATCTTATGGCTGATTGTTTAGTCATTTGCAAAATTTCTTTCAGTCACTTTGTGATATTTGATTTTTCACCTTGAGCTTGATCTCTTTGAACATGTTTTCTTTGAGTTCAATCTTCTTAATAATGAGATGCTCGATATTGAGATCCATAATTTTAGTATTGGGAACCTTCCATGCATCCTAACAGAAAAAAAAAAAAAAAAATCTCTTTCATATTCAATACACATAACAAGCAGGATCAAATACATGACTTAAATCAGAAAATAATATTTTAGTCTCTTCTTTCATTTATGCCACCTCTACCATTTCATATTTTAGAAGTGTCTTTAGTAATGATTTTGATAAGTTTATAATATAAGGGTCAATTTGTTGAATAACAAAGAAAAAAAACAGAATTAAAATACTAACCTAAAACCCTAAATCCAATGGGTATAATTTTGCCAGAGGAACTTTTGGTTAGTATTTTAATTATGTTTTTTTTCTTTGTTATTCAACCAATTCTCCCTTTATAATTTTGCTACACCATTTGTTTGAATGGTTAATTAGCCAAATAGCACAATTTAAATTATAATTACGATAATAACAATGTAATGAATTTAATGAAGAAAGTAACAACTGACATAGTGAAAATGACTATTTTAGTCTTCTCACGTGTAAAGCATATAACGAAAAAAAAATCTCCTTAGTCGCACAAATGTTTTGTTTGTTTGAAACTGGAACACAACTCCCCTTTCTTCTGGGTTTATGACGATGTGGCTGGAGTTTATAGATGTGGATTTGTATTTATAAAAACCGAGAAATGTGCGTATAAGTATCATCAATCATCTTGTGTTAGTAAGGGGATTTTGGTCAACAATACATATTATACACAATTTTTTGAATTAAACAGTATTTGTTGCTACTTATTTAATTATAAATTTATTTTGCGTTACTTTTGCCAATTTCCCTCGTTTGAATTATTATTGTTTTGTCTTTTCTTTTCCTAAACTCCCTCTTGGATATATATTCAAAGTGGCTTTTTAATTATATATATTTAGATCAAATGAATTCATAATAGGACTATCATGCTTTGGCTGAAAAAAAGAGACTATCATGCCTTTGGAATAAAAAAAAATGATATGGTGACAACTTAAACTTAATTGGATCATAATGCTTAATATTATCATAAAAGATAAATGTGAAGTTGATACAACAACCGAAGAGCGAGCTTAATATCCAAGTGAAAAAGTTGAGATGACGAGTATGATGACACTCAATTTCAAGAATTCTTAACTAGACAAACAAATCAAGGAATCAAAGTTCATATACATAACGATCACACACATTATTTGAACACTTGTGGCAAGAAAATAGTCAAAATACTAATTCTGAGTATTGGTCGATGTAATTTATACTTTGTTATTTTCACTTTACCAATTATAGTTTTATATTAATTAAAGAATTACTTATAAGAATAATCAATATTTACCAAAACTAATAAAATCAAGTAATAATATAAAAATATTATTTGAGTGTGTTATTTGATTTTGTAGTTGAAAGAAGACTCATTACCTTTTTTTTTTTTTGGTCAACTAAGACTCATTACCTATTTCTTGTTTTCAGTTCTAACTTAAGCGTCATAGAGTCGTCGGAAAATACCTATCATTCGGGTTTTCTGCGATTTCATATATTTGATGACGATGTAATACCGGGTCCCCAAGTGGTTTCAAGAAAATGAAATCCTATGAAATAGCATGAAACATACTTTGATAAATGATTTGTCAAAGTATTATTTCCAAAATTTATATACGTAATATATAATTTTGATAAATTCTCTACATATATTTTTGTTTGTTAACGTTAAAATCTTCAGTTAGAGATCTACGTAATTCGTAGCTATGTGATGTGAGACCAACACTACTTAAAAATTGTTTATGCTTATTTTTAACGGCAAGTTATTTATGCCTATGTAGAGGTTCAAGAAAAAAAAGAAAAATAATGGAAAAGTCCTTGTTGTGATTGAAAAAAGTAAAAAATAAAGAAGGAACCCAGGGAATAGAAGAATCAAAAGTGTGAGGAAAACCCATCATTACAACCATCACTCACTAGAAGCAGCCTACATTACATTTTACATAGGTTGCCATAAAACCTAAATCCCAAACAAATCATCATTACCCTCTCTTTCTCAAACTTCTCCAGCGATTTCACTTCTTTTTCAATTCCATTAACTCAAGTTCCCAACTCTCTCTCTCTCTCTCTCTCTCTCTCTCTCTCTCTCTCCACATATATATATATACAGGTGCATAGTTGAAAAGATTTGTTGACAAAAAGACAGGAAGATTCAGAGCTTTAAGAGAGAAGAAGAGATTGATTATGTTTCTTGGAATGGAAAAAGGCTTCAGATTAGTAACCAGTCTTCTTCTTCTCTCCTTCCTCATCTCAGGTTACTTTTTTCAACCTATCACTCAAAGAAGAATAAAACTTATTAAATTTTTATTTGTTAATATAATTTATTTTTGATTATTGCAAATTTCATTTAGAAACAGTCTTGGTTAGATTTGAGAATATTTTTTAATGTATATATGAAGAGATATTATAACCCTATAAATTTTGCATTTCTTTTTATTAGCAAATCCCAAAAAAAAACACAAATTATTATTCTTTTTGGTAAAGATATCGTTTATAGCTCCGTAATTTATTATTTTAAAGACGCGGAAAGTTAATCTATGTCGTAGGACTTTATTTATTTTCTTCTATAAAGATAAAGAACAAAAAAAATTGTTAGGCGACGTCCCTTTCTTGTTCATTTTCTTCCTTTTGTTATTGTCAAATACTCTGAATATGTAAATTCTTATATATTTTTTAAACTTAAGTGTAACTTACAAAAAAAATGAAATTAAAAAAGAAAAAGAGGTTTTTTGTTTTTTTTTTCCATATATGAAATGGAGCGGAGTCCAACTGTCCAAGCTTGCCAATATTCTAGTCGTTACTTTTTCTTGTTCAGTTCAAAGATTCTATGTTGTCTTTTTGTTGTTTATTGTTTCTAGCATGTTCAATTTTGAAACCTTTCAAACGATTCTTATCAAAATTTTTACTATAAATTTTTCATCATCAATTTATAAAAATTCTATGAAGAGTTTTTTTTTTTCTTCTAATGGTAGAACCCTATTAGGGGTTTTTAATAAAAAGAAAAATTATGAAAATATTTTATTTTAAGTCACATTTATTTTCTTAAAATTTATAAACATATGTATAATAACACAAAAAATAAATTGCATTTAATGAGAAGAAAAACGCGTAGACGAATCACGCAGTGACACATGGCAGATAAAACTAATCATTAAAACTTTTAAATAAGATTCGGTTCTTCATAATTAAACCAATTTTTATTTCTTTAGTATGTTTTATGTTAAGAACTTACCTTTGCTCTAACGTTTGTCATCGATTTTTTAACCTTTTTAATCTAACTTAGAAATCAGAGGAACTTGGTTTAGACATGATAATTAATGTTCTATAACTTTTACCAACTAAATCTTAGTAGACATTATTATTGATGTTTCTAACATCTTTTTTTTTTTTGGTCAAGTGTTTCTAACATATACAAAAGCTAGTACTAAACCAATAGAAGAAGAAAAAGACATAAGCACACCGTTGGCCACAAACCCAACCACCACCGCAACAACCGTGGTCCCTAACTCCGACTCTGACGCTTCTGCGGTCGCCACAACGCCACTAACGATTCCATCGCCACCACGCGTTGGAGCTAACCCGGGCGAAAGCTGGTGCGTCGCGAGAGAAAACGCTGCAAAAATGGCGTTACAAGCGGCCTTGGACTATGCGTGTGGGATCGGTGGAGCAGACTGTTCAGAGATCCAAGAAGGAGGGAAGTGTTATAACCCAAACTCGTTGAGAACACATGCCTCTTTTGCATTTAACAGTTATTACCAGAAGAATCCAATCCCTAGTAGTTGCAATTTTGGTGGAACTGCTGTCACTATCAGTGCTGACCCAAGTAAGTCTTTTTTATTATGTTTTGTTAAGGTCTTATTAAAATTTATTTCAACGAATGTGTTTTTTTTAGGATAACCAAAGAAATTCGGGATTTAAAATTCTTTTTTTTTTGTCGAACTCATGTGTGACCAAATAAGTTACTAATTGAAATATCGTTGGGCTCAAAACACTTTTTATATACATTTCCTAGTAGGAATTTAGTAATTTTATCGTTTCTGTAAAACAACCAATAACCAACCATGGAGTAATAAACTAGAGAATGTGAATTTAAGTGATGATACATGGAATGCATTAGTACAAATAACTATGCTTAGGAATGTCAAAATCAACTACCTCACTCAACTCGGTTCAGCTCATAATTAGTTTAGTTATAGCCTTTGATAGCTCAGCTGAACTCAGCTCGGTTCAACTTATTTATTACTATATGTGTTCATTTATAGCTCGCACTCATATGAAGTAGATCGTAAACTAAATGAGTTATAATGAAAAGTACAGTGAGCGACCTCAATTTGATATTTCTACTTATCATTAAGAAGTTTTATCTTTAAGAATTATTAATCATTAAGAAATTTTATCTTTAAGAATTATCCATCATATTTATTCTGGTTGATATATTTTGGAATTTACTATAGTTACAAAAAAAAAGATGAAAAACATTCCATTTTGCATGTGAAGCATTGAAAATTGTCCAGGAATGTTAATGGTCTCCACATGATCTAAACAAAGTTAAGATTGTGTACGAATTCCATATCAGTTTTGTTATCTTGACCCCATCTAATTAAATCAAATGTTTTCCTCTCTTGACAGGTATAGGATCATGCCACTTTCCGTCCACAAGGTGAAATATTTCTCAATTGAACGAACTGATTAGTTTTTTTTTTTTAGTAATCGATTTGTTAAACTAAAACTAATTAGATAAAATGAAGAATTTATGAGTTAACGAGGTTTTAAATGTGGTAATTGCAGCACAAGTGAATCAATATTGAACATAACAAGTGAAGATGGATTAGGACTTTTTGGGAGAGTACCATCACACCCAACTCCCAAGCCCGAAGCTTCAAACACTTCTTCGACATCTTTCTCATTTCTCCACTTTTATATATTATCGTCTTCTTTGCTTTTGTTTTTATGTCCCTTTTTTATAACCTTAGTTTAGTTATGTACTAAATCGAAATTTTTAGGCTAAAGTCTAGTTTTCTCAGTTCAGAACTTAACCGTTGATATTTACATATATAAGGTCCGTAATATATATATATATATATATATAGACATATTTATAAAGTTTAACACTGTCATCCAAAACGAGCATCGTATTCATGCGTAAATTTATAATAATTAGCAATTTTGTTGTTTATACAACACATTTAAATTAGTAATGACTCTCTTTGATTGATTACCTAATATGAAATGAAAAGAACTAAACTGACGAAACTAATCTAACAAATTAGAAAACGGAGAGGTAGCAATTTACTACGCCAGTTTGATCAATTCTAAACAATCTTTCTTAAATGTACCACTTTTGTCTGCTCCTACTAAAATGATAGATGAACGACTTATAATAGTGCTTCTAAATTCTGAATGACGAAATAAATGACTTTTATAGTGGACCTTTACTTGTTCGTAATATCTTAACAATTTACGTGTCGGTTACAAAGTGACTATAGTTAAAAATAACTCTAATTTATTACAATGAAATATTTTCAAATATTTCGCCCAACAGGTTTGGAAACTAGCTCCATTCACCAAACCAATGGAAACAGAGACATGGACGCCTCTATGGAAAGATGCGAGAAAATTAGTATATTTACCGCCGACGGGAATCGCAAAAGGTCCTCTAGTTCCTTGGATACTATGGGCTTTATGGGTTAGTCGAAACAAGCTTATTTTCAACGACAAGATTGTCACAATCGACGAGACTATTACCTCAGCCATCGTAATGGCCAAAGAATGGTTGGACGCACAACAAGACGCACTGCCTTCCACTCAGAAGCCACACGGAACCCGGAACCAGACCACAAACATGCCAATATGCCAAACTGATGCGGCTTGGTGTAAAGATTCTGAGGTTGCAGGCTTGGGATGTGTCGTATCTCCATCACATGGAAACAGAGCACTTGAACACAGTAAAACCACCTCACATGTTTGCTCTCCCCTTGTAGCTGAGGCTTTGGCATTGCGAGAATGGGTTCTGTTCACGCTTGACAAAGGGTATCAAGACATGAGATTCGAGTCGGACTCATCTCAACTTATCACCGCCATCAATTCGGGAGACTCACTCTTGAATGCATATGGCATCATCGAAGATATTTTAGCTTTAGCTCAAAACTTCGGATCCGTTTCTTTCGTGTGTATTAATCGCAAGTTTAATGTACAAGCCGATATGCTTGCAAAACAAGCTATTAGTTTGAGGCATGTAGACTCATGATGATAATAATAAAAATACGTATCTTTTGTTGTTCAAAAAAAAAGAAATATTTTCAAATATATTTGTGTTATTCTATAGATGACTCAAAATCTGAAGAGTGGACCAGAAAGAAAACGATCGATCTAGCCAAAACTGGATGAATCGATCCAGGCAGATTTAGCGAATAGATGGACAAATATAGATCTATATGGAGCCATCTGACGCACAGAAGAAAGACCCATTTGATCTAGATATTAACACGGGCCAAACTATTGTTTACATATGAGGTTGGACGGTATAATCTGGAAATATTTATTTATTTTTGTTTTATCTGGTGTAAGCTTATATGAAACATTTTCTTCACAAATTTCACCTAATTCGCTTGTAGGGATTGTTAATTACCAAAATACCTTTTTAGGATTAAACACTTTTCCTCTTAGTAAAGTGGGTGAGGATTGGCGAATTGGAGAAAAAGATTAGTGGTTTTGAGGGAGTTAGAGACGAAGTTGGGTGATTTGGAAGTTGATGAGTTGGGAGAGATAAACAAGAAGATGAGGTAGAAAACTGATCAAAAAGTGAAGATTTTGATGATTCTCGAATTTGGCGGTAAGCTTTTTGTGAAGTCTTGAATTTTGGCTATGGAGTCATGTTTCCTGTTAGGCTATTGTGATTGTTTTGACTTGGCAATATACTGAATTAACTTTTGAAATCCATCATTCATCACAAAGAAACTTACCCTCTATTTTTTTGTTTATTGGTTCTTCTAACACAAGTTTTTGGGAAAACAATCAAAGATATCAAAAGGAAAAATATAAAAACAAAGAACATATCAACACAATCTCAAATCAAAATCAAAAGGAAGGAAATAAATCAAAAGTTGTTTTTTTCGGATGGTTCTTCTTTTCTTCTATTGGTCATCTGTTGAAATCCGTTATTTTGTTGTAGTAGAAGATGGTGATGATGACTTGAGAATATCAAGAACTCCACAACAGTTCTTCCACCATGGCGTCGTTTCAACACCGCGCTCACCACTTAGCAAAGGCTGCAACAATCAAATTTTGTCCAAACATGATGAGTTACTTACTACTTACTACGATCCCATTTTAGATCGATTGTGTTCTTAATAGGTTTCAAGAATTGAGAGCTTTTGGCTTTAAATATATGACCTGATTGTCTGTGGATATGGGAAGGTCTCGGGTTGTGCTGCTCGATGCTCCAACGGCATTAGAAACAGTTTCAACGACCCTGGAGGAAACTTCGCCTCTCTTCTCTTCGAAAACATGAAGTAAATTCTTGGCTCCTTCGATTCCTCTTGACAAAGCATTGTCCACTGCCTCCTGAGCCTAAACAAATTTACACAATTATTAGAGTTTGTTTGTTACATTTTTGGGACAAAAAAAAACACATGTGAAAGTGTGTGACAACAAAAAGAACAAAACCTTTGTAGTTACAGAAGACGATTTTTCTGTTGCGGCTGCAGCCTCTGTCTTGACCGTTTCAGTGGTGGCTGAAACTGCTGCTGCAGCATCGGTCTTGGCCGTTTCAGCAGAGGCTGCAACGGTTTTCTGAGCATCGGTGAGAGAAGCGCCTACGGTATCAGCGGTTGAAGTAACGGATTCTTTGGCTTCGCTTAGAGCAGAATTTGCCTTGTCCAAGAAAGAAGCCATTATTATTTGCTGGTGTTTTGTGAGAGATAAGAAAAGAGAGAGTTTATATATATAAACAAGTAAGAAGAAGATTGAGAGGAATTTAAGAATTTTGGAATGTGAAACCAAAGTGAGCTGTTAAAGAGGGCTGTTTCAACGCCTCTCCAGCGAAACACTAATTAGAGAATCTCTCTAAACGTGACTTCCTTTATCAACTCCTGATTACTTAGCATCATTATTTGTATATTATTATAAAGATTTTTATTTTCGTAATCAAACAATAGTCGCGAGTATAATAAGGGTATCAATTGCATATTTGAAAAATAACTGGGTTGCCTTATCATAATTCAAATGGGTATGATGATTGGGTTTTGTAAGTTAAGAAGTTGTCATACATCAAAAATTGTATTGCCAGCATTTCCAACTAAAGGACAGCTCCTTTTAAAGCCCCACTCTCTTCTTTCCTTTTTTCTATTATTAAAAAGTTGAATATTCGAAGCAAAGTTTCAACTTTGAAGTGGTATGGTCACTAATCTTATAGTTGTTATTACAACAATGCAAACACGGTTGATACACCATTTAGTTATTGATTCTTGTGATTAATGTGGCGCGATCAATTTTTTATTGAATAGTAAATCAATATGGTACAAAAAATAATCCTGTTCTTCCAGATGCACCAAAAATATTAGGATTTGGATCTTACATTCGATCTTTAGAAAACAAATGCAAAATTTATTATGATTGAATATATAGAGTAGACGCTTCAATTTTCGTTGTACAACATTAGAAAACAAGTGACAAAAATTACATAAAAGAACAAACTATATTGAAAGATAATCCAAAGAAGATAGATTTGCTCTTAAGAGCTTATTGAAATAGAATCTAAACTAGAGATAGCTCATAGAGCTTTATTGTGCAAGAAATGAAATGGAAAGAAAAGACTTTAGTTGTCACCAAGAACACAGAGAGCTTTGATTAATACTTCATAAAGAAGAGAAAGGGCTGCGTTTTAGCAGCCAAAGTTACCTAACATAATCTCATTACAAATGTTTATATAGAATCTCTTATGCTAAAACCCTAGAGCTACATGGGCTAATGGGCTTGATTATAAGCTTGGACTTGAGTTCTCTGACACTCCCCCGCAAACTTAGCGTGGATGGAACATATACGGCTAAGTTTGAAAACCACAACTGAAGATGACTTGAGCAGAGCTAGAGTAGTCGAAATGATCACTTGGAGATGTAGACATATATCCTATTTCACTTTGAAGACAGGAAACAATTGTTCAAAAGAACCAAACAAGATCACTTGGTCCAAACTTGGAGAGCTAGCAATACTCTCTCATGAACACACTAATCTGCACATGTAGAACAAGCAATACTCTCTCAGAGGTACTTCCTTTGGTACTTGTAGAGTAAACTTTACTCCTCCAACAATACTTTGATTAGTGAAAACAATTGTGGCATATAGCAGCACCTATCCTCTAATGAAGAAGAATGAAGTCCACAGAAGTAGTTGTTGTGTTAGTAACAGCAGTAGAGTGTGATCTTAGAGCCTCAACTTCTCATCCATCAAAAACAGTTTGCAATTAACAATTTGCCACTCTCTTTGGCATTTCATCGAGCACCTTGTGTGCACTCAACAAAACTGTGTGTTTGCCATAGAAATCAACAGAAACTTGCACCATAAACTCAAACTTATCAATCCCAAAACGATCCTATTCCATTCTACCATCTCAATTCCAGACCTAGATTCTAAACCAATCATCATCTTTACTCCATGTTCTGTTTCAGAAGAAGGACAGATACATTACCAAAGAGAACGTGATGGGAAAACTCCATTTGTAGTCCATCATCGTTGATCGGAAGCTTGATGTTCTGCAACCCCATAAATCCCAAGACTTGGCTTCGTATTTTTCTTGTTAACCATAAAAATCTCTGCTTTAAGCTAGAGATTGCCAGAGAAAGCTAAAACTCGAACCTTTTTCACTGATTTGCTTAAAGGAGTAAGCTTTAAGAGAAATAGCTTTGGCTTGAGCGACGGGAGGAAGAAAGACCAAAGCTTTTAGTAAGTTCAGAAATCAAGAGAATGAGCGAAAGCTTAAAGATGGTTATATGAACAACCCAAAGAACCTGGCTCTGATACCATGAAAGCAGAGCAAAAGCTCAAAAGAAATGAAAAACAAGATTGAAACTTGAATATTATTCAGCTTACCAGATCTGATTACACACATAGCTTATTTATACTAATGATTACAAAACCCTAGTCTCCCTGACACTTGTCAGCCATCGACAGTAACACTGAAATCAACGGATACTGGTGATGATCGGAATAGTGCCAACCCGTACATCCTTGAACGGCAACGACTCTGCTTTAGCTAAGGTTTTGTCTTTAGTGAAGTTGATGACCGTTGTTGAAGATAAGGTAGATTCCTTGGGCCTTTTGGGCTTGTCTTGTATTAATGAATCAGCCTTAATGAAACCTTCTGTCTGAAACAAAACGTTTGCAACACTTAGCATATTTTCTTCCTTCATTGCTTCCTCTTTCTTAGCTTCAAGACTCTTAACATATATGACATTGACAAACGAACGCAGAGGTAAAATACATAAAATGTCTTTAAGAAACAAATCTAAATGAGATAGACTTCATCGTCGAGTTGACACGATATGTTAGATATCCAAACCAAAATCTATTATGAAGAAGGCCACAAGTTGAAGAAAAAAATGAGTCGTTTTGCAAATGCAAAAAACATATGGAACATGTATCCTCTTAAAAGAACTACTTATGTAGACCGTAAAGACTTTTCAGAAATTGAAAACCAAATTTATTCGATAAAATATATAGAGATTTTTGCCGGATTTTTCTACAACTCAACATTGGTCACAAACATAACATTTGTTAAAAGCTTCAATGAGATGTTTATGCCTACTATTTTATTTATGAAAATCCTATACGGATATTATCAAGTGTAATAATGATAATATGACAGAATGAGATCTCCCTCTCATTCGATCGTGGGACCTTGGTTTGAAAACTACAATAGATGATGAAAATGAAACCAACTGATTCCATCCAACACATCCAATTCCAACTCCTTTGAACTTTTTGCGATCTTAATAGCTTTTTGCGTTACACCAACTTTCTTTGTATAAAGAAATTCAAAATTTTATCATAATTATCTTATATCTGTTCAAAATTAGTATTTGAGCCCAAAATTAGTTTTTAATAGGCCTGAGCACTGGTACCCGTTACCCGCCGAGTACCCGCTACCCGCCTCGCACCCGCCCCGTTCGACCAAGTACCCGCCCCATTCAAGCCAAGTATCAAGCCGGTCCGACTCATTACCCGCAAGTATCAAGCCAAGTACAAGGCGGAAATTTTTTTCCGCTACCCGCAAATTACCCGCAAGTACCCGCTATTACCCGCAAGTACCCGCAAGTACCCGCAAGTACAAGCCAAGTACCAAGGCGGCTCAAAAAAGCGGGTACTTGTTTAGGCGGGTACCCATTCAGAGCAAGGCAAGTATCAAGGCGAAATTTCAATTACCCGCAAGTAACAAGGCGGGTATCAAGGCGGCCGAAAAAACCGGGTACCCGCCTCGTGCCCAGCCCTAGTTTTTAAGCATATACTGTATCTCAAAATTTGGCATGGGCCTTCTATGCCCATGTACGGTAATACCCACAATAATATATGAATGAATCTCAGCACAAGTATTAAAGAATTCCAATTTTACCCTTGACATTTCTTGTTCATTTTACGCTCGTTTCCTCCGCCGACCAGACCCTCTTTTGTACAAGTTTCGGCGTTAAGTCCGAAATGATGAATCAACTACAAAAACTTATCTCTGTTCGTCGCTTATCTTCTTCCACATTCATATCTCCGTCGTGTTTTCTTCACCGGCGGCCGTTTTCGACATCGGGGACTTATGCTTCGACGGCAGCTTTTTCCGACGGAGCTTCTAAAAAAATCCCTATTAAACCGTCAAAAACATCTTCTCTGAATGAACATGAGCTCGCCAAATTCTCTGCAATTGCTGATACCTGGTTCGTCTCTCTCGTTGATTACAATTTTGGATACAATGCTTGCTTGGTAGTCTTTAATTTGAAGAAGAAGGAATTTCATTTCTAGGAAACGATCAAAAGCGTTGATGCTTAGATAAAATCCAGAATATTATTTGGCGTTTCTTCTTGTGTGAAAGTGTAAATTCAAGGTAAAGATTATGAACATGTACTCAGAGTGATTGATTGAATCAATAAATGTGTTGATGGATTCTTTAAAAATCGGATTTGACATGATTTCTTTGCTCTGTGCTCTTTTATGAAGGTGGCATTCTGAAGGATCATTTAAACCGTTGCATCTAATGAATCCAACTCGGTTGGCGTTCATCCGCTCGACCTTATGTAGGCACTTCAGGTGCATTTCTTGCAGTGAAATTTCTTCTTTTTCCTCTTTTCAACCTTGTCTATTAGATTAACTTTGTTATTAATTTTCCAGCAAGGATCCAAATTCTGCTAGGCCTTTTGAAGGACTCAGACTTATCGATGTAGGTTGTGGCGGTGGACTACTATCTGAGGTATTTGTTTTCATGAGTTCCTGGATACCTTAGTTGGCATATGATTTTCTCCATTCTTCCTTCTACGGGATCAGTATCGGTTCTGAGTACGCAAATAACATTAGGGATAATATCAAGTTTGAAAATGTCTTCTTTTGAGCTTGTTGGGTTAGTGTTTGAGGTTGTTGTTGTTAGATATGAATATGTAATCGCCAGTTGGTTGTTGTTTTTGTCTTTCAAGCCTCTAGCGCGGATGGGAGCAACTGTCACCGGAATTGATGCTGTTGATAAGAATATCAAAATTGCCCGCCTTCACGCTGTAAGGTCTCATACTTATAGTTATTGTATCACTGATTATACAAATAACTTATACACTGGCTCTATTTTAATTGTAATGTGTGACTGTGTCCATAAAATGCGTCTGTAGGATATGGATCCAGTGACTTCAACGATTGAATACCATTGTACTACTGCAGGTATTTTCCGTACTACTCTTAGATGATGATCAATTAATCTTCGACAGAACAGAAGTTGATTCTCTTTTATCTCTCCTATATTTACTTACAAAATAATACTTTCTTTGCGCAGAAAAGCTGGTGGATGAAGGGAAGACGTTTGATGCTGTTCTTGCCTTAGAGGTACCTTTTCTAGTCCACCTACACTTCAACATGTGCATGTCCCTTTGTCAAACATTTTTGGTCGCTTAATCTCATTTTCATGTCAAATTTTTTCATAATGAAGGTCATTGAGCATGTAGCGAACCCTGCAGAATTCTGCAATTCGTTGTCAGCATTGACCATCCCTAACGGGGCTACCATACTTTCTACAATTAATCGCTCTATGCGAGCTTATGCATCAGCCATTGTTGCAGCAGAGTACATTCTACATTGGGTAATCTTCAGTTTCACACCTCATTAATCCATTTCTGTTAACATCATTTTGCTACTTGTGTTGTTGTTGCTTACACATTTTGTTTTTTTTTGTATAATAATCAACTCCAGCTTCCAAAAGGCACACACCACTGGTCAAGTTTTCTTACTCCTGAAGAACTTACAATGATACTACATCGTGCTTCAATCGATGTAAGCCAATCCCTTCCCCTTTAGTAACATTTACGCTGATCAACGACAAATCTTAAAGGACTGAAAAGAAAAAAAATGTACATGTGTCTCTCGATATGGACAAGTAGTAAAATCGCGAGAAGAAGGGATTGTTCATCTATTTGTCTATATAGGATTGTCACCTATAAAAACTATGGTTTGCAGGTGAAAGAGATGGCTGGATTTGTGTACAACCCGATAACAGGACGATGGTTATTGTCAGATGACATTAGCGTCAACTTCATTGCTTATGGGACGAAAAGCAATGATCTTGGAGATGTATAATATATTCAATCGTTCCGAGTTTGTGTTTCTCTGCGTATCTGCTACCGAGCTACAACTCTAGTGTATGCTTAAAATGCTTATAGTTATA
The DNA here is from genome assembly GCA_963576765.1 of Draba incana. Lineage (NCBI taxonomy): Eukaryota > Viridiplantae > Streptophyta > Magnoliopsida > Brassicales > Brassicaceae > Draba > Draba incana. Next base: position 24,417,154 of record OY755202.1, read on the forward strand.
GGTACTCTGGAGGTTGCTTAGGACAAGGGCAGTAGTTAAACTCACAAGAAGTGAAAATGAATGGAGTACACTAAATTCCAAATGTTCGTTATTTCTGTTAGACAAGAAGAAAATTCACATTTGTTGATATTTAGCATTCATTCTACTATTTTGTTTCTCTTTCTATGTGTACTAACTGAATTTCTCAAAAACTTGAAAGATGAAGAATTTTTTGTTTTTGTATTGTTTGACTTCAGCTCGATATGGACTTGATTCGAGACAAAGGTGAACATGTAACATAGTATTAATACAGAAAAGGTATCAAAAGATGCTATCTATAAGCATTCAATATATTACAAAAGATCCAGAGGCGAAGGACATAGCTCAAAACTTATTAATATATGCCCTTCATTGCCCTTGCACAAACCAAGAAAATAAGTCTTTTCTTATTGTAGTTTACAAAGTGAAACAAGTATGAAACCGGAAAGGGTTAAAACTGGCATTTAGTCGAAAAAAATCTGATATACAAATTAAGTAAACCTTACTTGTTGAGATCCAGATTTGTTTTGTTTGTGTATTTATTAAAACTGATGGCCAAGTTCCTCTTCCATGTCCTCCAGATCCCATATGGCTATTTTGCCATCCAATCCTACAAATAACAAACCGGTATGTGAGCAATGACATTTTCGGATTTGTTCCGGGAATTGAATTTGCCGATTCCATGAAGGAATACATGAATTTAACCGACCGACCTGAAGTGCTAAATCGCATTACTTTAGGACTTCCTGCTTCGCTCAGAGATACAATGGAACTGCAAGTTTAAGATAAAGTTACTACACTTTAAGCTCTAACAGACAATGGAGTAACATAACTAAAGACACTTCTTTTGCAAATGATTTGGTAAAAGCAAAGTTAGCTGAAGAGAGATATTTACTTTATGCAGTTGTCATGAACGCCTCCTCGTGATTTAGAGGATTCAGAAGCATTGTTGGTTGTTGCCGACTTTGATTGACCGTAGAATTTCCCAAATGCTTCTGAAAACTGATAACATAACATAATGAACGGGTTAGATAAAACAGAACAAATAGTGCCAATAGAAACTAGTAAATCCGAAAAGAGCGAGGCTACTAGCTAAAGTTCACTTATATTACAGGCTATACGGCTAAAACTAGACTTATTGCAACAAATATAAGCAAGAAAAAATTGGTATGTACCTGCGAACTGTAACTGGAACCTGAAGATACTGCTTTCTTCTCTCCGATGTATCTGATAAAGCTCCTACGGACCAAAAACACAAACTTGTAAACATAGCAATTATTGGTGTGCAGATCTTTTCAGAACTAAATTATCCTGTCTGCAATCTAAGGAGAATACGAAGATGGAAAGATTTGATTGTATGGAAAACAGTTTTGAAGAGAGAAAATCAAGCAGATTATTTCTGATAGCTACACACCATATTCCAGTATCATCTGCCGCAAATACCATCGGGTTGCTGTCGTATCCAACGCCTATCACCATTTTCTCAGAGATAAAGAGGACCTGGAACAAAAAGTTCCCGATAATATATCAATTCAGGACATAACACACAGGAGAAAACCAGGTCCTCGAAAACAAAACAAGGGTGGATGCTGACCCACATCACGAAGAGGCAAATCTCGAAATGCAACGCTTTGGGCTAAAGGAGAAGGACCAACATCATCGACAAAGTAAATCATGGAGCTATGACCTATACAAGATTACAGAGACAAGGGAAGTGAGACAGAGGTAGTCAAAACTTTGTAACCAAGTTGAAGTTCCATTGTATAATTTCGGTAGAGCACGGTGAACAAATATCGAAAGTGTTAAAGGGTATTCTGACCTACATAAGCTAATGTATTTCCACTTGGAGACCATTTCACACCAAATGCCCAAGAATATGAGAGATCAAGCTGAAGAATTTGCTGTTTCAGCAAAGACAAAGCAGGAAAAAGCTCACTAGCATTAGATGAGAAGAGTTGAGGAAACAGATTTAAGGCATACACATAATAATATTTATGAAAAAGAAGGAAAGCCTGCCAAACAAATCAAACCTCCCCAAATTTAGATTCTGCTGGTGAGCCTGCTTTTGAATCCCTGCATCAGTAAGAACTAATAAGAAACTGCTCTTATAGCGAAAATGTTATAACAGTAGACTTTCAAGTAATGAGCACACTTTGTGTCAACTCCTTTGATGAATGTTGAAAATACCCGACATTTCCCATCCGTAGATGTCGTTGCCAGAAGAATCTATTGCAAAGCAGACAATCAGATAGCACAATAACAGGAAAAGCATACATCAAACTATTTTGGATTGAAAGTATATTTTAGGGATCATGTACTCTATAGAAGGAATCTATTGAATATTTTGGGTAGAGAAACCATCTATCGAAAGCCTGATCAATTTTTAGCTACATGAAATACACAAGGTTGTGTTGATTGCACGCACATTATTCGGATGCCAGGCAACACTTGTGACTGAAGATTCATGTCGTTTCCGAATAAGTTTACTGACCCACCTGAGAACAGCAAAGCCAAGCAATGTCAGTCTACCAAAATACCAAAACTCTACATGAAACTAATAATATGCTTCGCAAGGATTGCACATATTCCAGACATGTCCAAAACCTCTACACAATACACAATTATGCATGTCAAGATAAGAAAAATAATTGGTGCTAATAACATGCCAATACATAATACATCCAACAAAAATGAAGTAGGAAACACAACATAACATCATTTAATAGACCCCCAACACCATTTGTAAAGACGACCGGCAACATGCCAAAGAGAAATCCATGACTAACAATGAGAATATAAGAGCAGGAGAAGAAAATTACCAGTTATTCTCTTGCTCATAATAGCATATACAACCAGTTTTAGCACCACTTCCAACAGCAAACTTGTTCTCTGAGGATATTGAAAAAATTAGGAACATAGATTAGAAGCAGCAGATATTACAGGAAAACTACATTCAATAATATTACCTACACAGTGAGTGAAGAAGCTACATAACTTGTAAATTTTGGATCTGTTTCATTTACCTTTCGGGCTCCATTGGACACAAAGTGCAGCACGATTTAATCTAAGAATAACAAGAGTTGGTACCCATTCACCTCCTTCGAAGCTCCACACGTATCTTCAAGAAGCATTCAAAACCCAGTTTATCGAAATATAATAACAGCAAACAAGTAAAAATAAATAGTTTTTGCATCGCATTAAAGGTTGTAACTTACGAGTTCCTGTCATGGGAAACAGTGACGATTTGGTTGGACTTTGAGCTCCAATCAATTCCAGAAACGATTTGGTCATGCTGAAACGAATTCAAAAAACAATCATCAAGTTTGTTGTAAGGGAGATTCAAACGTTTTTCAGGGAAGAGAAAGAGAAGCAAGTTTCACCTTCTGGAGGACATGTAACCTCTCCCATTGCTCTTGAGATGATTTATAGATATGAACTTCATTATTGTTAGGACAGAATGCAACCACTAGAAGAAACACAAAATAAAATGTAAGAAGCACATAAACTGACAAGCAAACACAAGGGTCTCATGGGGAAACAAGAAAGTTGTCAAATTTCCAAGACATAGAGTAAATTCGAATAACACAAGTCAATCCAGGTCCCTAATCAATCTTCTTACCAACCAAACTATAGATCCACAAATAATTAAACATAACTAGTATTTCATATTCTGTAATCATCTTCCCGAAAGACCAAGCGGTGAAAGAAAAGCATCTGGAAATGAGAAATTACTGGAGTGATCAGGACTCCAAGCATGGCAAGTGATTGACTCAGCAAATCGGTGAACATCCACCACAGCCATCAATGATCCTTGAAGACAATCTTTTCTCTGAAATCGATATATTCAGATCCCTAGGTCCCAGGTTGGAGGAATGATGGCGAGAATGGTGAAACTCCGATGAGATCCGGAGCTCGATGACACTCGTAAACGTGAAGTGAAAGAGAAATGTGTTGTTTGTCTTTTGCTCTAAGGCCAAGGTATATATTTTTTTTTTGGTTAAATGACCAAATCATTGACAAAAAAAAGAAAACAAAGACCAAATCAAAATTTTATCATACAAAGGTTAATCGTCAAACTTGGTAATTAACAAGATCGTTATATCGGTCCGTAGGTCGATCAGATTTTGACATATGTTAAAAAACTTCCAATTGATTTTGCTATTTGTATTTAGCAGGTATTTTATAAAAATTATCAAAATTTTCCATTAAACTTCTAATGAATAATTGACTAAAATAAATTGTTGGTAAACATGGTTTATTCTTTTAAATTGTGTTTTTATTATCTCTGTTGTTTTTCTTTTCATTTTACCATCACTAGATGAGAGTACGCGCGGATCTATTTCATAAAATTTCAACTACAATGTAATACACATTTTTCACATAAATAAATGAAATAGCGATAGTATTTGTTTTTCATTAAGTTGGAGGGATTGAAGATTGTAATTTATTTCTAATTTCAAAAGAAAGAAGATAACTCAAACTTAGTGATTTGCTAAACTTGATAAAGCAATAGTAACTACAATTATATACTATGATGAGCGTACTCGTGTCTTTGGTTTTGTCTTGTTTTTTGTAAGCATCAATCTTGTTAAGTATTTTAAAATATAAGGTTATACCCAAACTGTGATACTTACTTTTATGAGACGATCCTACAAATACAACTCTAACACGACATAGATTTCTTTCCTTGCTTTAACTTTAGTTTAAGCAAACTTGGCAACAGAAGTCCTCTTCTACAACATACGTTATGGCTTGGTTTTCTGCTTGAATCCTCTTTCTCTCAATCTTTATCTCCTCTGCAATCCTTTCCTGACCTATCGCCACTATCTCGTCTTGAAAAAGAGCCATCCTTTTAGCTGACTAAGAATAGTAAAAGAAAATCCAGAGTGAGCGTAGAGAGTAAAAAGTATCACTAAAAACATAAGCTAGAGAGGAGATCATAGTTTCAAAAATAGGAAAGGATATGCAAAAGATATGAAAAGAATGAAAATTCAAAGAGAAAGAAGAAAACATAAATATAGAGATATTCTTCAATCAAACTTCATTTTCAGTCTCAACTTTAAGTGGTACATTTCCAAATTCAATATCTCACTCTTCTAAACTTAAACACCAATAGAACAAATAACGAAAATTGAACTTGAACAAATTTGAGCCAAAAACCAATCGCAAACGTATTTATGGAAGCCAAAGCGAATGTAGCATGCACATTTAACATTTAAAAGGGAGAACGTGCAGTAGACTTACGCTGGATCTTACTGGACTCATACATTGTAGTTGGAATATTTGAACATGTTTTGTTTGCAGATAAATCCATCACATAGGTAAAGCTAGGGTGACTTTAGAAAGAAAAAAGCTAGGGCGACTACTCTTTAATTAATGTATACCAAAGTGACATAGTAAAAAATCTCATTTGAAGTTTGAGCTACTTAAATTTGATATAGAGCTACATGATCAACTAATATTTAAAAAAGATCCCAAGTACTCAAGTATCCCAATTCTAATGAGACAAATCCCACAATTGTTCTGTCTCATTACCAAGTGAAACGTTCACATCTCCTATATGAAGAAGAAAGGATTTATATTTGTAAAAGAAATGGTCAACAAAATTCATGTATAGTTGCTCTAAGATAAAGGCTAGTGTAAAAAATAGTTTAACTTACTTGATTCTTATGTTGTCGAAGCTTTTTCAGGTAGTAGTAAATGAGAAAATCCCCTCCAACCGGAGATGATAAAACAGTTTGCGAACAAAAGTATGGTATAACATTATGACCCTGAATTTGGTCGTTTATTGATAGATTTCCAGATTGGTAGAATAACCAAGTTTTTTATTACATGTATGCATTCAATATTTGAAATCTAGGATTGAGTTAGTAAGCAATTTTCACTGGACTATAGTAGTCCAAAGGGACATGAAAATCACCTTTCCACAATTTTATGAATCGTTGTTGAAAAACGAAAAACATAGAAGCATCAGAACTCTCATGGAACATTTTTTTGTAGTTTTGAGGGATATAAATAAAAAAGCATATTGAATGGCAAGTGCCTAAGTTTTTTTTAACACTTGTGGTGAAGACAATTCTTTTCACCAAACAAATTGCGGTGAAGACAATTTTATCAGCAAGTGCTTAAGTCCATTGACTCTTACGATGACTATTACTTGAAGTCATTTTCAAAAAAAGTATGCAAGAGAGAGTAGTGGAAGTAGATTGAATTTTTTTTTTTTAATCAGAACATCCAAGAGACTCAAAACCACATGTTATCAAATAGGTATGGCTGAGAACTTGTCCGTGAACATCTTTCCTGTCTCTTCACTGGTATATGCTTATAAGATGGTTTTCCTATTGCTTACACCAAAAATGCCTTCTCACTATTTCGCCACTTTCCTTCTAGCAAAATTATTATGCAGATTCAACAATTATTAGCTTCCGTAAAACAGATTTTCTCATTGATCTTTATCCTTACAAGTGTATATATACATCTTTTCATTGGCTTAATCACAGTAAGTAACATGTATAAACCTCTAAGAACTTGTTAACCTCCTTAATCACTCCGTTTTATATACTAATAAGTCAGTTTAATAGGTTTAATGTAAACTTTGGAAGTTCTAATTCAACCGAATCAACAAGCAATCAAATGATGTCATTGAGTCTACTCTACAACCTAAACATAGATGGAGATACATTGGTACATATTAGCTATTACATGGAAAAACCAAACTAATAGCATATAATAACAGCATGTAATATGATCACTTAACTTAGCCTGATATAAAAACACTTCTCGCGATTGTCCAAAAATTGAGAGGGTGAGTTTAAGAATCCGTTGGTAGTTCTTATATTTAACTAAAGCAGGGAGAGTTACAAACCTGAGTCACCCAACTTGAGTTTTTAATTGCTTTGGCTCTTTCGAAGACTTGGAGTAACACCTGTAGTATATTTTAAATTTGATTTTTGGAAAAGCGAAGTGTAGAACTCAAATACCTTCCTCTTCTCAGAAGAAATACTCACTTTATTAGTATCAAAAAAATTGCAGCCAACCTCAAACAACAGACGGCCTAATAAGCAACAATTGTGGCCACTCTGAAGTCTCCAAACCCTAGTCATCAAGTCAACTGATCATTAACAGAACATTATCTATTAGTAAATCATAAACTCCAAAACCAAAGAAGACTCACTTGTGAGCATCAGGTATAACCATCCTCTCAACCTTGTCATATGGAGGCGGGACTCCCTTATAAACCTTCAAGCGAGCAAGTGCAGAAGCACCACATTCGGTCTTGTGTGTAATCACACGATGTTTGGGTGCAATCACACGATGTTTGGCCTTGTGTGGAATTGTGAGACCTCAAACAAAATCTACACTTCAAAAGACTCTACGGCTGCTAATTTCCATTACTCACACAAGCAGACCTGTAACACAATTTAATAAATTGGATTTACCAATTCTCTTAGGAACATAAATAAATACACAGATGAATCATGGAGCAGAACAGGAACACTAATGTAATAAAATACAATTCCATCAATTTCATTCACATCATCAATTTCTCTTCCTCGTATAGTCATTGAGCTAACTATAGTTACCAGCAAGTCGCACAGTCTGAAGATCATACCTTTCAATATCAAGCTCTACTCCCTATAAAAAGTATAACACAGACATTACAACTTTACCATACTTAACAAAATGTGACTGTACCATGGTAATTTGTACAAGTGTTTCAATACCTGGAAAGTTTTTAGCTTCTGAACAGTTTCATCCGCAAGCCAATACACGCCTAGAGAGTGCTTAAATCTAGAATGCACGGCTCCTAGATATACCATGTTTGTTACTCCTGAACCGCTCAAGACTCAGTACAGTTAGACAAAATTTTACTGTCCAGGATGTTGCCTTCTTTAATATGCTACTGAGGAGGTAAATCTCTTCCTATGACGAAGCCTACATCATTTCCATAGTACCCTGGATTTTCAGTTCAAGACGTGAGATTAAGAAAACATGTTTCCTTAGGTAAAGCAAGTATATGTGATCCCTTCGTAGAGATATCTCCATATAAAAGGTATATGTAAAAGACATTGACCGTAAATTTAGTGTATTCACTGAACGAAATGAGAGTTAACACAGCTAAAGAACATATTAGATTTATAAAGCCTCTTAAATGTAAGGCAAATCATACCTTGAAAGAGATTTGAAAGGTTATAAAAAACATGTTTCGGGTACTTTGAAAAGCTTTGAAGAAAAGCTGCAACACAGAAAAATGGAAAGATAACGTTAAAACTGGGACCAACAACATGTTACAGTACAATTAAAAGTTTTAATGGTTCTCACGAAAATTTATGTTTCCTCCATTTCAGTAACTTCAATGAACGTTTTCCATCTTGCCTTGCTTCGTCAAGAGAATCGATCTTATTTGATCCTCTGCAAAGTGTCATGAAAGACCAAAGTTAATCATATCATACACAGTTACCATTTTTCTCGGTTTTTTTTTTGTTTACTCAAGATCTAGTGGTTATAACATACCATAATTCCAGAAGCAATCGTCTGGCTTGACAGAATGGAAGAATTTTCCTTGTTAACATACAAAAGTTGCAAAATTTAGCAAGAAAGAGTCAACAGAAAAAAAGAGATCAAGATGCATAGAGAAGGATTGTGAAAGGGAAACTTACATCAATGATTTGATCTTCCCCTATGAGACCAACTTTGAGAAGGTTCTTCTTGATTTCAAAGGTAACATACCGTCATTAAGGCGCAAGAATGTTAACCTTGACCTCCTGGAGATTCTGTGTCCATGAGTACTTCTCAAAATCACGCACATTCCCTTGTTAGGAACTACGCCAAATAAACTAAAAGTTAGTTAGTTTGCAACAATTGACATATATGATTAATATATCTACATGATTCTTTCCTTAGGATTTAACATAGATAATTATACGCATCAAGAGAGAGAAAATATAGTAATGAACTTCATTAATAAACATCCAAAAGCTGACGTTAGGAGCAATAGTGTTTTTTCTACATATTTGGATTGGATTATACATTTTAGGGTTTTCAATTTATCATAAAACAGAGTTAAGCATTAAGGTTTCGATTCCGTTAAACTTAAATCCGCTAAAACATGATAATAAAATTGAGATTCCTAGTTGAGAGTGATTACCAAAGTTCTCAACGTCTTTCATGATCTTGCTGAAGCTCAGGTTGATAAAGCTTCATGCCTTGATATTTCTTCTCCATTGGATGTTTTTTTTCCTTTTTTCTGCATTTTCATTTACCCTGCAACAGAGAATAGACATTAAGCTTTGCAATTCCATAACTTGAATATGTGAAGCATCACAATAATAAAATTCTGATTTCCAATTGTCCAACTAATATCTAGATATTTTTGTGTCTTTTTATTAATTACCAAATTTCCCCAAATCTCAATCAACAATACAAGCAAAAGGGTGGGAGAGCAACGAAACTGAGCCTTACCAGCGAGACGAACAAGGAGACGACCAACGGGAAGAGGAGCCTCGTAGATAGAAGAGTGACTGATCGATTACGATCTCATATGATGAGAAAGAACACGACCATCGGCGGTAAATCCGGCGGTTGGAACACCATAAGTATCAGTCCAATCCGACGGTAAATCCGGTGGTATTCCATTAATTGCGTAACCCACCGAGTTTGGAATCTAGGCTCTAAGAATTTGGATTTGATCTATGAAAAGGGAAAAGAGATAGGAGGAAGGAGAGAAAGATGCAGTTTCTATTGGGAGAATAAAACCGTAGACTGAGAACATGAAGGGATTTTGCCACTTGTCACACTTATGGAGAAAGCTGCATCTTGTTATATAGTAGATTTTCTTTCTCTTTTAATGTAGTTTACATGTATTAGATGAAATAAATAAGCCAATTCAGTAGCTTTTTGCTCAATATCTCATGTAATAAAATTTTCATCAGTTTGAATTAAAAGAACATCCCCTTGACCAAGATTTTTTCATAAATCATATGTTATTTGTGACAAAAAAAAGTGAAAAAATAAATTCATATGTTATTCAATCTTAAGGATTTACTTATAGTTTTTAATTCATATAAGACTTTGGTCATTTGGAAGGATTTACAAAGTAAAACATACCGTTTTCTAAATATTTTTAAATTTTATAAGATTTACAAATACATTAAAATACATAAACTAGTAATCTAAATTTACGCATAAATCAAATTGACGATCAAGGCGTTATTAATAGGAAAATTGGGCTAAATAACCATAAAAAAATTTATAAATCATCAATTAGCAAAAATGGCCTTATGTGGCAAAAAGTCATCCTTAGATTTAGGGTTTTTTGCTAGTTTTTGAATTATAATTTTTTTTTATGGTTATTTAACAAATTCACCCTTAGAGCATCCTTAATGGTCACCATTTTTTTTATAATTAAAAAAAAAAATTAGACATCCAAGTGTCTCAAATCAAGAAAAATGTCCAATATTTACATTTTTCTTGATTTGAGACACTTAGGTACATGAGAGTGTCACCATCAAAAATGCTCTTATTAATAAATGGAGAAAAAATTAGCTATAATGGACCCAAACAACAAAGTTTAAATCATACTCAACTTAAAAAAAAAACACAAAACGAGCGTGTATATAATTGAATAAGGTTCAAATCTCTAATCATAACAAATCAAGAATGAAACAACTCAGAGTACAAGAATTGATTCCAGGTATCTGGAACTCCGGCAAGACACCAGTGGCTACAATCCGGAACACGGTGACCGCCAAATCCATAGATCGAAGCAGGGGCAGATCCTAAATTATATTTCATAGAGGGCAAAATATACAAAAAAAAATAAAATAAAAAGGGCATAATTTTTTTTTGAGCTAAAATACACCACCAAAAATCTAATCATAAGGTGCAATTGCACCCCCTCCTAACAGGCTGGCTCCGCCCATGGATCGAAGGATGTCCGTCTTTCCTTAGCTGAGACATCAGTGTCACATCCATTAACCGTGCCGGATTCTTCATCGTCTTTATCACTTTCTCCATTACCATCTCTGCTCGGTGTGGTCCTGCCCGATACTTAGATCCCATAACCGGTTTAGTTTCTCCTACGCAGCTCCCTTTGCCACTTTGCTTCCTCCATTCTTTTGAGCTGTAAAATCATCGTGTTTTACGCATATGCCATGCTATTGTAGTTTGCAATCTCTTACTATATCCAAAAAGATAAGTCTCATATGTATTCTTTTACGTTAACTTTATAAAGTATAGATATCTAACAAAATAAAATAAAAAAAAGAGTTTATGTAGAGAAAGAAACTCACCGGGTATGATCAGGGGAAACACCTTGAAAGAAGACTTTGGTTTTGGAAGGATCAATGTTTTGATCAATCCACTTAGCCCAAGTCGTCATGGCTTTCTCATACGCTACTAATCGGTCCATGTCTCTAACCGTTACATTCCCGGACTGAATTGCGTCCCATCTGCATCACCAAATGCTTACATTAGTTATATGCTAAGAGTCCATACTGATCGATTTATGTTTGACAAGAGAAGCAGTTTTTACGGTTGTTTTCGGTCGGTGTGAAGCCACCAATGCCAAGAGTTAAAGACCAAAACACCTGCCGTTTTCCACAACGAACCGCTCGTGATTGAGTCGAGTTTCATCACTCGCTTCGGTGAGGCTCCGACTATATCCACCAGGAATGCGTTTCTTGAGAACATAATCGTTGCATTGAAAGCCTTCATTGCATGCATTAATACACGAACCAAATCAGAATTAATCTAAACCATATTAAACCATACCGGAAGAAGAAAAACATGTTATAATTAATGAAGTTAGAAACGTTACGGGGAAGGAGAAAACGGAGAGGCCAGAAGGAGAACGGGTGTTGAAGAAACTGTTGTTTGGTGCAGCGTACGTTGTGAAGCAAACACGTGAGAGATTGCCATTGATTTAGACTCAGTGAATCTCCTATGAACATCAGTCTCTTCCCTTTTAGAATTCTTTTCAGAAAATCTAAGCCGTTGAATCTGCACCATAGTATTTACTCAGTTTAACATTACATTGTTTTTTTTCTAAGAAATCTAAACTGTACTTTGTTTTTTTTTAAAAGAAATCGGCAATAACATATTATGAATGTACAATTTATCTACCAAGCGTTATTATAGATTTCTACGTCTTTAATGAGTTTAATGACCGCTTAATTCTATACATGTAGAAGCATACACCAATGTAGACGCATATATATCATGGATAACATTCTTACATATGAACTCATATGCCACATAATTAAGTGTTTGAGTCCAAAATCCAAATAAAAATCTATAATACCCCTCAAGAAATACCAATGTTCTAAATGTCTGTAAGAACTAATTCATCGCTTGGATAGCCTAGCACTAATCAGCCAAATAGATAACAAAATTATGTTACGTACATTGAGTTTTTAGGCGGCCGATTTTAAGAACAAACAATAGTTTCCGAAACAATGCTAACAGATCCATAAATCATCACGAAATAAATTGGACTCATTCTCATACCAAGTCACCTAAGATTAGAAATATATCTTATAACGCACTAGCTAAATCTGCATTAAAAAAAACGTTATAAATATACTAAGACAGGATTGAATCACCTTGGGATATTGCAACCGGAAGGTTGCCACCGATACTTGAGATAATCGCTGTCGGGACGACCATTGGGCTTGCAGTTAAACTGTCTCTCGATGAAAGGACAGGACTTGGAATCATAGAGAGGGTAAGATTGGTCGTAGACCCAACTTCCTCTATAAATATTACAATATGTTTTGTTTGATGGTGATGATAATGAAGCATTCACGATACCACTCTCTAATTGGTTTAATACCACAAGCATCATTACCATGACCCCTACAATTCCGGTAGAAGTAGCACCTCTCATCATTGCAAAACTCATAGACAATATCAATGTTTTGGGTTGTTGAGGAAGAAAATTTGTGTGATATATTTTTTTTTTCTTGGTTACTTTGGTTTTTTATACGGTGTGTGTGTGTGTTATATTAGGAAATATGCAATTGGGGACATTTAGATTTTGGTCCTGAATTAGAGATATTTTCTTGCTTAATTTCGGTAAATTATATGTTCAATGGACGTTAGAATCTTCATTAATGAGGAAAGGAGATCAATCACTTTCCGTTTTAGGTTGGATTTTGAGTCTTGGAGATCTAGAGATCTTAATGTTTATGGAAGTTTTTTTCACTAATATATGGAAGTTTTATTTTTCAACATACAAGAAAAGTTTTGTCTATTTATTTATTAGCTTCATTTAAGAATTTTCACAAATATTAAAAGCTAAATAAGAAAAACTCTAAATTAAGCGGCTATGAAACCACATCACAAAATACAAATTTGGATTCTAATTATTTATCCACAAAACAGTAAAAATATTCTTATATGTCACAAAATTTTACTAACAAGTACGGTAGGACGGATCCTGGAATTTCATAGTATTTGGATCCATCGGATAGGTGATAAGTGTATGTAGACCCGGATCCGGATTTATGGCTTTCTAATATCTAGATTTCATATATCCGACCAAAAATAAGGATATCAATGGATATTCAGGTTTGGATCTGAAAATAATAGTAATGATCGTGAAAAACATTAAAGCGGATTCGAAAAAAACAAAATTTCCCATAATATTCGAATGTGTCAAATATGTGCTATCACATAATATTGTAATTGGGTTGAAGATTTTCAAATTCTATTGGAAATCCCTTCTTATTGTAAAAGTTTAGTTTTCATGATTATGCATAGTCTAGTAAAAATCATAGTTAATGGGACATGAATTCTTAACAATTTTACTCATTAAACACAACTTCCATAATCTTAGGGATATACATGAGATTCCTAAAAATCTTTAAAACATAATTCTATGGTGGATTTATTGGATACACAAAATTCTTTCCAAATTTGACACATCTCTCTACAAATTTAACAAATATATGAACTTCTAAATCATCAAACTCTTTTAAAATCAATAGACAATACCAAGGAGATAAGAATATGTGGTAAGCTCAAATTCACGAAACTGAATAAAATGGAAGAGATTGAAAACCAAATGAAATTTAAATTTAGTTTTAATATAAATCAAACCAAAAAGAGTAAATTTTTGGAAAGGAAAATGTTTGGTATTTTTTTCTAAATTACCTTCTGTGACAAGTTAGGTCTCACATGTTAACATTTCTTCTCTTCACACAGCAAAGAATAGATCAGACAACAACAGAATTGAAACATAAAGAACATGAAAGTTACAATTACCATTGTTAGGGAAAATGACAGCACAAAACAAGTCTTAACTAACCAAACGAAGGAAGAACCCAAATCCTAACTTAAAATCAAGTAGACAGATCCATATTTGGCTTTGGAAATAATCAAAAGAAACATGAGAATCCAGAGAAGTTCTTCTAAAGAAGAAGAGGACGCCATTTAGTTGATGGGGTAAAGGGAACAATAAATGACAAGCTGACTTTATCAGAGATTATATGGACCTCGCACTTTGGTGAAGCTACTCTAGGAAGCTTTTGAAGTTCTTTTGACACTTGAATCAAATCTTCGTCAAATGATGTATAGTAGTATAATATCAGTTGCTCAAGATTTGGCATGGTCTCAAGGAAGTGTTTAACCAGCTTTATCTGCTTCCTTATGCTATCAGCACCAAAGACTTTTCCAAACTTCAATACTTTTAGAATCTTTACCGGACTTGTTGATAGACAAGTACGAGTGACCTCCCAAAGTTCGCACAAACACCCGTCCTCTTCCAAACAGTTGCCAAATTTGTGATGGAGTTCCTGCATGCATATAGGACACAACTTCAAAATATAATATGGTAATCTGAAAATATGTTAGTAAATGCAATAAAGAATAAGTGTTGGTACATCAAAGACGAGGGTTTCAAGTTTTTGACAATTCTTGAGTAGAGCCGGCAATGATTCCCAAGCAACATCTGGATTAGTCTTAATGGTTAAGTGAATCAGGTTGTTGAATTTTGGTATTGGTTTACAGCAGTAAGTAAGCACCTGAAACAAAAACAAAATCATCAAAGCCCTTAAACCAATGTTATACTACCCAGGTTACACAAAGTGAGAAAATTGGAACTGACCTCAAGAGTGTTACTAGACAAGTAAACGATCTTGACATTGCATATTCCCATAAGAAAATCTGTTGCATTCCCAACCATCTCTTCTGGAGCTCATCCCTCATCATCTGAAAATTTTACCTTGCCACCTGATGTCATTTGAAGATCGAGACTAGCTTCAACGAGCGAATCCAAATTAACCTTTCGATACTCGACGGCAATGGGATCAGAGTATTCTAAGTAAACAAGATTTGGGGTATCAATGTTGGGAATGTCCTGAAATCATTTGTACTTTACTCTAGTTAAAGTTGTAATGTCGAAGTTTGACAATCATATAATATTGGGTGGTTATAATGTCTTGCTAGAGACCGCTTATAATTTATAGATTACATAATCTATTGCTAATATTATATGATCCTATAGGGTCACACACCTAAACAAACTGGATCAAATTATAATTTGATTATAGATATGGTAGGTTTTATAGATTATATAATATATGTAAGATATGTGCACGTGATATAAAGAAGTTATAATTGTGCTTATTGTAAAAGACAATCACGTGCATGGGCTTGCCCATTTAGCTAACCGCCTAAGCCTAATTAGATTAGGTTATGTGTATCATTATAAATAGGGGTACGTAATGAGGTTTATGCAAGGAACATAAATCAATAGGCTCGCTGAATCTAAAAGCTAAAAGAAGAAAAGTTCTTGGAGATTAGATCTCGACGGTACTAGCATCCCGCCTCGATCCAGTTTGTGTGCGTGTGGATACCGATAGAGGCACGACACTTGGAGTGCTAAAGTAACCTCAAATCCTTTGATTTATCTTTTCCGCTGCAGAATATCCAGGTATATTCAAAACTCTAAGATCTATATTTAATTCAAGTATTTGCACGAATCCTGACAATTGAATTCGTAATTAATAATTTATAAAGAGTTATAAACCGGTACGAATTTCAACAGTTGTATCAGAGCGTACGTGCATAATTTTGAAATTGGTCTAATTTAATATATGATATTACTCCAGCATGTTCAATGGTTTAATTTTGATGCTTCGTATATTAAGTATATAGATACATATATGCTGCATCGTTCGATATGTCGACATTGATTTCTTTGTTATTTGTCTTATTATATACTAATATAAATAAGAAAACTTAGTGGTTGATAATTGTGATATCCTGGAACATGTATAAATTTTTGAAATTTATTTGTTGAAACATGTTCACGTTAATTAGTGATTGATATGATAAATTGTGATTTATGAAACCAGTTTATCAAGCATGTTAATTAAGTTTGTTCTTAAATGACCAGAACATGTAAAACTATAATTTGATTATAGATGTTTACGGTGTTTGATTCATTGTCAGCGTAATTATCCAAGTGAAAGGGTTTCACAGTTTAATTATTTGATAAACAAGTGAACTATAATTTGATTATAGGCCAGATGTTGTATTTGATTATTAACTCCGTAAGAAAGTGTTTCTCTATTAAATCGGATATATTAAATATAAAACTAATTATATAGTATATAGATATGATCGCATGTTAGTTTGTGTTAAATATGCAAGGGATATTGATCTTTTGGAGAGGTCAAGAATTGGTGTAATAATGATATGTTTGTGCTCTGTGATTTTGATTATAGTAATTGAAATTATGTAGAGTTTATAATGGACTCGTATATGTATAGAAGATTCCAAATTTGCTTTGGAATTATTCCTTATTACCTTTTTATGGAATCGTTCCAGAAGGAAATATAATATATTAGTGAAATATTATCGCAATTGATAATTGTATCAAACGTCTATGTGTCAGCACAAAGATTTTTATAATATTTTCAAATTAGTTATTTATCATTAAATCGTCTTAATTTGATTAAGAGTGATTTAATTTTCTTAACTAAACCATTACCTAATTAAACACATATTCGATGTGTTAGAGTTTTATTATTATATATTAGATATAAATTTAGATAAAACATGAAGTAGATAAAATTGATTCCTCAATTAATATCAAGTATTTTGATGTCTTCCCAATCTTATCAACTGTTAAAACTTAAATGGTTGTGTGGCGGGTCTGCCAAAGCAGCGGTCCGCAATTGTTTAAGAGTGCGATAGATTGGTAACGGTTACCATATGAAATAAGATTGGTTTACTTGACTAGGCTATCAAAACGGTTTTGGGCTTAGAGACATGGGTTGGTAAGACATAAGATGTCATCCAACAACCAAGAGTTATATTAGATATAATTAGCAAAGGTGTTGCTAACCTAAATAGCTAGCATTTGGGCGATGAGCCAAAACTCACTTGAATTCTAGTGAAATATGGATCTTGGATACTATACTCATATTGAGGAAATTTTACTTTGAGTATGGTATGAGTTTTCTTAATTGTTGGGAATGCTCAAAATTATTGAACATCATATTAACTTCTTTTTTTTCCCGACAGTTATGTCAAGCTCCCACAATTTGTTTTCATTGCGATCTTTCCTTGAGAAGGAAAGGTTGAATAGTTCGAATTTCCTCGAATGGTACCGAAATTTGAGAATTGTTCTCAGACAAGAGAAAAAGGACTATGTTCTTGAGAAGATACTTCCTGAGAAGCCTAAGACAAATGTTCAACATGCAGAGAAGACTGCTTGGGATAAGCATCTCGGTGATAGGGTTGATGTGTGTTGTCTTATGTTGGCTACCATGAACTCAGACTTGCAAAAGCAATATGAGAATGTGGATTCGCCAATTGACATGATCACTAGCCTGAAAGGGATGTTTCAGGAGCAGGCACGAACTGAGAGATACCAGGTCGTTAAGGCTCTCATTGAGTGCAAGCTGCCCAAAGACAGTCCAGTTAGCCCACACGTCATTAAGATGATGGGTTATATTGATAACCTGGCAAAGCTGGATTCCCCTATTAGCCAAGAGTTGGCCACTGACATCATCCTACAGTCATTGCCGTCAAGTTATGATCAGTTTGTTATGAACTATAACATGAACAACTTGACAAAGTCTTTGACTGAGCTGCATGGAATGCTTAAAACGGCTGAGCAAAACATAAAGAAGGAAAATCCTAATGTCCTTATGGTGAAAAAGGATAAGAGTTTTAAGAAATAAGGTAAGGACAAAGGATACGGCAAGACAAGTTGGGTTGAGAATCCAAACAACATTGGCCCTTTTCCAAAGTCCAAGCCTGGTCCTTCTAGTGATGAAAAGTGCCATTATTGTAATGGTTCCGGGCATTGGAAGAGGAACTGCAAGAAATATTTGGAAGAGCTGAAAAAGAAGAATATTTCTGAGACTTCTTCTCAAGGTATAAGTGTTATAATGGTAAATGTTACTAATCATAGTTTTACTTTTGGGTATTGGATACCAGTTGTGGTAATCACATTTACGGAAATGTGCAGGACCTCAAGAAAAGTAGAAGTTACAAAGAATGACAAATGGAACTACATAGAAAATGGAGCAAGAGTTCCTGCATTAGTTGTGGGAATCTTTTATCTTTAGCTTTAGACATGGTTTAAGAATTAAATTTGCTACTATATTTCTCCTATGAGTAAGAATGATATTTATTTTCTCATTTGATTTAGATTTGGTTCTCAAACAAGATTAATATGAATGAAATAAGTTTTATTTAATTTTATTATGATAAGATATCTAAAGTAGCAATGTATTATAGAATAAGATTGATGGTCTAAGCTAAAGAATATTAATCTACAATATTAGAACTAAAAGATGATTGAGTCTAGCGATATTTATGCTATATAACCGAGCACATTCAAAAGTTTCATGATGATGGATTTTTGTACTCATTTGGTTATGAATATTATGAGATATGTAAGTCTTGTTTACATAAAAAAAAAATATGGCTAAGACAAATTAGTGGAAAAGCTAGTAACTTATTGGATCCTATACCTACAGATGTATTCGCACCAATGAGTTTAAGTGCTAGAGTAAAACTACTAGTAATTCATTACATTTATTCATATGATGAAGTATAAATTTGAATTATTTGAGGGGTTCAAAGAGTTTGAAAGTGAAGTAGGCAATAAAATGTTTGTTGTCCAGAGTAGTAGTTTTCTGAGAAAGGAAAAGTTATTTGTGAGAAAATAGTGGGAGCAAGAGTCACTTCTAATAAACCTCTTGAGGATCTAAATACGAAAGTCTATTTAGATACTTGAAAGATATGATCTCGGTTTTAGTGGGAGGTTTATTTATTGATGTTCATGTTAACATAGATTTTACTATGTTTTAAGGTAATGAAATTTGTTTCATATGTTATTTGATTATTGGATAATTAAATAATAGTCCCAAAATAATTTATGTTATTCTTATAGGTCATCAAGTACGTGACTTGATCATGAAACCCTATGAGTGGTAGATAACGTAAGTTATTGTGGTCCCTAGTCAAAGTTATTAAGATGGGACATTAATAAATATAAATAACTAGTATGTGAGGTGACTGATGACTAAGTTTCGTGAAGTCATTGATATGTTGTATCAAGTTAATCACATAGATATGTGTTGGAGAACACAGTATTGGACTGACCCGTTATGAGAACTCAACAAGATTGTTATGTGAGTGTCATAAGAGTTTCTCATCACAACTATAAAGTATAGTCCTTTGACCTGAGTTCGTCGTGATTTCTTACACATGGAGTGGTTCACTTTGACTTTGTCAAACGTCAGCCGTAAAAGGTGACTATAAAGTCATTGATTGGGTGTGTTATGAATTGTGTAATGGAACAGGGATGGAACAATATGGGATTTGTCCCTCCTATATAACGGGAGAGAGATATCTCAGGGCTATCAAAGATTTGATACTGAGAAATGCATGGCCATGCTCAAATGAGGTAAAAGTTAGTCGTTTGTTTAAATCAGTATAAATCGGAGTTCGATAAACATGATCTAGCTTAATAAGGATGACACAGTATCCTGCCTTCTGCTATGATCGAGATATAGAGATGAAGGGATTATAGGAATAGATGATTCCAGTACAAGTGGGAGATTGTTGGGAATGTCCTAAAATCATTTGTATTTTGCTCTAGTTAAAGTTGTAACGTCGAGGTTTGACAATCATATAATATTGGGTGGTTATAATGCCTTGCTAGAGACCACTTATAATTTATAGGTTACATAATCTATTGCTAATATTATATGATCCTATAGGGTCACACACCTAAACAAACTGGATCAAATTATAATTTGATTATAGATATGGTAGGTTTTATAGATTATATAATATATGTAAGATATGTTATATATATGTGCACGTGATATAAAGAAGTTATAATTGTGTCTTATTGTAAAAGACAATCACGTGCATGGGCTTGCCCATTTAGCTAACCGCCTAAGCCTAATTGGATTAGGTTATGTGTATCATTATAAATAGGGGTACGTAATGAGGTTTATGCAAGGAACATAAATCAATAGGCTCGACGAATCTAAAACCTAAAAGAAGAAAAGTTCTTCAAGTTCTTGAAGATTAGATCTCTACGGTACTAGCATCCCGTCTCGATCCAGTTTGTGTGCGTGTGGAAACTGATAGAGGTACGACACTTGGAGTGTTAAAGTAACCTCAAATCATTTGATTTATTTTTTTCGCTGCAGAATATCCAGGTATATTCAAAACTCTAAGATCTATATTTAATTCAAGTATTTGCACGAATCCTGACAATTGAATTCGTAATTAATAATCTATAAAGAGTTATAAACCGGTACGAATTCCAACAATCAAATGACACACTTTTGGGATTTGTATCTAAATATATCGGACTGAGAAAGGTTAGTCTCTTGACGGTTCCGTTAGAAACATAGCAGGTGCAAACCATATTGTTCAGAAGTAACTCTTTAAGCGCCGGACAGCCCGAAAGAAGCTTAGCTAGTACACTATTCTCGATGATGACATAATCAAGACATAGAGTCTTAACCTTTGGAAGAAAAACATTATTCACATCAATGGTGAAAATATCTACAATTCTTATCTTCAGGCTCACCAAAGTGTTGCTCACAAACATCTCCAAAGGAAACGGATAAGTCAAATCCATGGAGATATTTAGATCAAGATGTGATACACCACGATCCAACACCTTGAGTAACCAACCAATGACAACAGCTGGATGAACAATATCTTTACACTTAAGAGAGAAGTTGTTTAAAGAAACATTTTGATGCAAAGCCAATGCTCTATCCACAAAATCCACAAATCTTCTACTGATTTTACTGTCATTTTTTGTCCGCGATGGAGAAGTAATCGTCTTTTGGTTAGCTACTTGAGGATGTAGAAAGATAGAGTCGTCGAAATCAAGATTAGATGTAAGAGCAAAGAGATATCTCCACCTTTTAGCTAGAATTGATGTTGAAGCAGCTTTTTTAGTGGGAACGAAATACAAGATATGGGAAATGAGACAGTCCGGTAAACCGTTGATTAAATCTCTTGAACCAAGATTCATCCTTTTGGAAGACATAGCGACCACAGATCAAACACTTACAAGCCTAAACAAAGACATGAAGCTAAAGTAAGAAAAATGTCATAAAATCACTCCAGCATAAGCACACAAGATCAGAAGAAAAGACAAAAAGAGAAAATTTTACCTCGTTGTTTAAGAGCATAAACAAGGAACATATCACCCAAATATGGATAATTTTTTAAGCAAGTGAGAGGAAAGTGGAAGTTGAAAAGTTGGGGCTTTTGGAGTCATCAGGGTAGATGAGTTATATAGACAATTCTATTTATTTATTTGTGTTTGTTGTAAAATACGATATTTGTGGATATTTCTTTGTCAAATGGAGGATTAGCTCAACAATCTAAGCAAAAGAGATGTGACTAGTCGTTCGGCGAGAACTTAATGCACTGTGACTGACATCATTTGTTGAGAATGTTGTATTTTGGCTTTTGAGCTCCTTGATTAATTTAAAACGTGAATATTTTAACCAACTACAATATATGGTGATCAATGTTAGCCTAACTTGACAGTATATCACGCCCAAATAAAAATCCAATACGTCCATCTTAACTATAATGATGTGATTACAAACAAGTACGTGAAGTAAATTTGGTGCTATTTCAGATTTCCATTATTGGGATACCAACATATAGATGTTCCCTCAAAAACACTTTCAACTCCATCTAACTATTTAAAGTGTTACCATGCTTAAGGTCCATTAGAAAATCATGTAAGTGAGCTATTCGACGGCTACACTTATATTGAAAGATTAGCCAGGTGGTAAAAAAATTCCGGTTACTGTGTTTATTTAAAAAAAAAAAAAAAAGAATATTGACTTATGGATTATTTTGTTGACTAGGTGATTTCCTGCGTTACATGTAGAGATTATAACTAAAAAAAATTTACAACAATTTTGTATTGTGTGTATGATAGTATAATCATTTTTGATATCTACTACAAATAAATTATATAAATTTATTTAATGGCTAAATATTTATGATTATGAGTCGGAATATCATTTTGGTTAAGGCATGTAAAATTTCCGATTTGTGAATAACAGTATAAAAAAACAAAACATAATCTACTATTGATGATTTGGTATGGTTTGGTTTTCACATTTAAATTAAAATATCATTTATTTCCAAATAACTAATAGGTATTTTTGTTAGGCCTTTATAGTTGATTATAAAATGCTTATAATTATAGTTTGTCATTTGTGTAGTACTTGGTATATAAAATATGATGTTTAATATATAAAATATAAATCACCCAAACCAAAAGTTTAAAGAATACTTATTTGTTTAATGAACATGTACAACTCTTGCCAACAACAAAAACGTGTATAACTTATATGTATTTGAATTGTAACATAGTTCTGAATTATATAATATTTGCCATGTTCGAATATCTTATATAAAATTTAAAATACATATACTAATTTAAGATTTCTAAAGTAATAGATTTTCAAGTCTTTTATAGCATCCAAAAGGTAAAAGCTAATAATTTAATTTTTAAAATCAATGTTAATTTTGAGTTGTGTTTTTACAGATTTCAAACACCAATTTCTAAAAAATTTGTATGTTGTGGGAGTCAAAACTCAAACAATTAAATTTGTCAAAGGTTTCAAAGGGAAAAGAGATTTCTAGGTTAAACTACGAACGATGGTTGCAATTGCTGTAAAGAAAAGCTTTATTGATGTTTTGCGTAATCAGTTGCGGATCCCTTTTCAAGGGTTATTGTACAAGTATATATAGTTCACTAGGTCCGCTAGGTCGAACAGGTGAACTTCTAAAGAGATAAGAAAAACTTCCTAATACTTTGGGACTTTCCTTTATCTTCTTGTCGGCGGGGTCAATCTCACATCGCGGACCTCGCTGACAAGTTTGATCCAATATCTCGAAGGCTTTTAGATTTGGCCCACCCCGCCTTCAGTTCTGGGCTTGACGTCGGTGGGCTTTTTGCATTATTGAACTCTCTGGGTGTCCCGCTTTAGTTAAGACTCTGCTTCGTCGACCTCGTCGCCGCACCAAGATTTAAGCCTTCTGACGTCGCTGCCATATTCTATTTTGACCTCGTGCACCTTTCTGTCAATTGGGTTTACTGCATTCACCCAGTTGACATCACGGCAACTTTTATACTTGGTAATTTCCTGACATTGATCTTATTGGGGTGAAACCTGACCCCAACAGTTAGCCCCCCAGCTCGGCAGTATTAGATGTGATGGTGCCGAGGTAAAAGTCTCGAGGCTAAGATCAATGTTTATCTAGGTGTGACCCGCCAGGAGGTTTAATCAGTGCCGACCCTTGATGGAAGCAAGGGAAGCATCAGCTTGAGGCCGTAGGTTTATATTAAATATTTAAGGGGCCATAAATTTCTCATAATTTGCAGTAGTCTAGTTGGTTATCAAGGCGTTTATGAATCTTATAGGTCTCGAGTTCGAACCTTACCATGAACCATTCCCTATATTCTCTTAGTTTTTTGTAATTTATAGTGAATGAGCTACAGTGTTATGTTAAACCAAGCTCAAGTGTTAGCGTGTAACCGAGTGAAGTGACCGAGAAGTGATCTGTCAAACCGAGATCCAATTCGACGCTCGTGAAGCATGTTAGACATGAGGTCACCGAGGTGAATTCGAGAAGAAGGAGACGCGAGGTGGGTTGTATTGAAGGAATTGATTTTGTTGTTCACCTCGTACGCCATCCTTTAATTTGTCTTGAGAGTGATGTCGCGAGTGTTGGTGTTGAGTGATTAACCCCGAGATGAATTGGAGATAGAGAGGACCATGAGGTGGTGCTTTAGTTCCGGCGAGGAGACTAAGTGACGAAGAGGTCAGCTTGTCTCGGAAACAAAAACAATGAGGTGGTTTCGAGTGATTGGTCCCGCGGTGACGCCGAAGTGAAATTGAGAAGAAAACGACGAGAAGACGGCGAACCATGGTGATGCGTTGGAGAAGACAAAGTGAAGTAGGTGTACACGAGGTCACCAAAGTGACTTGTTGGGCCATTATTTCCACTTTGCAAGCCCCAATTGATTAAAGCATGAGGTTTACTAAACGTCCACCTACCTCGTGCATAGGTGAAAAATGTCTTGAATTCGAAGTGGTCCACGATGTTGGCAAAGTATTGTTTGAGAAGAAGAAAAGTTTACAAAGTGTTGCAGTGAAGGAGAGGCGAGGTTGACACAAATCCGACGAGGTGAAGTCGGTGCTTGACGAGGTCCGCGACGACGTGAGTTGAGCTCGCGAGGTCAGTTTGAGGGATTGACCCCGAGGTGAAGCTAATTAGATTGACAAAACTGAGCTCGAGATAATGACAAGGTGAATAGGGTCTTGTAAATGAAGTTGTTCGCGATGTCAGATAGGCCCTTAGAGCATACTTCTAGTGTAGATTTAGGTGATTCAGGAACCTCAACATCCGTCGTGAACATTGTAGTTAAGTTTCATTCTAAGGATCGGATGAGTGAGCTTGGTGTCGCAGATAGACGAGTGGAGATCACGGAGCACGATGAGGAGGAGACCAAGGAGGTTGCTTCATAGTTCCTCTCCAAGTTTTTAATTTATGTTGGATCGTTTTGTGGTCACTCTGGGTCACAGAGACGTTACCATTAACAACTCTGCTCCATTAGTGAGCACTTTCTCGTGTTAAGACCAACGTTCTAGACTGTTGGGTTTTGAATAAACACTTTGGTTCACGGTCACGCTACTGTAAGTATGTCCGCTCTGATAGTGAATGTTGTCTAAGGAAGTTATCAACGTCATGTAAGTTGGGTGTTGATATGAATATTTGGGTTTACAAATACGTTCTCTACTAACGCATCTGCTCCGGTAATGAACATTGTTTTTGGCGTTGAGACCAACGTTGTGGATTATTGGGTTTAGTTGACACCAATGTTATGCTACTTGGGTTTTCTGATAATCATTCGGGTTTATGCAAATGTTATCCTCGTAACAAATATGCTCCTACAATGAACACGTAATGACCAACGTGTGTTGGGTTTTAAGATGAGCGTCTTTGGTTTACAAGTGTTTTACAATAAAAAAACACATGCTCTATTGATGATCATCGCGCGCTTTAAATCCGTATGAGGATGTAGTAGTCAGATCTGAAAATACCATTACGTGTAAGATGCGTCACTGTGGCCAGGAGCGACGGTTGTAATTGAGAAACAAGTCTGATATAGTAAGACTGTTGTGAATCGATAAAGGATGTGAATAAGCTTTGTAGCTAAGACATACAATAATCCATGAAGGATGTTTATGAGAATTAGGAGATGACTCCAAGTTCTGTTAAAATATCAACGAAGTAGTGGGAGTATACGAGTATACGTACCCACTCTCCCCCTTTTTAAGAAGAGGGGTAGCTAACCCCGTTTGAAAACGAGCTGCCTACATACCCTTTGCAGGGATCAAGGCACCCATAGTTCTATGAAAGTACCTTAGTGGGAATTGAGAGAGGACTTTGTCGGCTCTTTGTCTACCTTCATCTTCTTGCGTTTAGCTTTAGAGATTTGATTGGTAATTGGGTTACGTAGTTTGTGTGCAGCCATGAAACACATTCGGGACTCCTTCTGACTTCCCTGAATAGTCTTGGTTCCTGTAGGAGTTGGAAACTTAACACACATGTGGTAAGTTGAAGCTACTGCCCTTATTAGGTTTAACCACGGGGTACCCATGATGACATTGTATTGAACCGGATTATCAGATACCAAGAATTCTACCACCTTCGTCACGCCTTCAACCAAAATAGGTAGCCGGATGATTCCCAACGTCATAGTTGTTGACCGTGCTTCCTGTATCGATTAACACCCTTGAGGCAAGAAAGTCAGCGATGACTAACTTGATTACCTGTGGATCATCGTGTGGCCTATCGAAGCCTCTGGTTTCCTCTTCTTTAAAGGACAGCACGTTGTTTGGAAATTTGGAGGGTGCGGAGAAGTTGACACTAACTTATGTGAATCGCTGAAAAGCTTTAATTGAGGAAAATGTATCCGCACACTAGTGGGATCCTTCCATTATCATAAAGATCTCTGGTATCTTTGCTACAGGTGGCGGCTCCTCATTGTTATTTCTTCCCTGTTTAGGTGGTGCTGGAAGCCACGTTTGTTCTTGTTGATTATCATCTGTGTCAGCAAAGTCGTCGACGCGAGTGTTGTTGCCAAGTGTTCCTTCCGCAAGCCTCTTTGCAAGGCGAGAGCATAGAACGCGGCAATTTGTAGTCGAATGGCCATATGTCTTATGGAATTCGCAGTAAGCTGCTTCATCGTAGGTGTTTTCACTTCGAGTCTAGGTGTTGTTCCACGAACCTCGTCCGCGGCGTCGACCTTGGCCAGTATAGCTCCGATTTTGTCTGTAACTTGGGGAATCTACATGATAATTGTAAGCTCCTTCGAATCCTCCTTTGTGTTCTACGAATCATGATCCTTGGTTATGTTTCTTTGCATTCGGTTGTTTCTACGCGGGAGGTGGGTTGGTAGTCTTAGGTTTCCCTGTCTTCTGAAAAAATTTCTTCTGCTCCTCATATCGCGCATGAACCATTCCTCGATGAAGCGCATCCTGGATCGTGGCTGGGGGACGCAGGGCCATCTCTTCTTGGTAGGCGGATCCGAATCTGAGTGCTTTCTCTAGCACCTGCAATGAGGCTGTATTGCTTATTCCTTTCATCTTGGATAACACTCCTTTGAAACGGTCCAGGAAGCTTCGTAGTGACTCGTTGTCTCCTTGAACCATTGTCCAGAGATCAGCATCGGACGTTTGCTTTTTGATGTAAATTGCGTAATGTTTCAGGAAGGCAGCTGTCAACTGGTTGAAGCTGTCAATTGAGTTTGGCGGAAGTCGCGAAAACCACTGCAAGGCTGGTCCTTCAAGGTTTTCCATGAACAGCAAGCACTGACCAGCGTCCTTTTCTCCTTCTCTGAAGCTTGCTCGTCCCATCGCTACGGAGAACGCCGTCAGTTAATCGGTGGGATCAGATTTTCCATCGTAAACTGGGATCTTCATCTTTGCCAGGTCAATAATCACCGCTCTGGTTATTCGTGATGTGAACAGAACGTTTTGTGTCTCCTCCAAGACTTTATCTAACTCAGGAGCGTGGTTGGTTGCTTTGTGAATCTGGGAGCGGAAATCTCTCATCTCTACCGCTGTGTGCGCTATGTCAGCTCTTATTGCAGCCATCTCGTCTCTTTGAGACTGGATTATTGCTCTGCGCTCTTCTTCTAATTCGGAGTGTTCTGACCAGAGGGGGGTCTTTTTCTTCATCCTGAAATCCTTGGTCCTGTGTGGTGGTAGTATTGACTTGCGCACCTTAGGCCATCGCCCTATGAGCAGGCGCGTTCTCTTGAGTACGTCTTGCTCCTGGGTTTTCTAAGTTGATCCCTGCTGTTGTAGTCGCTTCAGGTTGTGCGGTCGCGGGTGGCGTGACCGCGTTTTGCTCCACATGTTGTCCATCGGGATGAATAGGATGCATACTTCAGATCCTGGGTGTATTGATCGGGGTATTAAAGTTTAAGGCCGTAGGGTTTATTTGCCCGACGGGTCATCTGAACATAGGCTCCCTTCTCTGACCTTGGTCAGTCGTCGCGAGGACCCGTAGTTCCTCGTTGATCTTCTCTTGCTCTGATGTTCTCTTTAGCGGCATTTCTAGCATCGTTTTCATGCTAGTCATGAATTCAGGGGTCCCCGCTGCAAGTGCCGTTGCTGGAGTGTCGGGAACAATCGTGTCGCTGGGATTACTGGTTCCATCTGTTCCGCTTCCAGGTCCATCGCTGATGTTGCTGATGATGGATTGCTGATTGTCGCGACGTTGTTGGTCGGCGCGTTGCTGCGCGGCAACACGCTCTTGTTTAGCAAGACGTTGCTGCTCAACGACGCGTTGTTCTTTAGTGATCTGTTGCTGCTCGGCGGCATGTTGTTTCTCAGCGACGCGTTGTTCTTCAGCGATGCGTTGTTGCCCGGCAGCGCGTTGTTGATCGTCGCTTGAAGTCATCGTTAGATCGGTTGTCCGTGAGCTTTTTCGAGTCAAAAAATCTCAAGTCCTCTTAGTCGGTGCCAAATTGTGCGAGTCAAAACTCAAACAATCAAATTTGTCAAGGGTTTCAAAGGGAAAAGAGATTTCTAGGTTAAACTACGAACGATGGTTGCGATTGCTGTAAAGAAAAGCTTTATTGATGTTTTGCATAATCAGTTGCAGATCCCTTTTCAAGGGTTATTGTATAAGTATATATAGTTCACTAGGTCCGCTAGGTCGAATAGGTGAACTTCTAAAGAGATAAGGAAAACTTTCTAATACTTTGGGACTTTCCTTTATCTTCTTGGCGGCAGGGTCAATCTTACATCGCGGGCCTCGCTGACAAGTTCGATCCAATATCTCGAAGGCTTTTGGATTTGGCCCACCTCGCCTTCACTTATGGGCTTGACGTCGGTGGGCTTTTTGCATTCTTGAACTCTACGAGTGTCCCGCTTTAGCTAAGACTCTGCTTCGTCGACCTCTTCGCCGCACCAAGATTTAAGCCTTCTGACGTCGCTGCCATATTCTATTTTAACCTCGTGCACCTTTCTGTCAACTGGGTTTACTGCATTCACCCAGTTGACCTCGCGGTAACTTTTATACTTAATCATTTCTTGACATTGATCTTATTGGGGTGAAACCTGACCCCAACATATGTTATATAAATGGATGAGTAATCCGAAATAAGAAATTAGATAGTTGCAAAGTTTCAATCTTCTAAAAAAAAAATTAATCTAAAGATAAAAATTATATATATAACAATTTCTCTTATATTACTTTATTATTTTTTGAATTGCCTTGTGTTAGAATTTTTTTTTCTTTAAAAATACGTATATTTGTTGATATATATTTGAAAAATGTTGAGGATAGATATAATTTTAAAGAAAATTGTCATTAACCCACTAATCAAATTACTTATATAAAAATTAATTTGTTAATTGGACCATTCATTAGCCCTTTAATCAAAATACTTATATCAAAATGGATTTGTTATTTAGCCTACTAAATTTTTTGCAATGTTATATTAAAATTATGAGAGTGAATGAGAAAATACATGTAAGATTCTTAAGAGAAATCACCTCTCTAATAATATTTTGTTAATTTTCAACCTATGTATACTTTTTCTTTCGTAAACAAAAAAAGCTTAGAAATACCCGATTTTACTTTCGATCAAATCATTTGTGTGTCTCAAGAGCATTAAAGTTTCTTATTGTATCCATTCCAAAAATAGGCGTATGCCGTTTAGCACGGAGAGAGAGCTCCTGGATATTCTTTAGTAAAAGGCGAAAGAATAGTATGAATTATGCTCACCGCACAGCTCCGTAAATTGTTTGAAACGCACACGTGAGTTTGCATGAATCATGCTAGTTTAAACTTTTAATCACAGCCTTTTTTTTTTAATTAGAGCCTATTAGCATGATCATTTGAACACAACAAAATAATTTGCACCCAATTTTAGTTATAATTTTTCTTTTTAGTTATATATGCCAATTCCCCAAAAAAAACAAAAGACAAAAAATCTCGGAAGTTAGTCAAAATATATTACCGCAACATATTAATTCAAATTCCGTGTAAACCCCTTTCTCTCCTACTTATAGATTCTTGGGCCATTTAGCATTTCTCCAACGCCGATTTAGTCTCTTCAACCTCGTCTCCATGGCTAGTCTTTGCGGTTGAGATGTTGCTGTTATGATCAACGGATTGGGTTCTATAAATGGTACTTTGGCTTCGGATATAAGACCACTTGTCTTGAAAAAGATAGAACAAGACAATAGAAGAGAGTTGTGCCGTGAAGAGTATGGTCCAAAGCTTAGCACTTTTTGATGTCTTTGAAGCGTAAGCTTCTAAGCCTGTGTATATGTTTATTATTCCAAGAATAGCAATTGATGTTCCTAATATCCAATGTCCTACAAACCAATTCTCTCTTGCTTTTCCTCCCCTGCAATGTACAGAATAGCAGTTAAAGGTGAAATATAGTGAGACTCACACATTTAGTAGTTCTCGTCCTTTAGAAACATTTTGAGTTAATGTGCATTTTGTAGTTTTTTTGGGTTGCCATAAGCATATGTTTAGTTGTGAGGTCTAATTTCTCGTTGACTATGTGAAGTATTTTGAGTATTTACAGGGAAACTTATAGTCAAGGGTTTGAACAAAGGGTATTTCAATATATGACTAGGGTAAACTTGTAGCAGTCACATCTTTGGCATTGGTTACTTCTCGTCCTAAATTGAGTTACTAATATCTAAACCATAAATTAGCATCCTTAAAATGACTATATGATCACCAAATCATTTTGTTGCGAACTATAAACACAAATGCAAAAACCTAAAAAGAGTTTTTATTTTTGTTTTATTAAAGGTAAGCAGAAACGGAAGTACCTTGGAGGTCGGAGGAAGCCAAGAAGAGCTTGGAACCATACAATTACATAAAGTCCAATTCCTAGCCGCTGGTGATAATTATTGAAAGAATTGTTGAAGTTTTTTACTGACATTATTGCCCCAATTGTCACAAGTACCACTGCAACAATCTGTTTGATAAATTAATCACATTGTTAATTGCTCGTTTAATATTCCATGCAAACCATGAGCCGTTTGGTGAGTTATTAACAATAGTTAAAACTTAAAAGTGATTGATCTTGATTAATATTAATAAAAAATTGTGTTAGTAACAACTGACACAGAAATATTATTTTGTATTCAAATTTGAACTAATATATAGATGTTGTTCTTGGTTAGTATTTAAAAACAAAAAGAGAGAGAAAGAAGGGCATTAAAGGTAAAGACGATATTGCCACTTTTGCTTGGCCTTCAAGCCTCCATGATTACCATTGTGATTAACAATCTAGAATAGCCCAAAAGGCCCTACTAATTACAATTTAAAAAAACATGAAAAGTCGTTAGTTGGATGAATCTTTGTTCTTTAGACGAAAAAAGAGGCATCTTTACTTTACTCTCTATCCACCCATACTCATTTGACACTCACACCGACCATGACATTTCATTTTCAACTCATATAATCTTTTCAACATTCTTATGGTTTAATTTATTAAAATTTTAATATTTGATTTTATATATTTTTAAGAAAAAAGAGAGCAAAAAAATGGTGAAACCTGCCTGAGAAGTGACATGAAGAAAGAAGAGTCGCCGAAGAGTTATTAAAGATTGGTCTTTGGTAGACATCAATCTGATTGAGATTATACCAATTGGCAATAAAACACCCATCGATGCCCAAAGCATAAAGCCATGCACTTTGATTTCGTACACTAGCTTTGGACTTAGTTTCTGCTTCAACAAAAAAGAAAAAAAAATTTAGATCCAATTAAGAGTTTCTGATATATAATTTACAATCACGCAGTTTATACAGGGAATAAACAAACAAAAAGATTTATTTTTTTATAGGTGGTTTTTCCATCATTTATTATGGTTAAAATTTCTTCATCCGTTAATCATTTATATGTATTGAAATAATTTATTTAAATGCTTCTCCATCGTTTCATGTAAATTCACACACACACACATATATATATATATATATATATATCCTCAGCTTGTGATGATAATTTATCATTGATTGATTAACTCATTAGGTTATCAAATTTCAGTTATAAGAAACTGTTTGGAGCTTCAATGTAAAGAATATTTTAAGCTGAATCAATGATATTGGGAAGAGTGAAATAACTCATTAACCTCTATTGGCGAAGATTTGAATGGACCGTTGACATCAATGGCCAAGCTTCTGGTGTTTTCTTGGGAGGAGCATAGGGGAAGAAGATAAAGAAGAAGGAGAGAGACGAAGGGGTGATGATGAATCTCCATGATTTCATGTGGTTTGAAACTGAAATAATAAACTTAGAGTTTAGAATTTAAGACACTTAATTCATGAGTTTCATAATTATATCTTTTACTCCCTCCGTTTCATAATGTAAGCTTTTTGGGGTTTTTGTTTTGTTTCATAATGTAAGCTGTTTTGATAATATTAGGTACTTTTAACTTTATTGAATAGTGTGTGACCAATAATATTTTGCAATTTTTTTTTATAATTGGTTAAACTGTTTTTAATATATATTTTAAATGCTACTTTTTAGAATAAAATTACTTTTTTAATATTTCCGATTTTTGCTAAAATATTTTATATTATGAAACGGAAGAAGTATATATGTGTGAATATAAGTAAAGAAGAATGAAGGTATGGAATTTGATCCACTAATTTCCTAGCTATAGCCTTATAGAAGAAAAGAAAAATAAAGAAAAGAGGCATTTTACATTTGCTTTTAGAGTGTAAAGAAATGCGATAAATATTAAAGTGCGCAACTTTGTTATATAATATGGTTTTGCATGGAGGTCGATAGTTTATTTTTATTTTTATTTTTTTGGTAATTGGAGATAAAGCAAGTGGAGGAATGGGCAAAAATCTTTAAGTTACACGGTTATGGTTGAGTCTATTGATTTGATATAAAGTTTATTTTAGTCTTTGCGTAGAGTAACTAAACTTAAGATCACATAATAAACTCTGAATAGAGATATAGGGTTACCTTTTTTGTAAACATGGAGCGGTTAAAACGTTGATGTGTTACCATTCGGACGAACGATTGAAACGAGCGGTTGAAACGAGTGGTTGGAAACGTATTTATTTGATGAAAAACCGTGGTTGTAACGAGATTTTCAATCTGACCCTATAAGAGTCGATTGACTCTATAAGAAGCGATTGACAAATTGGTGGTTTTAATACATTTTTTTTTTGTTTTATGAGAATTTGCATGGATTGAAAATGCTCTTAATAAGTTTAGTAAATAAGGGTAATTCTCATATATACCTCTTTTTTTAGTTTTTTTCCAACCATACCACCAATTTTTAAAAATTTCTTGGATACTACTTTTTTCAAATATTCTAAAAATACCACAAAATTAAAATTAGTTTTAAATTATCAACGACTACACGCAACTATTGAAGACAATATCACTTTGATATAAGAGTATGAAACAACGACTGATGGAGCATATATGGCAACAATTCGTAACCAAATTGCAGATATGTTATGGGTAAATCATATATGATTATTTCAATTTTTATCATAGTAAAAAAAGTGGTTAGCTTTACAATTACTTTATAAAAATAAATAATTGTAATATTATTTTAGTAATAATTTATGTTAAATTATTTGTGAATATGTGAATATATATATATATATACTTGTAAATTATATAACCAACATTTAATTACATAATTGTATTTAATTACATACTTTTATTTAATTATACTATTCAACCGCTCTGGTGTTACCAATCAACTTATTTTTCAACCGCTCTCCGTTACCGAACCGCTTTCTTTAACCACTGTATTTAACCGCTTTTTTTCAAACGAACTTCAGTTCAACCGCTCAAAATTTTTTAACCGCTCATTTCAAACGGAGTGACCAATCTGACCCATAGTGGAACGGAATAGATGCGAAACCCGTAGAATATTATCAGAATTTATGAAAACTAATACTACTATGAATTTATGATGTCCGTTCGATCTTACACCAATACACCATCTCCACTCGAAACCTATAGCGTAGTGTTATGAATTTATTTATGCATTCTTAATTAGATACTAACGAAGGTAATAAATCGAGGAATCGAAATTTATAGATTTTTTAATAAAATTCAAGTGGGTCTCACTATTTCTACATCATTTTCAGTTTTCTTGGAAATAAATTAAAAACTGAAAATTCTAGCTCAAATTCATCCAAAAGTTATCATCCAAATACATCAATTCATATTGGACTTTTATGTTTTGTGGAAGAATGTCAGAGTTTTTGTAAGGGAAAGTGAGTCATGGCAGGTTGCACTCAAAGTCCACTAAACACACTGTCAACAAACATCATGATTTCACTATGGATGGTATACATATAAATAAATACTGACCACATGGATACATTCTCTCTTCAAATATGAATGCTAATAAGAGCATCATAAGAATAAAATTTAGATAAATGAGCAGAAATATTAAGATAAGTTCTCTCTTACTTCGTGATACAATATAAAGACAAAAAAAAAATCGAAAACCAAATTGTATCTGTATATCAAAAGCTAGTTTATTGGACCAATCCGTATCATTTAAGGAAATGAAATAATGGTTGATGAAAATGCCACAGAAGTGAGAAGCAAATGAAATAATGGGAAAATTGGATTAAAAGGTTTTTTAAATTTTAATTTGTCACATTACCAAAATTTGCCACAATTATCTTTTTAATATAAATAATTAGTTTTGTCAAACTTTTTTTTCAAACATGTAACAAATGAAATAATAATTTTTTTTATCAAAGGTGAAATTTTTAATTTGTACCCAATAGATTAAAATTTAGATTTCTAAATTCAATATATTTTGTACAGAATGTACATTCTGCTGTCTATACATGTTCCTAAAAAGTTTAGAAAATGTAATCTACCGATTGTTCATATTCTGCAACTTTTAGAATTTGTATTTTTAACTTTGCTCTTTTTTCTAAAAATTTAGAACACACGCACATTCCAAACGATTTAGAAAAAAATATCAGAATATGTCATCTGCACATTGGTCTATGTTCTAAAAAATTTAGAGAAACACTAATGTTCTAAAAGTTTTAGAATCAAATTTCAGAATACGTAATCTTTACTTTGCTCTACGTTCTACAAAATGTAGAATATGTATTCTTCAGTTTGTTCTATGTTCTGAAAAATTGAGAATACCAATTCTAAAATTAATTTTCATATTCCGAAAATTTAGGAAATCAAATCTTTCACTTAAGGAAATCAAATATTCAGTTAAATTAGATTCTGCATAATAAGGAAATAAGATTTAAAATCTTTTGAAAATATTTATATATTCCAAAAATATTTATATATATTCCGAAAATATTTATATTTTACGAAAATAAGATTTTCCGAAAATTAATATTAATATTATAAATCTTAAAAAATTTCAATTAATGTTATTAACAAATAAATGAATTTTCATAATAAAATTAAAATAAATCCAAAATTATTAAATAAAATCAGAATTAAATATGAAAATTAATTTTCAAATCCTATATTTAAGGAAATCTTATATTTTGGAAACAAATCACACAATTAATAAATTTAATGGTATTAGAGGATTATAATTCCAACTAAAGTGTATGTCAACAATCTAAATAAATAAAAGTGTAGATCATCAAATCCAAAAACTTTTGGCGTAAAAATCCAATTTTCCCTGAAATAATTGATACAAAAGGAATATTTTACATGGTTAAAGAAAGAGGACCACTTTTCGATTTGCAGCTTTCTCCTTCAATCTCAAATTGTAGCTTGTCTTGGTTAACATATCTACTACTCGTTTGCTTTTGATGCTTTATATCATCTGCGACCACCCCCGAATCAAAGTCATTGGTACATGTCATTCTTATGCAATTATCAATGAATGACTAGTCACAAAAAATCCATTTTTCATTTACTATCACTATTTTTCTTCCTGCAGGAAGCTAATATGCATTCCATTTGTATACTAAAAATCGTGATAGTAAATGAAAAATGGATTTATTGTGACTAGTCATTCATTGATAATTGCATAAGAGTGACATGTACCAATGACTTTGATTCGGGGGTGGTCGAAATGCAGACGATATAAAGCATCAAAAGCAAACGAGTAGTAGATATGTTAACCAAGACAAGCTACAATTTGAGATTGAAGGAGAAATCTGCAAATCGAAAAGTGGTCCTCTTTCTTTAACCATGTAAAATATTCCTTTTGTATCAATTATTTCAGGGAAAATTGGATTTTTAGGCCAAATGTTTTTGGATTTTTAGTATACAAATGGAATCCATTTTTCATTTACTATCACCGTCCGATGCACGATTTTTTGTCCGATGAATTGGCAAGGGAAGATGAGTAGAGAGCGAGAACGAATCCAAGATCGACGGTCCCGATGATGTCCTGTCTCCATAAGCCATGAATGATCGATAGATGATGAAAATTTGAGAAATGAACTTCTTCTCTTTCTTCGTTTCTACGGTTTTTGAAGTGTTTGAGGCAAAACTTATAGATGAAACCGACTTTAGGTTAAAATATTTATATGTGACCGACCCATGAAGGGTTGAATTAAATAAGTATGTAGTATATATTTGTTTATCTAAATGACATTTGAATTGTAGAGCTCGGTTTCTTATGTCTACAATATTGTGATTTGTGTCTATTCTTTTACTTGGTTTTACTGTAATATAATCTTTTGGAATATTAATATGAGAATATCATATTGATGTTACTTATATATATATATATATATAAATGTTTAAAATGTTAAAAATTAATCCCCGATTTATTACCGATTTTTTAAAAATCGCTAATCCCGACCCGACCGCCCGATTAACGATTACCGATTTTTTGAACACAGATTTTTTCTCAACAAATTAGGATCCATTTTGTGCACAAGTGAGTAGGGGAAAACCGACATGTTATTATACACATCCAACGGTAAGATTGTTGGAGAGTAAGAACACAGTCTCGGTAATAACTCTATTCTAGTGCCATACACATCCAAAGTTAAGATTAGTGGAGAGTATAGACACATATAATACCTTCTACGAGGAGATTTGAGACTTTGCAGCATGATGGCATAAGGCACAATAGAGAGGAAGTGGTGTCTCCACGCTCGATGTGGAGAAGGATTTTAACGAGCTCAATAACATTTCCACACCGGAAGTTGAAACAGTTCTGCCCCTTCGTGGGTTCATTGGAGAGGAAGCAAGTAAATATCGTGGCGGCGTTAACCGCAAGGTTGAAGCAACAAGAGCCGAGATTGATGGATTCGTCCATAAGAGAGTTGGAGGACCATCAGAGTCTGGCGGATCAGGAGGATCTGGTGGGTTCATTGGGGTTCCTCTCACCGGATCTGGTGGGTTCAAGGAGCAGAGTAGTTGACTTCGGGCTCGTGAGAATCCGAACACATCTTGGATTACAGAGGGTACTCATGAATTTGTGATGGTCTTAGAGATTTTTCGCCGAAATAAGAGGTCAGAACGGCGGCGCAATCTTCTCCGCAGGTTCGTCTATGGCTTCAGGGGTCATCGGAGGTGACGACGGAGGAAGATCGGAGGCGGAAAGCCATTCGCTGGTGAAGATCTATCGCTGTGCGGCTACCTCGATAATATCGCCAGATATCACTAGGGAACTTATCCATAAAGTTTTATTACTGGAGACACAATTGTATTAACATATTAGTTTAAAAAAATAACATTATCTTATGGATTAATATTGTCAATACTATGTATGAAAATACATAAAAATGAGCATTTATTAGGATGAAG
This sequence comes from Draba incana, assembly GCA_963576765.1. Lineage (NCBI taxonomy): Eukaryota > Viridiplantae > Streptophyta > Magnoliopsida > Brassicales > Brassicaceae > Draba > Draba incana. Next base: position 24,454,997 of record OY755202.1, read on the forward strand.
TAATTATGGTTTCAAAAAGGGAAAAATGTCGAAAAAATCCCAAACTTTCAAATTGTGGACAAATAAATCACCAACTTACGAAATGCCGTTTAAACCGCAAAGTTTTTGTTGACTTTCGAATAAAACATCAAAGTTTTGTTGACTCCGCTGTTTTAGTCCCATCGTTAAGTCTCCGTTAATAGCGTAATTACAGAGTTAAGTCTCTGTTAGCAGGCTCCGTTTACCCAAAAAACGACGCCGTTTTAGACTTCTAAAGGAAATAAAATCCCCAAATCAGAACTCAATTCTGAAATCGAAATTTCTTCAATCCCTAGCTCTAGAAATTTCAATTCTCTCAATCCTCTTCATTTTCTCTACTCTCTCAATTGTCTCTGTTTCGGTTTCAAGTAGTGTGAAATTGCTCCATATTTCGATGAGTTCAAGCTCTGTGTCAAGTGGTCCCGTCAAAGATCGGGGTTTACCGTCGAAGTGTGTGTGTGGATTAGATGTCACGATCTTCACCTCTAAAACAGCAGAGAACCCAGGAAAACCGTTTTTTCGTTGTATTAGCAAACGAGATGTTAATTCGTGGACAAGCAAAAGAGATGTAAGTTTGTGTTAAAATTTCATTTTTTTGTTCATTTGACTGTGATTTTGTTTGTTCATTTGTTTGTGCATCAGTATATGCGATTGTAAGTCAACAATGTGTCTTTTGTATTAGGGTCATTTGTTTAAATGGGTAGAGGATGTGGTATTTGAAGAAGTCAAAGACGCGCTACCAAGATTAACAATCATTGCAAACGAGCTTAGCAAAGCAAAATCTGAAGCAATCGCGTTAAATGGGATGGTACAAGAACTAAAGGAAGAAGCATTCTACTTCCTCTCTCGCATCCTCTCCAAACTCTGCTTCAAAGTCCCTGCATTCTACTTCCTCTAAACCTATATCTCCTTCACGATCTTCTTCTTCTTCTGGAACATTCCCATTGTTTCCCTTGTCTGCATACACAACTTCGGCGCAGTCTTCGTCACCAACAACCTCACAATCATCCCCACTTACAGGCTCACGATCTTCTTCAATGTCTTCATTGTCTCGCTTCTTCCGTTTTTTCTTTTTGGGTTTTTGTTTCGTTTGTGAAACAACCTCAGACTCAGGCTCTGGTGGTGGGATTGTTCTGAAGCCTTCATCTGCCTTTTCCGGCGTTAATCTCTGAGATCGACGTGTCGGACAACTCTTGCGTCCTCCACGAGTCTTTACCATAATTCCGATTCGAGTAGAGATTGAGAGAAACTTGAGAGGATTCAACGGATTTTAGGGTTAGGGATTGAAGAAATTTCGATTTGGGGATTGAGTTCTCATTCGGGGATTTTTTTCTGATTTGGGGATTTTGTTTCCTTCATAGCTTTAAAACGGTGTCGTTTTCGACTAAACGGAACGAATTAACAGAGACTTAACTCTGTAATTACGCTATTAACGGAGACTTAACGATGAGACTAAAACAGCGGAGTCAACAAAACTTTGATATTTTATTAGAAAGTCAAGAAAAACTTTGCGATTAAAACGACATTTCGTAAGTTGGTGATTTATTTGTCCACAATTTGAAAGTTTGGGATTTTTTCGACATTTTTCCCGTTTCAAAAATGAGCTTTGATTTTAATTAGAATACATTAAAATAAGCATTTAATTTAATTATTTGCTAAGATTTGTGTTTTGGAAAAAGAAATGGGGGCACAATAAATTTTATTATGGGGTACTAATTTAGTGTTTAAGGAAATTACATTAAGTATAAAAAAATTAGTGGGTACACTTGCACCCCCTTTGCTTAACTGGATCCGCCCATGGAAGTTTTAGTCTTCGCGTACCTATCAGATAATTTTTTCTAGAGGTAAACCATATCGAGTTCTACTTTTGAAAATTAGGGTTATAGTATTAAAATTGATGAGAGACATGATTTAGAAATTAATATTTACTTTCATAAAAAATAACGTAGTAATTACATATCCTCTATATATTAATAGAATAACATTCTAGGATTAGTTTGCTTATGTGTCAAACTCTCTATTTTTTTCCTGTTTTTAATTTAATTAAGAAAAATAATATATTCTTTTTTTTTTGTTTTTTTTTTTCAACCAAACATTAAATTATAAAAAGCTCATTCGATTGTTTACCCAAAAAAGAGGTAAATGCTTACATAAGAAAAATAAAAAGACCTAGACCTAGCAGACCGTGCCAAAGAATCCGCTTTCGGATTATACTAGATTTTGATCCACGCTAAGCGTGAGAATATAAATTTCAGTTTGTTGTATAGTAAAAATATATTTTTTTGAATCATACATACCAAAAATATATTAGATAAATGATTATGTCCACTAAAATAATTAATCGGTCGATTTTCGAATCTTGAATGTCTTAATAGGAATTACGTTTTAATTGTATACAAAATATATAAAAAAAAAATTGATTTACAATAAATAAACCAAAGAGAAAACATTGTCTTATAATGTATGACAAAAAAAGTAATTGAGTTATATATATCTTATATTTACAAAAACAAATGTTTTTTAATAACTCTATAAAATGTTTTTAAACCCAACTTTATCACTGACCAAAATACTACTACATAAATGAGTTAAATTGGTTTGAGTTTCTCAATATGGTAATGGATTTAGTAAGTATATATTTTTGTCATCAATGCTATGTATATATATTAAAAATATTGAAATATGTAAAGATTTCCACTATGACAAATTGAAATGTTTTGATTGGTCGATTTAATTAATGTGTTCCTTAAGTTCCTCTTTGAATGACACCTAGGATTAATGTTTCTTAAGACTCTCTTTGAATGACATAGGATTTTTAACTTTGAGTGTCTCAATTAATATATACTAGAAAATTACCCGCGTTATACGCGGGATAAAATCATTGTCGAATAAAATCAATAATTTTAATTAAAAATACAATTATGGCGAATTATTATACATAATCTAAGACCCATTTTATATATTTGAATTTTGCGATCATTTTGTATGCTAATGTGTTTCACCTGTGAAATAATTAAATCAACAAATTTCATTAATAATTATTTTACTTGTAGGAAGGTGTATTTATGAAAAACTAAAAACATCTACTTGTCAAACAAAAGAACACATGTAAAAATATATATGAAAAATTGTTTTACATGCTCATATATTTTCAAAAGATAATAAATTTTTTTTTATATTTTATATCAAAATTGTTTTTGGTGCATATGTTAAATTTTGTTCACATTTAATTCTATGATTTAAATCTATAATTTTCGAAATATTTTAATTTTGGAAAGTTTAAGATTTCCAAATATTTTTATTTTTGGTAAGTTTAGAAAGATTCAAATGTATTTGGCAATTAGAGTTATAATAATCAAAATAAGTATCTTTGGAAATAAATGTGCTTGGTAATGAGTATAAGAGAATTAAATAAATAAATAAAAATGAATAGGAGAAAAATTGTGGAAGTGACACCTAAGCAAAATGATCACAAAATACTTCTCTTTTAATATATAGAAGCCATGTGTTGTTAAAAAAGATTAAAGATTATGATGGTCAAAGATTTGGTAATTATTGTATAAATTTGATTAAAATAATTTGATAATTTGATTGTAATCAGATAATATAATTTGATTATATTGATTGTGTTGACAATGTGATTGACGATATGATTTAAGTAAATTACTTAGAAGCATTTCCCTTTTCGTGTGAAAAATAAAATAGAAGTTTTAAAAATGTGTTTGGTAATGAGTGTACAAAAAAATAGAGAAAAGAAATTCAGAATATATTTAACTAAATTTTTTTTTGGTAAATATATTTATTTAAATTACTTAGAAGCATTTCTCTTATTAAATATTTGTAGTTTGTTAGGTAATTGGATATTGGATTTTTATTAATCAAGTTACGTTCATTTTGATTTTGAGAAAAATGAATTTATAAAGCGTAAAAAATTATAAATGTTTAACCTAAAAAAAAAAAGCAAAAAATTCAGAAATTTATAGTATTTGTAGTTTGTTTGGTAAATTAGAGTATTAATCAAGTTACCTAGTTTGTTAAATTAGAGTTGTTTGGGGATTGGATTAAGGTCATCATATAGTGTTTGGAAGTTAGCATAATAGGAGAATGGAGTGTTTCGACAGTAGTATATGAGACATTAAATTATTTAATAAAAAAAGTAAGAAAAATTGTGGGAGTGACACATCATCAAAGTTCTCCCAAAATGCTCCTCAAATAATATATAGGATGCTTGGGGAATCAATAATGCAGCGGCCAAGACGATAAAATCAAGTTGTGTTCTTACCAACGAAGAACAAAGACTTGAGCTCTAAAGTTCGATTCTCTTTCTTTATTAATCAAAAACCAAGGAAGAACAAAGCCCTCACGATCATTCTTATAGTCAGAAGATCGATTACAAATATGCCAATTAAAAGATAAAAGGAAGTATTCCAAAAGCACAAAAACCAAAATAGAAGTAGTTCGAACGATAAAAAGGAAAATAGCTTCTAGCCCAATCAATCGAATCTCCCAAAAGCCCAAATGAAGATACGAAGAATTGAACTCTAAAACCCGCTACATCAGGTCTCCCGGGGTGAAGAAAAATTCGTCCCCGAATTTTCTCCATCATCGCCAGCAACGAAAGGCACCAAATGCTTAACATTAAACACATTCGCCGTATGCATAGAAGGAGGAAGGCGCAAACGATAGGCATTATTGTTAATCTTTTCAATTATCTCCAGGGGACCAACTTTCCGAGGCTTCAACCTGTTATACGTATCTGTAGGAAAACGATCCTTAGTTAAGACAGCCCAAACTTTGTCACCAACCGAAAAATGAAGGTCCCGACGATGCACATCCAGAGCAGCCTTATACTTGGACGTTGCTCTTTCCAAGTTTTCATGCACCTGTTTATGAATTTCTACAACTTCATCAACAAAATCACATGCACGACCATGTAAATGAGTACGGTCCGGTGCGTCACTGAGGTCCAAAGGAGACCGAGGAGACGTGCCGTAAATAACACGAAATGGGCTAAAGCCAGTCGATCGGTTAATGGCGTGATTATGCGCAAACTCCACTTGACAAAGCATAGAATCCCACGATCGAATATGATCACCCGCCAAACTGCGCAAAAGATCTCCCAAAGCACGATTTGTCACTTCGGTTTGTCCGTCCGTTTGCGGGTGGTAAGCGGAACTCATATCCAAGCTTGTACGAAGAAGTTTCCAAAGAGAACGCCAAAAATGCCCTAAAAAGCGTGAATCTCGATAAGAAACAATAGATAACGGAAGACCATGCAGCTTATAAACCTAGCGAAAGAACAAAGAAGCCACTTGAGAAGCGTCGGTTGTTTTCTTGCAAGGCACGAAATGAACCATTTTTGAAAAACGATCCACAACGACAAAAATCGAATCAAATCCACGCTGCGTACGAGGAAGCCCAAGCACGAAGTCCATACTAATGTCAGACCACGGTTGAGTCGGAATAGGGAAAGGCAAGTACAAACCCGCATTGGACGCATGACCCTTGGCTTGTTGACACACACGACAACGAACCATTTAACGCTCAACATCTCGTCTCACCGTCGGCCAAAAATAAGAATCTGTCACGAGCTGTAAGGTACGATCGCGACCGATATGTCCCTCAAGATGCACTTCCTTAATGATTTGCAAACGAAGGCTACATTCCGGAATACACAATTTTGTGCCCCGAAAAAGAAAGCCGTCCAAAACAAAGTAATCAACGCTGATACCGGAAGAAGCATCACTCCATATACGCCCAATAAAAGGATTGCTTGAGTAGAGCTCCGGAAGTATGGAGAAACCCGGAACAGAAACATGAAGAGTAGAGAGTAACGTGCGACGTCGACTTAACGCATCAGCAACCTTATTAAGCGAGCCAGCCTTGTGCTTAATAACAAAGGTGAATTGTTGCAGATACGAGAACCAAGCCGCATGACGAGATGAGACCTTATCTTGAGAACTCATATGCTTCAATGCATCATGATCGGTAAAAAGAACAAACTCACGATGAAAAAGATAATGACGCCAATGCTTGATGGCTTGAACCACAACATACAATTCCACATCATAAGTACTATAACGAAGACGAGGACCCGCAATTTTCTTGCTCAAGTACGCAATTGGACGTCCTTGTTGACTAAGAACCGCTCCAATACCGGTTTTAGAGGCATCCGAATGAAGCTCAAAAGGAAGTGTGAAATTGGGCAATGCCAAAACGGGAGCTGCAGTGAGTTTAAGTTTGATGTCTTGAAAAACGTTATCTGCTTCCGATGTCCAAGAAAAAGCCGTCCGTTTCATACAATCCGTGATTGGAGCCATATGGCGCTGAAATACGGGACAAAACGACGGTAAAAGGAGGCTAAGCCATGAAAGCTACGCACCTCGGTAAGGGATGTGGGAGAAGGCCAAGAACGAATAGCTAAAACTTTAGAGGGATCCACGGACAAACCTTGACTGGACACAATATACCCAAGAAATAAAACCTGAGACTCCCCAAAACAACACTTCTTAGCTGCGCCAAATAACTTCTCTCATCGCAAAACCAACAGCACCTCACGTAAGTGAGTAAGATGTTCAGGAAGAGTGGAACTGAATATCAAAATATCATCAAAATATACCACAACACATTTTCCAATAAACGGACGCAAAGCCTGGTTCATCACTCGCATGAAAGTGCTTGGGGCATTAGATAACCCAAACGGCATGATTAACCAATCAAACAACCCCTCTCGCGTTTTAAACGCGGTTTTCCACTCATCTCTCGGGCTAATACGAATTTGGTGATAACCACTCTTCAAATCTAGCTTTGTAAAAATAGTAGCACTACCAATTTGATCCAAGAGATCATCAAGACGAGGAATCGGAAAACGATATCGTACCGTAATCTTATTCACCGCACGACTGTCAACATACATTCGCCAGCTTCCATCTTTCTTGGGAATTAAAAGAGCGGGCACGGTCAAAGGACTAAGACTCTCGTGCAAGTAACCCTTATGCAGCAACTCTTCCACTTGCCTTCACAACTCATCATGTTCCGAGGGACTCATTCGGTAATGTGGACGATTTGGTAATGTCGAATCAGGAGTTAATTCAATACAATGTTGAATATCGCGCAATGGCGGAAGACCATCAGGAAGTTCATCGAGAAAAACATCCTGAAACTCGGTGACAAGTTCACGAAACGTAGTGGGAACCTCTGATGACAACGACGCAGCAGCTGTTGTCAAAACTACGGTATACTCTCTATCAACAACACGTAATGCTTCTTCAAATAATGACTTGGACAAGAACATGATCGCTTTGTTGGTTGCTGAAGGAAGCGGTGGAGGAGGTAACTCGGCACTAGAAACCGCTAGAGGTGAAGGATTCTGACCCGAAAGTAAAGTAATTCGTTGGTTTTCAAAAGAAAACGTGTAAGTATTAGCGAATCCGTCATGCATCGTGCGCCGATCGTACTGCCATGGACGACCTAATAAGAGATGACAAGCGTCCATTAGAATGACATCACACAAGATAAGATCCTTATAATTAGAACCCACAGAGAAAGGAACACGACAACGCTTAGAAATCCGAATGTCTGTCTTCGTATTCAACCACACAAGCTTGTAAGGCGAGGGATGAGGTTCACTGAATAAAGCGAGTTTAGTAACTGCTTCCTCTGAAATAACGTTGGTGCAGCTTCCAGAATCAATGATGAAACAACAAAGTTTCCCGCGAATTGTGCAAGTAGACTGAAAAATATTCGTTCGAAACCACACCTCTTCGATTCCCGGCAGCATAAGGAAACTCTGACGCACCACAAGCACCGCACCAGTATCTCCTGCGAGGCATTCTTCAAGCTTAGATTTGATTGGACCATCGCCATACTCATCGTAATCCGGTTCTTCTTCATTTAGAGATTCTTACGACTAGCCTTTGGAGTATCTCCTGCGAGACGGTGTCCTTGCTCGCCATAACCAAAACATTTATATGTCGCGGCCGGTTTATTGCGCGGTGTAACTAACTCCTCACTGGTATCTGTCGCAAAAGATGAATCCTTATTAGTGTCTGCGTTTTGACGAGCTCGAGAAACAGAGGATGGCCAAGATGACGAAGGACGTAACGACTGCTCGATGAGAAGGGCTCGTTGATGTGCCTTAGAAACGGAGAATGGATTAAATTGCAGCAAAGGATTCTGTATTTGTTGTCGTAAACCCCCAATAAACCTTGAGACTTGCTGCTCCTCTGTTTCCGTAAGATCAATCCTTGCAATCAAAAAGAGAAAATTGGTAGCGTAAAGAGTGTAAAAAGAGAAAATCGGTAGTCATCAACCGATCGCGAACCCAATCGTAAATTTTGGAGGCGAGTGTAAAGAGTGCGTGTGTAATTGTAAGGGAGAAAAGTCTTACGCATCTTAGTCTTCAACTTGTCCCACGTTACAATCCGAGATTTTCCCTCCCGGAGACGCTGCGCTTTCAACTATTGCCACCAAGCGGATGCTCTTCCGCGAAATCCAGTAGCAACGAGAGACACACGCATATCGTCCGGAACTTGCTTGAAATTCAATACTTCCTCTGCAGTTCCAACCCAATCCAAAAACTTCTCTACTTGTAAACTGCCAGAAAACTCAGGAATATCGAGTTTGAAGCCCGAGTCCCATCTACGATTATCCGCAGAGGGACCTTCCAACTATAATCGATTGTGGTGCCGTTGTCCCTGCTCACGGTCAAAAGCAAACAGATTGCCGTCTTCACCCTCTTCATCATCAAACGCTTCGAAGGTCGGGGAACCACGACGACGAGGGTTGATAGCTCGAAGTTCTGTGCGTATCACGATCCGTACCATGCCTGCAATCGAACTCTGCAACGCTTCACGCATCTCCACTTGAAAATTTGCCAGCGTTTCCCGAACATAATCCTCCTGCTCGTCGCGTTGTTGCTGCTGATTCTTCTTAGGCGGCATGATGAAAGAATCGTTTGTCTCTGATACCAACTAATGCAGCGGCCAAGACGATAAAATCAAGTTGTGTTCTTACCAACGAAGAAAAAAGACTTGAGCTCTAAAATTCGATTGTTTCACACAAGAAAAGGCAAACGAATTGTAAAGACTTCGGTTGAGAAAAGTTCTCTTTCTTTATTAATCAAAAACCAAGGAAGAACAAAGCCCTCACGATCATTCTTATAGTCAGAAGATCGATTACAAATATGCCAATTAAAAGATAAAAGGAAGTATTCCAAAAGCACAAAAACCAAAATAGAAGTAGTTCGAACGATATAAAGGAAAATAGCTTCTAGCCCAAGCAATTGAATCTCCCAAAAGCCCAAATGAAGATACGAAGAATTGAACTCCAAAACCCGCTACATCAATCAACGATAGTGTGAAAAGAGGGAATTGTGGGTGGATGTCTTCGAATCAGTTGGCGAGAATGGCAAGCGCTGGCCAGTCCTCCGGTGACTGTGTAAATTTGAAAAGGTCGGCACAATCCGTCTCAAACCGAAAAATAATATATTCTCTAATCATCCACTATTCCATTTACCAAATACTAGTCCACTTACTATATCTATTTCAACGATTTTTAATTCAATTGCCAAATATATTAAAACTCTAAATTGGAATTAACAAAATTTAGTCAACCTTATATATTACGTAATGTTGAAAATATTTTTAAGCATTACAAATAAAAAAGTCTAAACAAATGAGGACATTATTATATATTATTGGATTTTGAGTTTTGATTTTTTTTATATAAAAAACATGGTCAAATGTTCTTCTTCTCTTTTTTTTTTTTCAAAAACTGAGGATTTATTATTAGTAACGAAATTCAACAACAAAATAGGTTAAAGTAGCTAAGCTCTTTTGGCTTAGGAATCAATCACATTGTTTTCTAAATGTGAAATATAAGAAAAGAAAATCGAAGTGAAATCAATTGCACTCTTACGAATATCAAAGAGTAATCCAAATAGCTCGTTGTATTCATCACCACTTCTCATGAGGTTCACTAGGAGATGGCAATCCGAGAAGTTGCGGAGGTGATCAAAGCCTTTCATCCGAGCTTGTTCCATAGCTGCTTTAAGCGCCATTGCTTCGGCCACTAGGGCACATGAGATGTTACATGACCTAACAAAGCCATCACCAAGATGCTCATTAGAGGGCGATCGAAAAGCCCATCCCAAACCTCCATTTTCAGAGGATGAGTTCCAAGCCGCATCAAGGAAACACAAGATAAATGTGTTGTGCTGAGGCTATGTAACCGGGGGGGGGGGGGGGGGGGGGGGGGGAACAAGCTAATGCATCTCGTACTCACTTAGAGATAATGTCTTCCTCTGAGTAAGATTTATCTTGAAACATGAGTTTGTTTCACCCTTTCCAAAGCATCAAGAGGATCCACACATAGAGAGCTGCTTCACTCACCCCATAAAGTGGAAGGTTCTGCATCATAAAGGAAGCTTGAGAGCGAAAGTACAAAGTTGAACTGAGTTATATTGATTGGGGCGAGATCCCATACTCTTTGTGCATAAGCAAAATATAGTAAAACATGATCAATGGTTTTGGGAAGCCCACAACCTTTACAGAAACTCGCCGACAATATTCCTCTTGTGGCTAGTTGAGCCCCCACCATGGCTTTCGAAAGGAATGAATGGATTTTGGGGAGTGTCTTGACCTTCAATGTGTATTTCAGCCAATTAAAGTGCTCTCCATACTCCCTCTTACTCAAGGAAGTGAGTATACTATAACCTGATTTAGTGGTGTAATTTCCTTTACCTCAGGTAACCAAACCAATGCATTGCAACGCGCCATAGTTACCAAAGAGAGCTTCTTGATATGGTCCTCATAAAGAGGAATGTGTCTCCTAATAGCTTCCTAATTCCAAAGGTCTGTGGTGGTACTGGGTTTGACACCCTCTACCCAGACTCGACTTAGGATTAAACCGACCCGAATATCCATCCAGAAGAGACGAGCTGGGCCTAGGTTAACCAAGGAAGCCCATTGTGAAGAATAGAAGCCCATCCTACCTAAGATCGCAGACTTCGGGATACTTGGAGAAGAAGTAGAGAATATATGAGAATATTGTGTAAATCTAACAAGTTGGGATACTTTTCCTACATTTCTAGGGTTTATTCTCTACGATCATTGTAGTAAGAGCGTCGCATGGGCGTTGGCCAGGAAGAGGAAGACGAAATTCCAGGTCAGAGGACATGGCGCATGAGCGTCGCATGCCCTCGAGAGATTTCTCAGAGGCAATCGAGTCATAAACCCTGTAAACGTTGAACTCGTCCGCAATAGCAGCTTCGTCTGGAACTCCCAGGGGAGCTTCGGTGGTCGAGACATCGACATCTAGAAGAGTACAACCATCAGCTTTACGAGGAGTGAGGAAATTCTTATCAATGGGAGATATTGGAGTATCATTGGCAGTTCTCCAATCGGACGAAGATTCACCGAGATTGTGAAGGGTCTTCTGTAACGCCCCGACCCAATCTAGGCCGAGGTTGGCCTGATCGGTCACACAATAATCAAACAAGAACATGAGCGACCAACCGTAGACCTGAATCTAGGCCGGAGATGCCACATGCGCATACTCGGCCGTTCGTTCCGAGGTTCCAAAAACGCATTTTAGAACTTTAGAACAAATGTCCGAGCACACGGTGCCTATCGATCAAAACTTCAAGGCTTTTCAACCCTAGTCTTGAACGGTAGTTCGATCGTTCGGACAGGGCTAAGTATCATACGAAACCCGAGTTATTTAAAACCGTTCCTTATTATTTGTACTTAGGCTTTAAAACTGTTACAAAATATATTTGCTCGCGAGTCTGATACTCTAAAATAGTTATATACGTAATAAACATTATTCTTTTACAAAAGCAATGAAATCTACCACTGATTTGTCCTAATGTTGCGTATTGTACTCCCAAGGGTCTACCCGCTAAAGGTTACCTGCAAAACAAATTGAGTCTTGAGCACTAGTTGCCCAGTGAGTCTATGGCTCCCCTTACAATTCAATAATATATTCTCAACCCAAAACCGAAAATAACAATCAGCAATCACACTCAAATTCATGCATAATTAAACATGAATGCATTAATATTTTCATTTCCGCAAAGCCCTTACGCATTGTCAATTCCCATTACGTGTGTCCATCACGTGTACCCAAAGGCATCGTTCGGTCCAAAACCACAAAGGCTAAGGACTTAGGATACTTTAACAATTCCTGTGGCCGTACTCATACGCTACTACATTAGGAATTCTGCACCGATCGCTTATATAGTACACGACCCTAGGCTGCAATCCCGTCTCTCCGTGTGTTCATGAACTTAACTATCCTCGGCTAAGTCACAAATCAAGGGAATGACCAACCGCACACATAACAAGTTTCTATGATTTATGAATCTAGCATGTATGCATATAAACTTGTAACCAAACTCGTTGAGGTTCATTATTTACACTTAGCAATTATACGAATGATTTGCATGAACCTCTATTAGGATAAATTAAACAAGAAACGTGTATTCTACTCATCTAACACACGAACAAACATCACCAAGACTCACCTTAGATAGAGAAGTATGCGATTCTGTTTAAGGCTTTCTATTCTCGGAATTTGGCCTTAGGTTCGGACTTGCTTGAACAGCACCTTCCTTGGACTAATCTTATCGAGACACTCGGATAAAAACTCACAAGGACTATTGAACCCAAAGGCTAAACTCTCGGGCTTTTGGTGCAAAAAAGGGACATAAACTCTAAGGATTTTTTTCGAACTAGGTTTGATGGGGTATTTTTGATGGGGAATCATCTGATTTAACTTAGGAATGGGTCCTTTATATAGGGAATTATTGGAGCATGAGGTGTCAAGGCATCTGACAATTGTCGCCAGTCTGACACGTGTCAGCGCCTGGAAGCGCCTGCATGCTGACATGTGTCAGACGTGTGTCAGGTCTAGCGCCAGCGCGTTGACATGTGTCTGGCACGTGTCAGACTTGCTCAGGTACAGACGTGGCTTACTCATAGCCACTCATTCCACCGACTCGAGTTTCCTTAAGCCAAACGTTCTGTCGACTTGCGATACAAGCTTTCTCGGCCCACGGTATGTTCCTTGTCGACCCGTGGTACGTTCCTTTTTTGTCCCGCGGCTCGATACTTTCCTCGGTTGGCCTCGTCCTGGCCTTGGGCGTTCCTGACCCGTGGTACAGAACTGGATCAAGGCCTCTCGTGTTGCGGTACAGGACTGATCCGTGGCCTGTCATACTGCAGCCTGGGCCCGTACCGATTGTCCTATCGTGTTTGGCCTTCGGATCTTGGCTTTAACTTAAGCTGCCGGCCATGGCCTTGGTATGGGTCATTACATTCTCCCCTCCTTATTAGAATTCGTCCCGAATTCTCATCTATTTGAGGGTCCGGCTTCATCGGTTCTAGGTCTAATAAACATCTCTGGATGGGATTTCCAAAATCTTGCTTCATCTGCCCACGTCACAACATCCCGGTGATTCTCTCTTCTAATCACCTTGATTTGTAAACTTTCTCGTCCCTTCAAGAGTTTAGATCGTGTCTCCTCGATCCTTAAAGGTTCTGGAGAAGGAGGTCTAGGCTCGGTTAGTGGGTCTGGTATTCGTTCTTGTTGTGGTTCATCCGAGCGGCGAACAAACTTTCGCAACATAGAGACATGGAATATGTTATGCATTCCTTTATCTGAAGGAAGATCTAACTGATATGCCACTTCTCCTATTCTCTTAGCTATACGGTAAGGGCCTTTGGATCGCGGGGCTAACTTACTTGGCTTACCTAATCTATCCTTTCCTTTTTCCGCCTTAGCTTTTAACCATACCCAATTACCAACTTCAAACACAACTGCTCTCCTATGTACAACATACATCTTCTGACGATCTTGGGCTTTCTTCATATTAGCTCGAGCTAAGCTAATTTTATCTATCAATGGGAGATATTGGAGTGTCGTTGGCAGTTCTGCAATCGGACGAAGATTCACCGAGATTGTGAAGGACCTTCTGTAACGCCCCCGACCCGATCTAGGCCCAGGTTGACCTGATCGGTCGCACTACAATCAAACAAGAACATGAGCGACCAACCGTAGACCTGAATCCAGGCTGGAGACGCCACATGCGCATACTCGGCCATTTGTTCCGAGGTTCCAAAAACGCATTTTAGAACTTTAGAACAAATGTCCGAGCACACGGTTCCTATCGATCAAAACTTCAAGGATTTTCAACCCTAGTCTTGAACGTTAGTTCGATCGTCCGGACAGGACTAAGTATCATACAAAACCCGAGTTATTTAAAACCGTTCCTTATTATTTGTACTTAGGCTTTAAAACTGTTACAAAATATATTTGCTCGCGAGTCTGATACTCTAAAATAGTTATATACGTAAAAAACATTATTTTTTTACAAAAGCAATGAAATCTACCACTGATTTGTCTTAATGTTCCGTATTGTGCTCCCAAGGGTCTACCCGCTAAAGGTTACATGCAAAACAAATTGAGTCTTGAGCACTAGTTGCCCAGTGAGTCTATGATTCCCCTAACAGTTCAATAATGTATTCCCAACCCAAAACCCAAAATAACAATCAACAATCACACTTAAATGCATGCATAATTAAACATGAATGCATTAATATTTTCATTTCTGCAAAGGCCTTACGCGTTGTCAATTCCCATTACGTGTGTCCATTACGTGTACCCAAAGGCATCGTTCGGTCCAAAACCACAAAGGCTAAGGACTTAAGATCCTTTAACAATTCTTGTGGCCATACTCATACGCTAACACATCAGGAATTCTGCACCGATCGCTTATGCAGTACACGGCCCTAGGCTGCAATCCCGTCTCTCCCTGTCTTCTTGAACTTAACCCTCTTCGGCTAAGTCACGGATCAAGGAAATGACCAACCGCACAAATAACAAGTTTCTATGATTTATGAATCTAGCATGTATGTATATAAACTTGTAACCAAACTCGTTCAGGTTCATTATTTTCACTTAGGAATTCTACGAATGATTTGTACGAACCTTTATTAGGATAAATTAAACAAGCAACGTGTGTTCTACTCATCTAACACACGAACAAACATCACAAAGACTCACCTTAGATAGAGAAGTATGCGATTCTGTCTAAGGCTTTCTACTCTCAGAATTTTGCCTTACGTTCGGACTTGCTTGAACAGCACCTTCCTCGGACTAATCTTATCGAGACACTCGGATAAAATCTCACAAGGACTATGGAACCCAAAGGCTAAACTCTCGGGCTTTTGGTGCAAAAAGGGGACATAAACTCTAAGGATTTTTTTTCGAACTAGGTTTGATGGGGTATTTTTGATGGGGAATCATCTAATTTCACTTAGGAATGGGTCCTTTATATAGGGAATTCTTGGAGCATGAGGTGTCAAGGCGTCTGACACTTGTCGCTAGTCTGACACGTGTCAGCGCTAGGAAGCGCCTGCGCGCTAACATGTGTCTGACATGTGTCAGACGCGTGTCAGGTCTAGCGCCAACGCGCTAACATGTGTCAGGTGCGTGTCAGACTTGCTCAGGCGGTGACGTGGCTTACTCATAGCCACTCATTCCTCCGACTCGAGTTTCCTCAAGCCAAACGTTCTATCGACCCGCGGTACATGCTTTCTCGGCCCGCGGTACGTTCCTTGTTGACCCGCGGTACGTTCCTTTTTATCCCGCGGCTCGATACTTTCCTCGGTCGGCCTCGTCCTGGCCTTGGGCGTTCCTGACCCGTGGTACAGAATTGGATCAAGGCCTCTCGACTTGCGGTACAGGACTGATCCGTGGCCTGTCATACTGTAGCCTGGGCCCGTACCGACTGTCCTATCGTGTTTGGCCTTCGGATCTTGGCTTTAACTTAAGCGGCCTGCAATGGCCTTGGTATGGGTCATTACACCTTTGGTGGTACAGCAGGATCCACCGAGGTTATATCAGCATTACTCCGATCCCCAGAGGGATTCGACGAAGAATTATTGGAGGAATGCATGATGAAAATACGTGATTTGCAAATGCAATGAAAATTATGCAGGAGAAGAAAAGTAGATCTAAAAAGAGAGAAAAGAGCAATCGAACAGACGTGTTGATTCAATCCTAAGTCAAATCAGCTTCTTCAACACGATTTATCCAATCTCTGACGTCATCAGAGACCGAAATGGGGGGGGGGGATTGGGGGACTTATTGGTGGTACCGGATTTGGCACCCTCTACCCAGACCCAACTTAGGATTGAACCGACCCGAATATCCATATGAAAGAGACGAGATAGGTTAACCAAGGAAGCCCATTGTGAAGAATAGAAGCCCATCCTACCTAAGATTGCCGACTTCGAGATACTTGGAGAAGAAGTGGAGAATATATTAGAATTTTGTGTAAATCTACCTAGTTAGGATACTTTCCCTACATTTCTAGGGTTTATTCTCTACGATCATTGTAGTATAAATATGTAATCCATTTTGCCCGAAGAGGAATCGATAACTCTCTTGAATAAAACACATTCTTGGAAACACTCTTTGTTCTTCTTAGTCCTCTTATTATTTGGCTCTCTATCTAAAAACCCTACTTGTTTGAGGAGATCGAGTTCGTTCGCACGAACCCGGTACCTTTAGTTTGTAACAGAGGAAATTAGAGATGCTACGGTGAGGTGTTGATTTGCTCTGGTTGGTGGACCATACAGTCTCAAAGAAGTCTTTGTTGAAAGCCATGGTTCCCTCCAAATGTTAATGTTAGACCCTGAACCAATTAACCATCCAAGACCATGTTTCAACATATCTCGACCTGCAATAATTCCTCGCCAACCATGTGATGCGTTTGATTGCGGTAAAACATTACGAAGAGGAGTTGATGACAATATTTCTCTAATAACACCCGAGCTGTCAACGAGGAGGGGGATTTGAGGAGCCTCTAACTGAGTTTGGCTAGCAAAGATTCATTAAAGGCTTCTATATCGCGGAAACTACAACCTCCTGCTTTCTTTGGGATCGCGAGCTTCTCCCAAGAAACCCAAATTATCTTACGCACATCCACCTTGGAATCCCACCAAAAGAGGGTTAAAATTGATTGAATTTTCTTGCAAATCGAGATGGGAAGCTCGAAGCACGACATTGCATAGGAAGACATTGTCGATAGGACTGATTTGAGCATAACTTGCTTACAAGCAGTGGAGAGGAATCTAGTCGACGAATTGTGAGTTTTTTGTCGCATTCTATCCACTATTGAATTAAAAATATCTCTCTTTCGTCGACCAAAATGTTCCGGTAATCTGAAGTATTTACCAGTTCCTCCCTCATTGCGAATTTGCAGCTTGCGTTTTGCCACCCTTCTCTGTTGTCTCGGTGTTTACGACATTTGTCACTGAAAACTTGAAAACACTTAATCTGATTATATACTACAAAAATTAAAAATTGTTTGCAAAACATTAACCATAGTTTTTATGTAAAGAAGTAAATATTCATATCAGAAATTATACCTCACTTTATATATTCTAAATCTTCACCAAATAATTAATTTATCTACCAAAATTTAACATAACATTATGCTTTCCAAAATAAAATTGCAAAGAAATCAAGAAATATATATACGGTGGTAAACTTAAGTACACATTGGGTCCGATTGGTAACCTAATCTTTTTAATAGCTGCAGCGGTAAGATGTACAATATAGTGCAAAACTGTATAGATAAAGATTTAAGCTAAAGTTATACAAATAAAGATTTGTGTAATAGTATTGGTAATGCTTTTGGTATCGCTTTGGTGATTTGTACAATTTAAAACATTTTAAATTATAAAGAGACGGTACATTTATAAAAACGCTACCAATCTGAACTATTACCCAATATTTTGCAATTTAGGATACTATTACTGTTTTTTTTTTGTGTCAAATACAATTACTAAATTCAATATTACCAAATCTGCTTGATTAGATTGTGGTCGGAATTTTTGGAATCTGAAAATAAAATATAATAACTCAGAAAACAAATTACATAAAACATGATTGGCAATAGGGATATCAAAATGGGTAACCCGACTCGATCCAAACTTAAATGGGTTCGAGATTTTAGTGAGCAGGTTTGACCCAACCCATTTATCATATGGATTGAATTTACGTACCCAAACCCATTAATAAATAACGGACCTATTGAAGTCCACAGTCCTAACCACTTTCGATGCCTTTTTCCCCCAGACTTAGATCTTTCTCCGGAAATCGCCATAATTCTTTGAAAATTGCTCCATTCTCAATAATTCACCACGTCATTCCTTTGGAATACTTCCTTGGCCTTAGACTCTTTTATGGACACATTTTACTTTTCCGTTTATTCATTCACTTTTTTTTAGATGATCGGGGGAAAACGGTCTTTAAGAACATGAGTCTAGATAAAGGCACGAAATTACTACCATTGTTGCTGATCCCAAAGGTTTGCTTTAGCTCTCTTGAATTGTTTCCTTGTACTCCACCAAAATTTGTAATCGCCGTATCTCTAATGGTTAGAATTGCGTCGATCCTTTTTTTCTCCTACGTTTTTACACATATTTGCATATGGATCATGAAAACAAGAGTGCATGAGGTCTGAAGGAAAGGCTTAGGGTATAGGTGTGATACCAACTAAAAATGAGCTGGCCATTCAAGACGAGAGAGTGGTAGAAAAGGGAAAAAGTGTCTTGAACGTATGATATGTTTCCAGGTCTAACTCCTTAATGAGAAAAAATAAATGGTTAGCGTAAATAGAGTCAAAATCAGATTAGTATCAACGAGATAAAACCAAAATTTGATGGGGCGAGTCCGGTCATGAAGGTTTCTGAATCGGCTTTACTAAACTCATCTGGTGATAAATCACTGAATCATAATATCTAAGCATACATTCCTGAAAATGTTTATGCTCCAAAACATATAGTTTTGACTTGATAAAACTCAAATAAAAATGTAAGAAAAACATAACAAAAAAAAAACGTTAGTACGATAAATTCCCCCAGACTTAATTCACACCGTCCTGGAGTGAAAATAAGTGACAAATGGGAAGGATTGACTCAATAAAAAGAAACATAAAAATAAGATAGGGATAGGGATAGATAGTGGTCGAAACAGCTGGCTCAAAAAGTAGGCAAAAGAGACTCCGGAGTGTCTGGAACTTCGGTGGGAAAGTGTTCTACGTCGGATCCAAGATCGACTAACTGCGTGTCGCCGCAGTGGGTCTTTTGCTCAAGTAGTGGCTGTCCGTGGGTCTCATGGTTGAAGTGGTTGCTAGTGGCTTCGTCTTCATCATCGTCGTCGCGATCAAAACCCGAAAGAAGTGCTAAACTACCATACTCGTAATTGGTAGTAGTCTCAGTGCGGTTCTTTGTTGATCGCTTGAAGAAGTGAGGGACCATCTTCTTGACCACTCTAACAAGTGTAGAGATCGATTTTCCTTGCTTGGAAACCTTAGCTTCAAGAGCTACTATCTTCTTCGTTTTGTCACGTAAACTAGTCTTGAACCATTCGTTAGACTCGTTGTTTATTGTGGAAGTGGAGTGACGGGCTCGGGGCTGCGTGTGGGAGGATGAAGGACGAAAATCAGTGGCTATACGCTCTATATGTGCCTTCTCCTTGCTCCGTATTAGAGCTTGTGCGGTGTAGAAGAGTGAAACGCCTACAAGGGAACAACCGGGAAGACGCGTATACCAATGAGTGTGTGGAGAATTGAATCATATTACGTGTTGTTTCACACATTCCTATGAACTTGTTTTTGCAGCTTCTGTCAATGTGTAGGCTGGG
Organism: Draba incana; assembly: GCA_963576765.1. Classification (NCBI taxonomy): domain Eukaryota; kingdom Viridiplantae; phylum Streptophyta; class Magnoliopsida; order Brassicales; family Brassicaceae; genus Draba; species Draba incana. Next base: position 24,474,734 of record OY755202.1, read on the forward strand.
AAAGGAGCTTGACCCCCACTGGTATGTAAATGTGGCCGAGAACAGAACTGTTGTATATCCATTCTTGACATGATGTTGTCCTTTGATTTATCCTTCACACTCATAAGAGTATTCATGATGTTATCGAAAAAATTCTTCTCCGTATGCATCATATCAATATTATGTCGGAGGTTAAGGTCCCTCTAGTACGGCAGCTCCCAGAATATACTTTTTTTTTGCCAGTTATGTTCCTTTCCACCGACATCCTTAGTTTTAGGAGGATTTACACCATTAATCGTTCGCAATAAACTTGCTCACCGGTCAAAGACTGAGGTGGATACTCTCTCGATGCATCTCTTCCCTTTCGGAACTCTTTTTTATTCCCTTTCATTGGATGACCATGAGGAAGAAATCTTTGATACAATCAAACCAACATGTCTTTCTTCCATTATGTAGATAAAAAGACTTTATATCTTCCATGCAAACTAGACAAGACAATTTACCATGAGTTGTCTATCCTGATAACATGTCATACGCTGGAAAGTCGCTTATCGTCCACATAAGCACTGCTTTTAGATCAAAATTTTGTTCCAAGGACACATCGTACGCATCGACTCCAATAGACCACAACTCTTTTAACTCCGCAATAAGTGGTTGGAGAAAGACATCAAGACTAGCTCGTGGATGATTTGGCCCAGAATTCAAAATTGTAAGAAACAAGTACTCTTCATTCATGCACATACCAGGGGGTAGATTGTATGGAGTTAAGATCACAGGCCACAACGAATGATTGCGAGTCATGCCAAATCGATTGAACACATCAATACATAATCCAAGATATACGTTACGGGTTTCTTCAGCAAACATGGGATTTTGATCTTTAAAATATCTCCACTCTGCCACATCAGAAGGATGACTCGTTTCTCCCTCGTTTGCTTGGTGCTCGGCATTCCATCTCATTGCCGTTGTGGTCTTGTGGCTCTGATACATTCTCTTCAATCTGTCAGCAACGGGTAGATACCACATACGACTATATGGTACTTTTGTTCTGCGTCAGGGGTTCTTAGGCTTCCATCTTTGTGCACCACAAAAGAGACATTTATCTTCCTTTTCGTGTTCTTTCTAGAAGAGCATACGATTGTTAATACAAACATCAATGGTATGATATGCGAGGCCTAAATTGCGCATCAATTTTTTTTGTCTTGTAATGTGAACCAGTAGACTGGTTTCCTTCTGGTAAATAATCTGTCAGTATTCCACAAACCGAATCTACTAACTTTTCACTCATATTATATTCAGCCTTATTTTGCATGACTCGAGCAACTAAGGATAACTGCGAGTGACTTTCACGACAACCATCATATAATGGATTTTTCGCACTATCTAACAAGTCGTAGATTTTTTTTTGTATGGTTATATACCGGTTCTTCACAGCCTGATAACTAACATCTTGATAATTAACATCCTGATAATTAACATCTTGATGATAGTTATCACCAAAATTCACATTTACCCGAAATGCATCATTCACCATATCCACATATCTATCTTCTACTACATTACCAACTTCTTCACCCCTATCTATATACGTCGGAGTATTATAACTCGTTCTTATATTCATATTAACTTCTTCTCCATGCTTATACCAAACATAATAATCTGGCATAAATCCTTTGCTAAATAGATGATTCCAAATTCTTTTCCCCGGGAGAAATACTTCGTTTTTGCAAACATTACAAGGGCGGTAAAACTTATCGAAATTATCCTGTGCTAGGGGCTGGCTATTAGCAAAGATTATGAACTGTTCCACCCCCAATTGGAATTCTTCTGAAAAATTTCCTGTAACTTCATCAATTCTCTTGTACATCCACTCTCGAGAATTACAATAATTAGAACTGCCCAACATTTTGTTTTTTAAAGAAACATTTTTTTTAAAGGAAGAAGTTGTGGTTGTGATGGAGATAAGAGATGGACGAGTATATAGGCTCATTTTGGCGACTACATTGCGACTAATCCACGTAATCGCCAAAAACCAGTACAACTACCAACCCAACATGAAAACCATTTGTTTTTTTTCCCTCATACGTTGCGATTGTTTTACGACTCGCCGTTTTAGTCACATATTAGTCACCAAATTAGCGATAATGTTACGACTCGCCACCGGAATCGCATTTTAGTCGCATATTTGGCGACTAGTTGTCGACCATTTTCCCCATGTGACATTTAGTCGTAAATTAGTTGCTAATTTATGACCACTTTTACGACTATTTTTTGTAGTCGCATTACACCGAATAATATACGACTAAAATTTTGTAGACGTAACATAGTCGCTTATCAATAGTGAATTAGTCGCTTAATTTACGACTACAGATTCAGTCGCCAAATGTAGTCGTAAAAACTCTGTTTTCTTGTAGTGAGAATTGCCTGACTGTTACAAAACCATTTGTAGCCCAACATATAAACCTAAGTCTTCACCGGTGTACCAAGCCACTTGGTTAGCAATTAGCATGTACTTGAGCTTTCAAAAAAGATCCATATACATTTTCTTGTCCCTCAAGCATGACTTCCCACAATAAAAAATAACTTGATCCAAGATCGATGCCTCTCTGGTTTTCTTGATGAGTCTTTTGTAAGTTTCAATGTTGTTTGCAAATTTGAAGTCTTCCACCATTTGCATCTCACCTTTCTTCGCACCATATAGGTCCACGATCTCTATGGGGGTGTATTGAACATGGAATTTAGAGTGATTTGATTGTAGTTGAGTTTTTAAATGATTTGGGGTGATTTAGAGGAATTATTGTGATTTTAACTAAAATCTCATAGAATCCCACCTAAAACAATGGGATTTGCTTTGTCTCATTTATAACTAAAGAATCCCACCAAAACACATTAAAATCACAACAAATCTCCTAAAATCCTCTCCTTAAAAAATTTCCAATAACACTGGATTTTGAAGTGGATTTGAAAATCACAAGTTCAATAACAGTGGATTTGAAATGAGTTTTCAAAATTCATGTTTGAATAACAGAGGATTTGTCACTTAAATACAAATTACTCCAAATTCCATGTTCAATACACCCCCCTATACGTGTTACCATGATTTTGATAAAATATCCAAATTTACAATTAGTACTCAGATGTAAAATTAAAAAGTCATTTAAAACGCCAGAAAATTTTTCGGTGGTTTCTACTCCTTCACAAAATTTATTAAGCAAATTGTGTACCTACAAAACAAAATGGGTGATTGGTTGGGCTATAGCTGTAAATTATTTGCTGTAGAATATGGTTTGTAGACATTAAAGCACGATTGATGATAGATTTGGAGGAAATCTACTTATTTATACAAAGATCATAACTTGTCTAACAAGTTCTTTACATATTTGATAATAGGAAATCTACCTATTTAACACAAGACACTACTAGAAAACTGCCGATTTGTGACTACCACAGATTCGTCGCAAATTCGTCACAAATCAGTTGCACATTTGCGACAGTTTTGCGACTCCACATTTCAGTCACTAATTTGTGACGGATTAATAACTCCATAACTCAGTCGCAAATAAGCGACACAATTGTGACTCATGTAGGTAGTCACTAATTAGCAACGTATTTGGGACTGCCTTTGGCGTGGCAAATAAGCGACTAACTAGCGACTTCTAATTTTGCGACTGATTTATGACTAACTATATTCGTCGCAAATTAACGACTAATTAGCTTCTAATTAGAGACTATATTGTTTTTGTCACATTTTCGGTTAGTCACATTTTGGTCACTAATTTGCCACTGATTTGCGACGCTTTTGTTTTAGAAGTGACCAAATTGAATCTCTTCCAAGTCACTTTTTAGTCACTTAAATGCTACTAATTGTTGTTTGTTTGTGTTGTTTTCAATTACCAAATGCTATGAATAATAAAAAAACTTGAAATGCAAAATTATATTACAAAACAAACATTACAAAGAATGCTCCACAAGAAATTCTTTTATTACATAAAATGATACCAAAAACAAAACAAGAACAACAAAAATACAAACTTTTTCAATTTCTTATGGAGCTAGCACCTCCAAGCATCATCACCATCCTATCCAATCCGTAAGCAATACCACCTGCAATTTCATATCAAATTCCAAATGTTTAATTAACCAATCATGTTTATTGACAAAGTGTAAGAAAATTTACATACCATGAGGAAGACAAGAACAACAAAGAACAAAACAAGAACAAGAAGAACCACGTGAATCCTTTTGAAGATCTTTGACCTGATTCACGTGGAAACTTCAGTGGACTCATCAGTGAGAGATCAAGTAAAGGCAATTAAAGGCGTACAATACAACTTACCAACTGGATGATTAGTTCGTTATGATCTTGAAAATGTGTTTCCAAGAAATCAAACACTGCACATTTTTTTTTTTGTCTTTTTCAATATCAAATCTCAATTTAATAAGCTAGAAAAATCAGGAGGTTATTCAATTCTTGTCTGATCGGAGATGGAAGAGATTATACCTTTTAGAAACGAGTCCACATACTTCCCACCATACTTGATAGCCATGCCATGGATTGTAACCTGTTTGAGTCATTATAACACCAACATCATTACATTGATCAGCCTCCGTGCATATATATATATATATATATATATATGATAGTTTACACACGCAATGCGTCTATGTTCATGATACATAACAAGCAAAACCGGTTACCTTTTGATGAGATCGGCACAAGTTGACTAAAGACACTACCACATTTACAGTCTTCTGAATGTTTTTCAGGTAAGCTTTGGTAGCTTCAGGTTGACAATTTTGTCGTTTCTCTGAGCTAATGGTCTTTATCTAAATAGGATACACATATTGGAATACAAATTAAGAACTTAAATTTTCTAGTAATACATGAAGAATCGGAAAAAGAAGAAGATGGATTACTGACTAGTTTGTTGAGAATTGCAAGGTTTTCTTCATGCTGCATAAAGCACCAGCGGAAGTGAGGCAATTAGTTTCTAACAGGTGACCAAAATATATATGAGATATCTATGAAATTTTCCTTACCAATGTCTTGTACTATCCTCTAAAAGTCGCTGAGCATAGTGTAGGGAATTCGTGATCACGGGCATCATCTTCTCTTGTTGATTTGGATAAAGAGGCCTGAGACGAATAAATTCGAGAGACAGCGTGCAAATGAGTTTAGTTATATGATATTGTTATTCATATGAAATAAGTGCGGTTTTTAACAGTTAATCAACTCAGCAGGGATAAAATGGTTTTAGTTTCCACAAACCATAACTCAAGTGGAAGTTAATGTTTTTAAAGCTTTGATAAAAGTAAAGCCCAGAGAAACATTTTTCCATGTACCTGAGGCAAAATGGTACAGACAAGCTCATCGAGCAAAAGAGTACAAATCCCAATTAGTAAGTAGACGAAATCGATGAAACAAATTTTTACCCAATCTGAGTCTTGCCATGTACCTGAAGTTTGTCACGGTCTCTTGCTCACTAAACCTGATCCATCCTGGTTATGGTCTCCACTTGGTATCCAAAATATCTTTCCTCTGTAACATAAAAACACCAACAGGAAATGAATCAATACTATGCTTTCATTACCTACGAAGAGCTAATGAATCACAATGAAACAAGAGAAACTAACAAACATCAGCTAAATCAAGCATTCATATCTATTACACAGTGTCTAAGGGGAGAGATGAGATAGATCTGAAATAATGATCGGAGAAAAGCGAGATAGTTATACCAGGAGATAGCCTGAAGAAGTCGTTGCTCTCTCGTTCTCCACCAAATCTTCTCCGCCACTCAAACATCGAATCCATAAAAATAAACCAAAATCGAATTGAAATTTTTACAGATAGAGATAAAGAGGGAAATGGATCTATCGAATTAAAGTGAAGAATAGCGAGCTTAACCTTCTGGATGTTGTAGTCAGCGAGGGTAGGTACGGCCATCTTCGAGCTGTTTTTCCGGCGGAAATTAATCGTTGTTGTTCCGGTGGTGTCGACTCCTTGGTGGGTTAAAACCCTAAAAGGAATAAGAATAGAGGGAGTGACAGAGATTTAATCGAAGGGGACTGAGGATCTGCACAAAATTAAAGAGAAAAGAAGAATTGGAGGGTGATGAGTTAAAACCCTAAGAGGAATAAAGAAAACGACGGGACCTCAGAGATGTAGAGAGATGAAAAGCTTTTTTGTGTGTTGATTAATCTGGGTTTGATTCGGTGAAGGACTTTGTGAGAGAGTTTTGAAGAGATGACGAAACTTGATGAAGAGCTACAAGAACATAGAGCAAAAAACCTAAGGGGGAGAGGGAGAGAGAGAGAGAGAGAGAGAGAGAGAGAGAGAGAGAGAGAGAGAGAGAGAGAGAGAGAGAGAGAGATGAAACAGAGAAGAGGAAATCAAAGAGGAGGCGAGATCTGGAGACAAAGAGAGTAGATCTGGACACGAGGAGAGAAGAGGAGAAGCGGACAAGTGATTTTGTCAAACTGAAATTTTGATTTTTTCAGATTTATGTGAGAGGGAAACTGAAATTATGGAACCAAAATGTAGTCACTAAAATGTAGGAACGTAGTCACTAAATTATGACTAATTTGTGACATTTTGAAGGCAGTCACAAACCAAATCTCTAAATCCTAAAGAATTTAACCCCAACCTATAGTCCTCTTGCTTTTTCCTAGACCCTATACCCTAAATATATGGATATATTCAGTTGACTATGCCTAACAAAGGTAATTTACATAAAAAATCAAATTTCACAACTAGGAGATGAAAGTTATATAAGTTTATAACTTAGTAACACTTATAAATGTAATGATAGCTTCAAACTTTAATTTGATTTTTTTCAATACTAACACATATTTTTGTTGTGCCATTGAGTTTACAAACCGTCTATATACTAACATGAATCATATATACCTTGTTTATTACCATTTTCTAAAGTTTTAAAATGTTATGTAGTAGCAAAAACGTCACAAATCAGTCACAAAGGTAAAACGGCGTTGGAAATGCGTGACAAATCAGTGACTATTTTGTGACACATTTTAAGGATTTTGGAATCATTACCCTAAATCCTATAGTGTCACAACTAATTTACAATACAGTGGTAAATTAGTGACTATTTTGTGACATATTTTAAGGGTTTCGAAAATCGTTACCCTTAACCCTATAGTGTTACAATTCAGTCACAATTCAATCACAGAAAAAAACAAAACATTGTTGTTTGCTTGGATCGAACTCAGGTTGAGACAAATATGCCGAAGAGTTTTAACCGATATGCCATAGTAACTAATCGGTAATGAAGTGTAATACATTTTATTTATCATCATAATGCGATACAATTTTTTTTTAAAATGGTTGTAGTTCTGTTGGTTCGAACACAAGACCTTTGTGTTAGGCATTAGTGTTTTTAACCATTGTGCTATTGTAACTTATTTGTTAATATCTAACAATTAAATGTATTTTATTCCTAAACTGTGAAAATTAATATTTTAAATGCAACAAACACACTTTTTTTTTTGTCAACTCAAACAAACACACTTATTTATTATCAAATTCTAAGAAAACATAAAAACGTTTTCAAACATTATATATTGGGTAAGACCATTTTATTTTCGGATATGCGACTGCGAAAATCGTTACAAAAGAGTCACAAATTCGTCACTACTAAATTTTTATACAATTGTTATTTTGAAACCCTAAACCCTATATTGTCAGTAAAGAGTCACAAATTCGTCACTACCAATTTTTAAAAAATTGTTGTTACCTACATTTAAACATTTGTGACGCTTTTGTTACGCTCTTATGGTAGTCACTAATCTGTGACTGCTTTGATAGTAACAAAATAGTTGCAAATTTGTGACCACTTTATCCGTCGCTAATTAGTCTGTAATTTGTGACTACTCTGCGACTACATGAAAACCAACGAATGTTTGTCTCAAATTCGTCGCTAATTTGTTACGCTTTTATGACGAAGTTGATCAGTCACAAATTGGCGACCGTTTTGCGACTGATTTTGGTGTAGTCACAAATTAGTCACATAAGAGTCTCAAAGTAGTCGCAAAAATTAGTGACTGATTTTTCAGTCACAAACAGTAGTCACAAATAGACTGTTTTCTAGTAGTGAGAGAATATACACAAATATATTTAATGTTCCTAAATAACTAGACCTCGTATCCCGAGATCTCCTAACACCCTCCCGCAAGCTCATACGTGGTAACACGTAAGAGATTGGACAATTATCATGTCCTCTTCACGGTCTTCATACCCACTATAGGGTCTTCATCGGCTTTTATACCTCGCCATAAGGTCATCGATTCAGAGGAGAATACTGTAGTAGTTGTGTATCTCTATCGTTTGATGTCACCATGTGAACTGAACGAATTCATCAATTGGTTATGCTCAAAGTTCACAGCAACTTCATCATATCATCGAACATCGTCTTTTCTTTGTAGTATCAGATGAAAGATGATTTTTTTTTTCTCTTTCCGAATTCATCATCTTCGTGGCTTCATCGAATTTGTAGTTGACGATAGACAACCACATGAACATTTTGTCTTAAAAATGTGTAGTGAATAAATAAAACACCACAATCAAAAGAAGAAACTCATGAAATAAATCACGTCAATATCTCTTCTTCTTATTCTTTTTTTTGGAAGCTACTTTACTAGAAAAAATAAGAAAAGAAATCATAAGTAGAATAAGAAAACCCAAATAATGAAGAGATCAAAGAAAACAATATAGTAGAAGTGGGAAGAAGAAACATTTTTTATTTTTTTTTAGATGTGGAAAATAAAATAACCATAACCCATAGAAGTTAGGATCGAAAGCTCATATACCATGATAAATTTGGAAGAAACATAGAAGTGGAATAGTTTCTCTCAGTTTTATTCATTATCCAATAAGCTAATTTATACAAAGATCATAACTTGTCTAACAAGTTCTTTACATATTTGATAATAGGAAATCTATCTATTTAACACAAGAGAATATACATAAATATATTTAGCGTTCTTAAATAACTATATCTCGTATAATCCCCGAGATCTCCTAACAATTGATAAGAATAAGATGTATAATGTAGAATACTCTCTCTATATTTGAAAAAACTGATTTTTAGGACTTTTTTTTTTGTATTTGAAAGATTAATTTTGTACATTTCGCTTTATGCTTTTAGGTTTTACTTAAGATTAAATATTTTTTTTAATGAGTTAGAAAGAGAAAAGTGGTATGTTGTAATTAATATAATTAATGGGAAACAAAAAAAATAAGCTAAAAAATAAAAATAAATAATTAGTAAACAAAAAAAATAATTAGTAAACAAAAATAAACCTTAAACATCTTATAATTATGAACAAATGGAGTATTAGAGATCGATAATCTAGTTTTCAATCTACTCACGTAAAAAGTATTGCCAAATTTATAACATTCTAGAAATGAGAAAACAGAAAAATTAATTAACTAAAAAAATTAGTTAACATACTCTTTCATAAAGAAGTACAATTTCAAGAAAAAATTAACCCAAAAACATGGAAACCAATTTGATGTAGATAAATGATCAAATAATTTGTCATACTCTCGTGTGTAACACAAAATATAACTCGTATCATATTACCTAACACATTCACTAAGTTAAGAATATATAAAAGAAATATTAAAGATAGTAATGATAGAGTTGTGTTTTCTACATTGAAATTATGAAAAAAATATATCACCTATTTATAAAGAAGGATAGAGTTCAAATTTGTTTAGGTTAAGCCGCACAAAATCTTAACATATAATTATTATTTCGGTAGGTAAAATCATCTTCTACAATTTTGAAAAATTAATTTAAAAATATCTATATTTTGAGTTTCATCCTATGAATATATTTAATGCGTAATAGATGGTTTCCTTTCTAAATATTCAATTTATGTGTAATTAGATTCAAAGAAAATTAAAATGATTCAAAGGAAATATATAGGGAAATTTGGAAAATTAGGACACTTTCAACTTGTCTTTGTGCCATTACACTTTAAATAATGTGGCTTTGTCCTATTAGGTTTTATTTTCAAAAACCCAAGATTACCCTTAATTTTGATTTATTATATGTTTGTTTAAATCATTTCAAAAATTATAAAAATCAGAAAAGGTATATATCATTACATATTAAAAAATATTATTACATATGAAAGGTAGATTTTACAAAACAATTACGCTGAATATAATTAATATTTTTACAAAAAGGTAAATATCATTACAAAAAAATTACGTTGAATATAATTACATTTGAATATTTTTGTAAAATATAATTACATATGTAATGATACATAACAACAAATAATTAAGGAAAATTTAATTATAATTAACTAAGTAAAAATTCTATAATTACGTAATATTTTTACTTAGGTTATTTATTAGTTTGTTTTTTAATATATTAACATAATAACAAATAATTAAGGGAAATTAAAATATAATTAATTAAGGAAAAATACTATAATTACGTAATAGTTTTAATTTAATTAATTTGAAATACATCTATTTAATTTGAAAATTAAAACTGCATTAATTAGAGAATATTTACATCCTAGATTTAGAGAATCTTAAACTAACTTTTTAGAACACATATTCTAAACTCCGGTAGATGTATGGCACAGTTGTAGAACTTATATTCTGAAATGAGTAGAAGATATAAGGAGTTGTAGAATATGTATTCTGAACTTGGTAGCACAAAATGCAAAAAGCGGAAAACACATTCTACGGGCTTTAGAAGATAGAGCATCAAGTAGAACTAAACATCTACCGACTCGTAGACGTAGAATGTCAATTCTACAAGCCGTAGACGAAAACAATATAATTAATTTTAACCATTGTTTTGAAGTCTGAAAAATTTATGAACACATGAACATGACTAATATATATGTTCTCTTAATTATTAGATTTTTTTTAATTTTTAAAACCCATTATTTTAATTTTTTTTATTTTCTCTAGGGGTATTTTAGGTAAAAATTGGCCAAAATATAAGAAAGGGTATAGGGACAAAATCAAGTTCAATGTGACCTATTTTTCCAAATTCTCCAAATATATATAACTTAATTGATAAATCAATCAAATTATGAAAAAAAAATTCACGTAATTAATTTGAGTCAATTAGAAAACAAATCACGGAATTGATGAAACATTTGTTCTAATTTACATGGTTTTCTTTCTAAAGATTCAATTTATGTGTAATTAACTAGATTAAAAGAAAACTAAAATGATTCAAAGGAAATATTAATAACTTAACTGATAATTCAATCAAATATAGTAGACAATAAATTCACGTAATTAGTTTGAATCAATTAGAAAACAAATCACGTAATTGACATATCATTTGTTCCAACTTACATGGTTTTCTTTCTAAAGATTCAATTTATGTGTAATTAGATCGAAGACAAAAATATTTGATTTGAATCAAATTTAGAAATCTCTTGATTAGTTAATGACATTGTTTACATTGATTGATGTAAATAGTGAATTATTATTTTTGTATGACGATGTTAAATGATTGTCTAATTTTTGTTATTAACTAAACTTATGTTAATTTATTATACAAATGTATATGTAAAATACTTTTTATCAAAGATAATATATTACAATTACAATATATGATATATATATATATATATGTAAACTAGTCAGAAGAAGTTACAATGGGAGTATATTAAGTTGCAAAAAAATAATTTCTCAAATACAATAAATATTTACACATTTAAAAAAAAAGATGATAATATATATAGTTCCTCATATAACATATGATAATTGGTATATATCATGAGGTTTATATATAAATTGGTATTGTGAGTATTTTTATAATTTTATCACTATATATAAAAAATAATTTATTGGTTTGTAAGAATGGTTGGATATTAGTATAGTAGAAAATAGTTTGTTTGGATAGTAGTATAGTAAGAATTAATTTATTAAGTAGAAAAAGATGAGAATGTGTTTAGTTATAGAGATTGTGCTATTATAAAATGTTTGGATTTAGTATATTAGGAAATAGTGTGTTTAGATAGTTGTTTAGTAGAATTAATTTATTAAATAAAAAAGAATGAAAAAAATTGTGGGAATGATACACCATCAAAATTCTCCCAAAATGCTTCTCTTTCAATATATAGAGGATGGTACGTGTGTATTTTACAAAATTCAACTAGTTTTTAAGTTATGTTTCAAAATGATCCATACTCTATGGATGATAAAATAACATTAAAGAAAATATCAAGGAACTTTTTTTTTTGGGTAAGCATCTTAATAATTACAAATATTAAAACTACAATATTCATGTCTATATAGTTGAAGGGATGAAGATTTAGAGTAAAACTTATTATTCGATTAAAAACGATGTGCTATATAACCATCTGACAATTTATAGAGAAGGATCACTGTTCGAATCCTTAGCGGGTACAAAATCTTAAGAAATAATATCTATAGTGAAGGAGTGGGAGACGGCCTTACTCTTCCCTTTTTTCGCAGGGGTGGACACCTAATGATGCATGCTTCCTCAAGGTTACCAGCGAAACAAATTTTAGGAGCTTCGACACAACACAAAAACTCCAACGTCCATGGCGTTCCCATATATTTTCTAACACACCTTTCAAATCCCTTTGGATGGGGATCATCTTGACCTGTCAACATCAAGCAATATTTATTTATTATTATTATTATTCTTCATGAACGAATTGAACCATATTTTACAAGTGTGAAAAGTATGTATATATAAGTATTATTAATTTTAGTTTGTGGAAAATAAAAAAGAAAGAAATTGAACAAATTCTTACATTGGTGAAGACCAAAGAGAGAGACAATTATGAGAACGATAACCAAACTCTTACAAGACATTATCTTTCGCCTTTTCCCACTCTTGATTTTCTTATGATCTTGTGGAACAATAAGAATTGTGTTATATCGGAGAGAATCCATCACAAAATTGTTAATTTTGTTGACTAGGATCTTATGTAATTATTACATTAATGTGTGTTTCTTTTTTCTTTTCTTTTTTGTAACATATATATACTTTTCTTATAATTGACCAATTTTTACATTTTATATTTCCCTTTTTAGCAATCGTTTCTATATTTCTCTTTATATTCCTATCATTTATCATTTATGTTGTATATCCATATTTATACATTATTTTCACTTTATTTTTTGTCATCTACATTATGATTCTTTATTTGTTACTTCTATATATTTCTCATTTTAGTCAAAACAAATTTCAATATTTCCATATCTTTCAAGGAACGTTTTCTCTATCTTGTCGCACTTATATTTGCTTTTATATTTTGAAGGGTGAACCTAACTCATTCATCCCTCTTAGTTATCCAATTAAAATTTGACATATGTCTCTTAATTGACAAATTAATTTAAGCAATTAAAAAAAAATTAAAGCTTAATCAAAGTGGGGACCACTGTGACACCCCGGTTTCAGATCATATATGGTATATGCGATATATGCGGAGATGCTTCAAAGAATTGATTTGGCTACCTATATCACCAAAGTGCACTTATCTTTTCGGTCACAAGTCTTGGGAGAACTCCAGAGTTAAGCGTGCTTAAGCTGGAGTAGTTTCAGGATGGGTGACCTACTGGGAAGTGATTTTCAGTATCGTGTGAGCGAGGTCAAAACACGGAGAAAGATCGCGTGGTGATTTGCAGAGTTAGTAAACATGACTTTAGAGGCTCCCGGACTAACGCACCGACCGTCGGACATGGTGGGCCCACATGCCTATGAGTGGACGGGGGCCCATGAGAGGAGCGGTCGGGGCGTTACAAGTGGTATCAGAGCAAACCCCGACAACTGTGTGCTGTCGGGGTAATGATCTTGGTGTGCGCAACGAGGACGTTACGATCTGTTAGTGGGGGTGATTGTGACACCCCAGTTTCATGACATATATGGTATATGTAGTATATGCGGAGAGGCTTAAAAGAATTGATTTTGCTACCTATATAACCAAAGTACAGTTATCTTTTCGGTCACAAATCTAGAGAAAACTCCGGAGTTTAGCGTGCTTGAGCTGGAATAGTTTTAAGATGGGTGACCTACTGGGAAGTCATTTCCAGTACTGTGTGAGTGAGGTCAAAACACGAGGAAAGATTGCGTGGTGGTTTGCACGGTCAGTAAACATGACTTCCGAGCCTCCCAGACTAACGCACCAACCGTCGGACATGGTGGGCCCATGGCCTGTGAGTGGACGGGGGCCCATGGGAGGGGTGGTCGGGGCGTTACAAGTGGTATCAGAGCGAACCTTAACAACTATGTGTTCTCAGGGTAACGATCTTGGTATGTGCAATGAGGACGTTCCAATCTGTTAGTGGGGGTGATTATGACACCCCAGTTTCAGGGCATATGTGGTATATGCGGTATATGCGAAGAGGCTTAAAAGAATTGATTTGGCTACCTATATCACCAAAGTGCACTTATCTTTTCGGTCACAGGTCTTGAGAGAACTCCAGAGTTAAGCGTGCTTGAGCTGGAGTAGTTTCAAGATGGGTGACCTACTGGGAAGTCATTTCCAGTACCGTGTGAGTAAGGTCAAAAATGGGAAAATATCGCGTGGTGATTTGCAGGGTTAGTTAACATGACTTTAGAGCATCTCGGACTAACGCACCGACCATCGGACATGGTAGGCCCACATACCTATAAGTGGACGGGGGCCCATGAGAGGGGCGGTCGGGGCGTTACTAGTAGCATCAGAGCGAACTCTGACATCTGTGAAGAGTCAGATTGTCAGTGGTAACAATCTTGATATGCGCAATGAGAACGTTGCTATCTGTTAGTAGGGGTGATTGTGACACTTCGATTTTTAGAGCATATATGGTATATGCGGAGAAGCTTAAAAGAATTGATTTGGCTACCTATGTCACCAAAGTGCACTTATCTTTTCGGTCACAGGTCCTGAGAGAACTCAAGAGTTAAGCGTGCTTGAGCTGGAGTAATTTCAAGATGGGTGGCCTACTAGGAAGTCATTTCCAGTACAGTGTGAGTGAGGTCAAAACACGGAAAAATATCGCGTGGTGATTTGCAGGGTTAGTAAACTTGACTTTAGAGCCTCCCGGACTAACGCATCGATCGTCGGACATAGTGGGCCCATGGGCCTATGAGTGGACAGGGGCCCACAGGAGGGGCGGTCGGGGCGTTACAAGTGGTATCAGAGCAAACCCTGACATCTGTGAAGAGTTAGTTTGTCGAGGTAACGATCTTGGTATGCACAACAAGGACGTTGTGATCTGTTAGTGGGGGTTATTGTGACACTCCGGTTTCAGAGCATATATGATATATGCGGTATATGCGGAGAGGCTTAAAAGAATTTATTTGGCTACCTATATCACCAAAGTGCACTTATCTTTTCGGTCACAGTTCTTGAGATAACTCCAGAGTTAAGCATGCTTGAGCTGGAGTAGTTTCAAGATGGGTGACCTACTGGGAAGTCATTTCCAGTACAGTGTGAGTGAGGTCAAAACACGGAAAAATATCGCGTGGTGATTTGCAGAGTTAGTAAACATGACTTTAGAGCCTCACGGACTAACGCACCGACCGTCAGACATGGTGGACCCATGGGTCTGTAAGTGGACGGGGGCCCTTGGGAGGGGCGCTCGGGGCGTTACAATCAAAGCAAGAAAAAAATAATAAAAACAATAACGAGCGAGGCAAAAAACAGATAAATGAAGACTTGAAAGTCTAACAAAAAGAGATAATGAATTAAGCAAATAATAGCGATTTCTATAGTCAAGATGACCTTGTTGAAACTGGTCCATATTCTGGAGTTGGTCATAGTTGTAACCTAGATTCATAGCATTATCTGGAAAAAATCATTCATAAATGTTATCGTTGTGAATATTATAACAAGACAGTAATGATTGATTAGAAGTAATCATGTTTGGACCATACTCGAATGTAATCATTCTCTTTTGATCAAATGAATCTTGGTTAGTATAGATACTACCAACATGATGAACAGTAGTAGTAGTACCTTAAGCAACATTGCTCGAACTTCCAACATAGACGCTTTGGTGATCGATGCTTGTTGGATCGAACTGAGGATAATGTTCATCAAATGTCTTCGTGAGTTCTTCAACAATATGTTTCATCTCAATAGCTTGTGTTAAGGTGAATTCTTATAGTGGAGTAATGTTGTAACATCCCTATTTCAAGATATATGTGATGGTAGCGGAGAGGCTTAAAAGAATTCTTTTGGCTACCTATGTCACCAAAGTCCACTTATCTTTTCGGTCACATGTCTTGAGAGAACTCCAGAGGTAAGCGTATAGCTGTCAAACGGGCTAACCCGCATCCAAACCGGTCACCCGCGGCGGATAATTTTATTGTCGCAGATTAAAGCGGGCTGGCCCACTAGGACCGCTGGTTTGAATTATATGTCAAAGCCCACCCCGCCTTATCTGACGAGTTAGCACGTTGGCACGCGGATAAAAACATTAATGTGTAAAATTTATAAATTTTCATAAGTTATGAACCATAACTCATCAAATCTTATAATTTTAAAAACAATAAACACTAAGAGAAAAAGCAAAGTTCAAACAAAAAAGAAGCAAAAGTTAAGAAATTTTAAAAATCGAAAAGTTATGAAATAAAGGGAGCAATATATTCAAGATGTCTAGAGCATAGTTACTAAAATGCAGGTAGTCATAGAACATGGACTCAAAACCAAACTAAAAGTGAAACATGTTTCTTGATAAATATCAGTTTATTAGAAACTTATATAGTACTTTGAAACCTTGTACCTAAGACCAAAGGTTTACAATCATATTCTAGCTTATGTTTGGCGGGTAACCCGCAAATCTGCAAATCCGCAACGGATAAATCCGTTTAACCCGTAAGCCATAACGGATTAGCCCGCGAGGCCCTCTTTTAGATGGGCCTAAACAATAATGTTCAAATCCGCACCGTGACATGTCTATTTTGGGCTTGGCACGCGGGTCAACGACCCGTTTGACATGTTTAGTAAAGAGTGCTTAAGCTGAAGCAATCTCATGATGGGTGACATACTGGGAAGTCATTTCAAGTATCGTGTGAGTGAGGACAAAACACGGGGAAAGATCGCAAGGTGATTTGGAGGGTCAATAAACAAGACTTCCGAGCCTCTGAGACTAACGCATCGACCGTCGTACATGGTGGGCCCACAGGCATGAGAGTGGACGTGGTCCCCATGGGAGGGGCGGTCAGGGTGTTACAAGTGGTATAAGAGCGAACCCTGATAACTGTTTTAGTCAAACTGTCGGGGGTAACAATCTTGGTATGCGCAACAAAGACGTTGTGATTTGTTAGTGGGGGTGATTGTAACATTCTGGTTTTAGGTTATATGTTGTGGTAGCGGAGAGACATAAAAGAATTGATTTGGCTACCCATGTCACCAAAGTGAAATTATCTTTTCGGTCACCGGTCTTGAGGGAACTCCAAAGTTAAGCGTGCTTGAGGTGGAGCAATCTCATGATGGGTGACCTACTAGGAAGTCATTTCCAGGATCGTGTGAGTGATTTGCAAGACAAGACTTCCGAGCCTGCCAGACTAAAGCACCGACCGTCAGACAAAGTGGGCCCACGGGCCTGAGAGTGGACGGGGGGTCCCATGGCAGAAACGGTCTGTGCGTTACACATGTATCAACGCTCAGGGTGTTTTTATAACATTTTATTTCTCATCATTTTATTCTTTTGTTTTGTTTTTTTGGTTTTCTCTTCTTCCTTTGTAGTCAACACTTGCAACAACAAAAAAAGTGGTTTAAATGATAAAATGTATGGTTCATGAATGTGTATAAAGAATTTACGAATTAATACATCTCACCTACCTGAAAAAAAGTTTTTTTAAAAAAAACCTAAAATTACGAAATATTTATATTTTCTTTGGCACAAAACGGTTATATGTTACTACAAAAAAATTTTAAAAATAAATGAAAACTATTTAAACATTTGCTATCACTAATAATAAAAAATCACTTTTGTAGGCGCTTCGTTAAGACGTGGGCGATAAGAATCAGTGTTGCTTTCGAAAAATTTGGTGTTGTTGGTGTATCCGGATGGAGCGTTCTGGATGGATCCAAAGAATTGATCAAGTACATGATCGATACTTGGGTGACCGAATGAGAAACCTTTTCTTCCCAGCAAAAATACGATCAACGCAATGTTTACACCAAACAATGTGCATAGCTCATTGGCTTTCTTAAACAAACCAGATTTTCTCTTAGATAAAGTTACTTGAAATTTGTCTCATTTTTCATTTTAACCATCTCAATTTTCTTACGACCAGTACTCATCCTTACCATTTGGAAAATCTTTCGAAGAAATTAAAAAATGAATTAATAGTTGTAGATAGGATTGTTACTTAAATTTATAGAGTTTTAGACATATGGAATTTTTATCTTTTAAAGTAAATCATATTTCATACTCTTAAATGAATTAAAACAATAATTGTAAATAACCAATTATAGTAAAATATAACTGGAAAATATACAGTAAAAATGGAAGATATTTTATCCATTTTTACTATATATTTTTCATATATATATTTTACAATAATTGGTAATTTATTACTTTTTAAAATTAATTTAAGAGTATGAATTATTAGAAATTGACTACAGTAGAAGAAAAAGATTGAGATTAACGAGTCATATAATTTCACTAGAAGAATTTTCCAAAAATAAATCATAAAGCCCAAAATCAAACCCTCAACCCCAAAACTATACCCTAATTTGGAAATAGTTAATACACGTATGTGGACAAATGTCCCATAAGGCCAAGTTAATACACGTATCTGGAGCTCCTGTTGCTTGGGATCGGGAATCCGTGTAAAACCCAATGAATGAGGGAGGACTTGGCATTAGGGATTCTATTTCATGGAACAAAATTTGCGCTCTAAAGCTTTTGTGGATGATTTTCTTTCGTCCATGTTTCTATTTAGATAGCCAGTGGCGAAGACACATTAGTAACAAGGGTGGCACTTGCCCACCATAAAAAAAAAAAATTAGGTCAATTATCTTAAGAAATTTTAAATATGCTTTTGTTGATATATTGTTTAATGTCCCCTATTATCGGTTTTTGCCCCTGGTAAAAATGATTTCTAGATTTGCCCCTGTGGATAGCATATATGAAAGAGTAAAATCTTAGTCGCAAATCACAATGGGATTTATTTAAAAATATCACGGACCCTACTCCTTCGGTACTTCAAAACACTGCTCAAACTTTAGCATCAGAATCCGGGTATGGTAGTAAGAGTACCAAATTCTAGTCTGATTTTTGGTTTTTAAAAGGGCATTGAATTGATGTTCTAGGGGTTGCTGCACCTTTGAGACTAGGCATTCCTCTCGATTCACGAATTTCAAATGTATAGATAAATGGCCAATGTCACAGGCAATATGCGAACATATCAGCAACGACGGCCACAACGACGTCTTCCCGAACTTTTAGTTATAAATATCAAAACCACTACCAACGTTTTTCTTTCAGTGTAATCATCATTCATTAATCCAGCAATTCCACAAAAATAGTCATCTCACAATTCTACAATATTAAGGACTATAATTCTAGGAAGACTGGAAGGTCTAGAGTTAAAACGAAAGCAATACACATATATTCATGAATCATCATGGGTCAGATTGGTCACTCCGTTTGAAAAGAGCGGTTACAAAATTTTGAGCGGTTGAAATGAAGTTCGTTTGAAAAGAGGCGGTTAAATACAGCGGTTAGAGAAAGCGGTTCGGTAACGGAGAGCGGTTGAAAAATAAGTTTGATTGGTAACACTAAAACGGTTGAATAGTATAATGAAATAAAATTATGTAATTAAATAAAATTATATAATTAAATGTTAGTCATATAATTTAAAAGTATATATATATATATATATTCACATATTCACAAATAATTTAACATAAATTATTACTAAAATTACAATTATTGGGTGTCAATGTGTACAAGGAATTAGATGATACCCATGCATGTGTGTTGGGTGTCAATGTTTTCAAAAAAATAGTGTACTCAAAAATTACAAAAAAACAAAATAATAAACACCCACTTCATTCTCCTCATGCATGATTGTTGTGTGTTGATTGAAGTATTTCATTTCGGTTTATGATTTTGATGTTGTTGTAACTTATAAGAATTTTTTTAGTGATGTATGAATTATTATAAAAAAATTGCAATATTTGAATATTGGTCAAAATGATTATTGCTAAATGTAAGTAAGTTTATTTTTTATTTCAACACAAATTTAAAAAGTTACAAATTAAAAAATCTCTACTATTAAAGAATATTGAAACATATTATTTTTGTACTAAAATATAAGTTTTAAAACAAACAATTTTGCGTATCCCATGTTTAATAAACTAATAAACACTTTTTAGTCTTTACTAAAAACTAAAACTAACTTAATCGTCTAAAAGATTTCATACCCGCATACGGTGCGGGCCAGTAATCTAGTTATTGATTGAGAAATTCCTTAGGATGCCACCAAACAAAATTTTTGTTTCTTATATACCATTAATTTTTAAAAGTTCCTTAGATACCACTTTTCACAAAAAAAACCAAACTTTTCAAAAGTACCACAAACACAAAAATTGATTTTTAAAGGATATAATTTAAATTTTGAGGTTTGGGTTAACTATTGTACAATTAGGGTATAGTTTTATGGGGTATGATGTAGGTTTAGAGTTTAGTTTTGATTATTTAAAACTAATTTTAATTTTTGTGGTATTTTTGGAACATTTTAAAAAGTGGTATCTAGGAAACTTTTAAAAATTAGTGATATGGTTGGAAAAAAACTAAAAAAGGTGGTATCTATGAGAATTACCCTTATTTACTAAACTTCCATGCAAATTTTCATAAAACAAAAAAAAAATGTTTTAAAAATTACAAAAAACAAAACTACACACATTTCATCCTCAAACGTGGTCAATCGCCTCTTATAGGGTCAGATTGAAAACGTCGTTACAACCACAGTTTTTGATAAAAAAAACACGTTTCTAACCACTCATTTCAATCGCTCCTTCCAACCGCTCGTTTCAATCGCTCGTCCGAATGGTAACACATCAGCGTTTCAACCGCTCCTTGGTTACAAAAGAGGTCACCAATCTGACCCCATATGATAGGCGTCCCAATGGACACCAATAAAATATTGATCAAAAATAGAGCTGTCAGATGGGCCAACCCAACCCATTTGACCCAACCCGCCATTGGTCTATTTTATTTTTTGTCCATGGTAGGCCGGCCCATGAGACCCGCGGGTCAATACCTATAGACCCAAACTCAACCCACCAAATACCATGAGTTTTTTGGGCGGTCCATGAGTTTTAATATTTAATGTAAAATAAAAATAAAAATGGATTTGTTTAAAGAAAAACACCAACAAATTCCAATAAATTCAAAGAAACGTAGAAAAAATAAATTCGGACATTATAAATTCATAATGTATAACTAAAAACCAAAAAACCAAATGAAAAAACTGAAATAAAAAATAATACTAAAAATGATATAAGTCCATAATTTGAAAAAACATCTGACTTCCTTTACACGAATCAAGGTCATTCTTGCCTACATTCTTCGGGAAGTGTGGTCGATTATTTAAGTTTAATTTTATTATATATAATACTTTTATTAAACTATTATTATATTTTAGTCTTTAGATATACATTAGCTTATATGATAATATACATATATATATATATATATATCAACTTATAACTATATATAAATATATATAATGAATATAAAAATTGGTGGGTAACCCATTAACCCGTGGTTTTTTATGAGTTTTACCCGCGAAACCTGTTACCTGTCATAGGTCAACCCATGAGACCCATTTTTTTTTGGGTTTACATTATTGAACCCATACCCATCCCATGGTGGGATGGGTTGGGTCGGACCCGTGGTTTTTGACCCACTCTGACAGCTCTAATCAAAAACAAGAACTAGAACAAGAATCCATATCCATGTATTTCTTTGGATATTTAAAGACTACATCCTTTTGGCTTTCCATTGATTTATATAGAAATAAACTACATGAAACAAATAAAAAGTAAATGGGAGAGTAGTGTTATGGTTCACCATTATTTGCATAAACAATAATCTCAACGGTTACCACCGGTTTCGTGAGTTAGTGTGAATAAACCAACATTTTTTTTTAATTAACAATTGCGGAAATTCTCAAGCCAATAATCCACTAAATATTAAAGCCAAAATTCAATTCACTCAATCAATTACAATAACCGAAATAGGAAAATTGCTAGAAACCTTAAACACCAGGTTCTCTAGACTTAAACAAATAAACTAACACCCTAATCATCCTCTTCATATGGCCTTGATTCTGCGATCACACATTTCTTTTACCTGCAACACATGAAAATAAGAGTTGCGTAAGTATTTCATAAATACTTAGTAAGCCGGTCATATCATCTATAGGCGTAACAAGCATGCTCAGGCAACAACACAATCAACAATTTAAATATCTCAATTCCCCACAAACACATTATGGCATTTTAAAACATTCGGAACAGGAAAACTCGTTGTGTCGAGAGACACCAGCAAGGTGTCGATCGACACGACTCAAGTGCTCGTGTCGAGCAACACCCGAAGGCT
The DNA here is from genome assembly GCA_963576765.1 of Draba incana. NCBI lineage: Eukaryota > Viridiplantae > Streptophyta > Magnoliopsida > Brassicales > Brassicaceae > Draba > Draba incana. The sequence continues at coordinate 24,497,298 of OY755202.1, forward strand.
GTCGATCGACACGACTACTGCATTCGTGTTGAGCCACACCCTCCTGGTGTCGATCGACACGCCTCTGTAACGCACCCGAATCGAGTCTCTCCTCTCACGACCCGATTTTAAGCGATACGAGTCGCAATCCTGCAAATGATCAATACCAAAACATCCACAAACATTCCACGATAACAACAAATCAATCCACACGAAAAACCATCACAAAAAACATCACAAAAATATCAATCAACCGTCATAGCCTAGAAACCTATGGTCGTGAACTCACCTTCGCTAACTACGGTGATTGGATTCGGTTTAAGACTCAAGAACAACCACGAACACACCCTCAACAACACTAGGAACGACTGGTCCGAGTCAGAAACACGAAGAACACGACGAGCTAAGGATTCTACGGACTCTAAACTCAACGAGAACGGTTCCTAACGGATTTCTTTGCAACAATCCTTAAGAACAACTATTCTCTAAACTTTTCTCACTTTCTGGCTCTGAACCCGACGACACGTTTCCCTAACGACTTAAATACGCAAGCCCTAGGGTTAAATCCTTTAAACCAAGCCAAAAACCGTGATTAAAACTTAATTACCCAGTTCTGCAAAAGCACGTGTCGAGCGACACTGAAACCATGTCGATCGACACACCACTAGTGTCGCTGACACGAAGACCAAAAATGCACATTTTGGTTCGCGGATGTTACAATTCACCCCCACTAATCTGGATTCGACCTCGAATCCCACAAATGCGTCTATCAAAAGACCGAAAACTTGACCCACTTGGTCCAAATTACTAGAGATCTTCACCCGATCCCTAAACTTGTATCTAGTCCTATGCTTATACACACATTTTCCAACCATTTACTACTCTTAACTCATTATCACACTACCTTGCCCTCAGGACGCATCCTTTAGCAACCAATGTACCAACCACCCATGGTACACAGGGAAAAGCCTTTCCCTCTAAACTTATACAGTGACCCACCCGTCTCAAATAAGTATCCGGAGAACTGTTCTCTCCAAGAGAAATGCAGGGGAAACACATTCCCCTCAAGCGACCCACCCATCTCCTGGTACTTTTACTGAGACTCACGCGTCACAGATAAGTAAGCATTTCACCATACTACACCGAGACCCACCCGTCACCAGTAAATACATCCTAAATACTACACTGAGACCCACTCATCACAGGTAGATCCATCAGAGACCCACGCGTCCCCCGTCCCCACCCCAAAATGGTAATGAGTTATTCAGGAACGCTACTGTCCTTAGAGTAATAAATTCTAAAATGTCTAAAAACATCGATGGCTATATCTGCCCCACACGGCTAAACTCGATATTCCCCACTCGGAATATCATCCAAAACACGACCCATACTGGTCAATCAACACATCACGCTTATAAGTAACACATATATCTTATAATAGCACCGAAAATAAATAAGAAACTCCGTCTTATAAATTTCTAAAAATGTATATCGTTACAACGATACAAAAAATACATAACGCAAAACACAATAGCAATATGCTAAACATAAATCTTGAACCACAAAGATACAAATAAGCTCAAATTGCGACCTACTTGTCGAACCACTTCATGAACTTCAACTTCATATTTACCTCTGGCTCCCAAGTCTCATCCTTTGTACCACTACAGTCCCAGAAGACTCTCAGCAACGGTATCATCTTCCGGGGCAGAACCTTCTCTCTCCTCTCGAGAATCCTCACAGGAACTGCCGGAACCGTCAAATCAGGCCCTAGATCCTCCGGAATATTAGCCACCAACTCCTCCGACTCATGCAGGCACTTCCTCAACATAGACACATGGAAAACCTTATGAAATACCTTCATGATCGGAGGTAACTCTAACCGGTATGCTACCGGTCCAACACGCTCCACTACCGGGAACGAAACCACAAACCGCGGACTCATCTTTTTCTCTGTTATAGATCCGTTAGGACCCCACAATAAAGCCATCTTGAGATACACACGATCTCCAACTGCGAACTCAAGCTCTCTCCGCCGCTTATCGGCATAACTTCTCTACCAATCCTGAGCCTTCTTCATGTTCAACTTTAAAACACGGATTTTCTCCGTCGTTTCCTGAACAAAACTCACACCAAGAATGCTCATGTCCCCTACTTAGGTCCAGCATAAAGGTGTCCTACACGGCCTCCCATTTCAAAGCCTCGTAAGGAGCCATCCCAATACTAGCCAGAAAGTTGTTGTTATACGCAAACTCAGCCAGGCATAGAAGATCAACCTAGTGACTACCCCAATCCAATACATACATCCGCAACAAATCCTCTAAGGTTTGAATAGTCCTCTCTGACTGCCCATTAGTCTGCAGATGATACGTTGTACTCATATGCACCTTAGTGCCCATCTCTGTCTGAAAAGCTCTCTAAAACTCATACACAAACTTAGGATCCTGGTCTGACACAATACTAGTTGGCACTCCATGCAGTCTCACAATCTCTTCCACAAATTTTTTAGCCAAAACCGCAGCTCCATCGGTCTTCTTAATGGCTAGAAAATGTGCAGATTTAGTCAGACAATCCACAATCACCCAAATCGCATCATAGGTCCTCGAGTTAGACAATCCTACCACAAAATCTATCGTGATCATATCCCACTTCCACTCGGGAAGGGCAACTATGCAACTTACCACTCGGAAACTGATACTTCACTTCCACAAGCTGACACTTATCGCATGCTTCGATCTACTCGCCGATAAAACATGGAATTACACCCGCATCCAGAGGTCAATATCATGTCTCATACTTATGCCACAATCAGACATTGATTACTCATACTCATATCGACATCATCACACTCTCAGGACGTCTCCCTCAAGCTCTGGGCATAAAAAGGAAAAACGCTTGCTATAGAGTAATCAGTTCTTATGTGTACCAGCAACGGAACTAGAAGTACCTCCGGTATTAGCCCGCCCTTACAAAACTCCAATATATCATCTCTGGTCATACTGCACACTTGGCGAACACACACCCCCGACCACGACCTCGGCCTCCACTGCCTCGGCCTTTACCTCTACCCTAACCCCGACCTCTCGGAATTCTAGCCATCACTTCCTGTACTTCCCAAAAGCACACTAAGATACTAGAATTCGAAACACAAGTCACAACCACTCAAAAACACAACTTACCGCAGAATCTCATTAAAGACCAAAGAGGATGATCTAAGACTACTAATTGTCTAACCACCAATAAATAATTAAATCACATAGTCTCAATTCATCCAATTTACAGTTCTAAAACCGTAATGGCTCCGATACCAAATTGAAACAACCAACATTTTTTTTTAATTATCAATTGTTGAAACTCTCAATTAATAATCCATTAAATATTAAAGCCAAAATTCAATTCACTCAACCAATTCCAATAATCGAAACAGGAAAAATGCTAGCAACCTAAACACCAGGTTCTCTAGACTTCAGCAAATAAACTAACACCCTAATCATCCTCTTCATCAAGCCTTGATTTTCGCGATCACACATTTCTTTTACCTGCAACACATGGAAATAAGAGTTGCGTAAGTATTTCATAAATACTTAGTGACCCAGTCATACCATCTACAAGCGTAACAAGCAGACTCAAGCAACAACACAATCAACAATTTAAATATCACAATTCACCACAAACACATTATGGCATTTTAAAATATTCGGAACAGGAAAACTCATCGTGTCGAGCGACACCAGCAAGGTGTCGATCGACTCGACTCAAGTGCTTTTGTCGAGCGACACCTCAAGGCTGTCAGTCGACACGACTACTGCACTCGTGTTGAGCGACACCCTCCTGGTGTCGATCGAAATGCCTCTGTAATGCACCAGAATCGAGTCTCTCCTCTCACGACCCGATTCTAAGCAATACGAGTCGCAATACTTCAAACAATCAATACCAAACCATCCACAAACATTCCACGATAACAACAAATCAATCCACACAAAAAACCATCACAAAAAATATCACAAAAATATCAATCAACCGTCATAGCCTAGAAACCTATGGTCGCGAACTCACCTTCGCTAACTACGGTGATTGGATTCGGTTTGAGACTCAAGAACATCCACGAAAAAACCCTCAACAACACTAGGAACGACTGTTCTGAGTCAGAAACACGAAGAACAGGACGAGCAATGGATAATACGGACTATAAACTCAACGAGAACGGTTCATACCGGATTTCTTTGCAATAATCCTTAAGAACAACTATTCTCTAAATTTTTCTCACTTTCTGGCTCTGAACCCGATGGCACGTTCCCTTAAACCGAGCCAAAAACCGAGATTAAAACTTAATCACCCGGTTCTGCAAAAGCACGTGTTGAGCGACACTAAAACCGTGTCGATCGATACACCACAATCCGTCGTGTCGATCGACACACCCCTTGTGTCGCTCGACACGAAGAGCAAAAATGCACATTCTGGTTCGTGGATGTTACATAGTGGTTAAGCGCTAGTATCAACAAAGATTGGTCCGCGACCATAGGGATTAAGGCCTAGGCACCCCGTCCTAGTTAGAAAATAAAAAAAACAATCTCAATAGTCAATTTAAACAACTAACAAAAGACTAATTAGTTTTTGTAACGCCCGCGAACTAGAATTGTGAATTCTTGGTGATGTCGATCGACACCAGGGAGGGTGTGGATCGACACTAGCAATTGTTGGTCCGATCATTCAGTTTTAATTGTACGATTTGGATTATGAAAACCTTAGAGCATGTTTATAAACACGAGAAACCTCTCTTTTGCTCAAAAATCATAGAGATTTCATGATTGAAAGAGAAGAGAAAGAGTCTTGGGTTTATTCTTGGTTATTGTGGTTAGAAAGAGGCTTGATTGTGGTGTTTGAAGCATAAGGATCATTGTTTGGTGATTCTTTGGTATTAGAGTGAGAGGGCATATTCTTGTGTGTGAGAAGAGTCTCTTTTCTTTGTGGTTTTCACTATGTGATCTTGAATCAATCGATTCTTAAGGTGAGTGCGCGATCATGGCTTATCTGAGCCGATAAGGTGTTTTTTAAGCTTGTTTGTGTGTTTTATGATGGATTTGAGAAGTGGAATTGTGTTCTTCGCTGATTTAGTGTGTTTTGGTGTGTTTAATAGTGCAGCTAATCGATTTGGGAACCTAGAATTGAAACATGAGAGGAGAGGTTCAATTATGGGTCAATTGCGAGCAGAGTAGATTGACACCATGGAGACGAAGAGCAAGTGTCGATCGACATTAGGTGAGTGTCGATCGACACCAACATTGATTTATTGTTTAATACTTATTGTTTATCGTATTTGCTTGCTGATCCAACAACTCATCGATCCGTGAAAAAGGATACTTGTTCTTCACAGTGACTCGGTTAAGTCACCGGTAATCAATATCCAACCGGAAACTCCTATTCTTCATCTTCACGAACAATACCGGCACACTCCACGGTGAAGTACTCGGTCGAATAAACCCCTTACTCAACAAATCCTCTAGCTGCTTCTTCAGTTCTGCCAACTCTGTTGGAACCATCCTGTAAGGCGCCTTAGATATCGAAGTTGTCTCGGGCTCTAGCTCAATCGTGAAAGGATCAGACCAAAACGGCTGTAATCCCTTCAACTACCAAAAAAACATCCTCAAAGTTATGAACGACTCTAATATCCTACACAACAACCTCACAAATGGACTCCAACATCATAATCGTCGCCACGTATGCCTTGTAACCCCGTTATATCATGTGCTCCGCCTGAATAGCAGAGATCACGAGACTCCCAGAAGTAGGTCTCACTCCCTGATAAACCAACCTCCCTCCCTCGCGCTCAGACACAATGCGGCCTCGATGACAGCCGAGATGGAATATGTACCGCTCCAGCCAGTCCATCCCCAAGATGACATCATACAACTCCACCGGGCTAATCACCAAGTATGCTGGCATAGACTCGCCAGCAATCTGCACTTCTATGCGTCTCGCTTGACCAAGCGTAGCTAGAAACCTCCATCGAGCCACCTTGACTATGCCCATCGGCTCTCATGCATCGTTCCATATACCGCTGCTCTCGGCACACTCTAGACTAAAGAAGTAACTCGATGTTTCAGAATCAAACAACACATGGGAGTCAAAGCCTCCCACTAAGAAGGTCTTTGAAGACACTAAATGTGCTAAGAAACTCTAATATTTTATCATAGGAAATAACATAACACAAACAAAAAAAATAAACTATATTCTATTTTCTACTTAACTATGAACTTTGGTTTTTGTTTAATGGCTAAACTCAATATCTTGAACATTGGGTTTACAATTCCAACTCTCAAACTCTTTAAAAAATTGAACTATTCGGTTTTTTTGTTGTTGCAAATGCATTATTAAGTTCAATTTTCAGTTTTAAGTTCAGGTTCTTTTACAATTTCGGGTAAAAATACAACACATAACCTGTACCTGAACCTGTACCTGAAATGTACTTGTAAAAATTTAGGTATTTACAGGTGGAATATGGTGGAACCTGACCCGAACCTATACCGTTAGGACCCAAACCTTTACCCGACCCGAAATATTACAGGTACCTAAATGGGTCCAAATTGTGTATACCCAGTAGAATCTATACCCGTTAGGACCCGAACCGAATACCCGTATGCCCAGGACTACTCCGGAGTAATGATGCAGTTCAAAGCTCCTGAGTCAAACTGAACATAGGACTCATAACCGCCCACTAATAAGGTTCCTACACAATGCACATGTGTTGAGAACCCTAACATTTCTATCACAAGAAAAATAGTAGAACACCAAATACAATTCAGAAGCTTAAGAATTAACAAAGTATGAGTCTAAGCTTTTACATGTGATCTGACCGGCGCAATGCTGACCCGCTACTGCCGCAGTGTAAACACGCGGTGCCGCTGCGATATGCGCTACCTGCAACACTGCTCCGCTGCAACCTGAGCCAGTGGCTGCGCTAGCACTGGATAAACTGCTGCAACCGCCATCTACTGCAACTTGGGACACATAGCCCTGATATGCCCCGGTTCTCTGTAGTGAAAGCATACTCTCGAATCATGCAGCTTACCCCTCTTTGAAAAACTCGATAGACGATGCTCCATACTCCTGCAGCCATAGCACCCCCGACTACGCTGGCTCGACCTGGAAGCATCATCCCACTTCTTCTTCTGGCCCTGCATAAGTTTACCGCCCTTGCCGAAACCAGAACCACCATGTTGATGCTATCTTGTCGGCTGACAGCAGGAGCAACCACTCCTGGAACCACTGCATCTGACTAACCCCTCAGGTCCTCCTCAATAGCTGCACCAACCTCTACTAGTCTCGCCCTCGAGGCGTACTCACACTCTCTGCATCGAGTCCTCAAATGAGCCAGAAGTCCCCTCACCAACCTCTTCACCTGTGTCTGTTCGTCTTCCATATCACGATCAGCATACATAATCAGCCTACTGAACTCTGCGTTGTCCTCGTGCACTGTCTGGTCACCTGATGTATTATGTTTTTAACGCATTCTAACCAATGTTTTCAAAAAAAAATTGAGTCTTTTCTGTGTTTCTTGAGTCTTTTTAGGACGAAACACGTTTGGATGGAGTCTAAGGCAAAGGAGCAAGGATTGGAATAAAATTAGTAGAAAAAGTAAAATATTTGGCATTCGATGAAGGACTTTCCACCGTTGGATTGAATTGATATTTTGACAGAAGATAGATCGTTGAGTTAGCTTTCATTTGGAAGTAATTTAAAGACATTCCAACGGTGGGATCGGGAGTTAGCTTTCGTTTCTATTATGTCTGAGTAGATCCATAGTTAGGTGTTAGGGTTTCAAAGGAATCATTCATTGAATCAGGTACAAATAGGGATTTATCTTATGATGTTTTCATCTATTGTTGTTCTTATTGCTTAGACTAAATTGATCTCTTAGTCTATGAATTAGGGTTTAATATATTCATCAAAAGTGTTATAGATTGCTAGATAGAACATAGGTGAGCAAATTATCCTTAGCCAACGAAATTGAACCCATTTACAATGCTTGTCTACAATTCTAAGTTCAACGATAGTTAAGATTTTAGGTTGTTAGATAAAGTAGTTGGAGCCACAAAAGTGGAATAGTTATATATTTATGTTTGAGTTTGAACTGCGCTAAATTGTTCCTTGAATAGTTGTTTGGTTCATGATCTCTGATTTCCTGCAAATATCCCTAAAGCTTGACGTTTTTAATCCATAAGTTTACATCGTTTATTGCTTTCTAATTTTCTTTATCGCATTTAAAACATTCAAAAATCATAATGTCATCTTAGCTTAATCACAATCTTAGGAAATCGTAGTGTAACACTTGGTCCTTGTGGATTCGATCCCTGCATTACTACAATCATTTGATGTGCACTTGCAGTAGTTTATATAGGGTTAAAACCCTGTGTATCAAGTCTAGCTCTACAAACCTCATTCCGAGACGATCAAAAGCCTTATGAGAAAAATACTTAGCGTTGAACTCATCTAAGAATTAGCCTCAGGTCCACACAGCTCCTGGCCTCCTGCCTCAATACCTCTCCACCACATATGAGCATCACCGCTAAGGTAATAAACAACCAATTCTACCTGATAATTTGCTGGACATCTGATTGAACAGAAGTTGCGCTACATGCTCATGCGCCACTCATCTGCCTCCTCAAACCAAACACCACCAGAAAAGAACAACGTACTCAAACTCCGCATCCGACCCATCATCTCAAGATAAGTCGAACGCAACTCAGCACCCGCACCTCTGTGATGCACCTCCGCCACTGGAGGCACTACTAGAGCCTGAGCCGGAGCTACAAATTACCAGCTGGATTGTTACAGAGTTTACCAATCCTAGAATGTAAATGGGATGCGATTTCTATGGACTTTGTGACAGGATTACCAAAAGCACCTGGACGTGAAAACGACGCAATTTGGGTAATTGTAGATCGTTTAACCAAAAGTGCTCATTTTCTACCCATGCGATTGGATGACAACATTGAGATATTGGCTAAGTTATGTTTGGAAGAGATTGTGAAGTTACTTGGAGTTCCAGCCAATATCATATCTGACCGTGAACCCCGATTCACGGCTAGACTATGGCGTGCTCTTCAGAAAGCACTTGGGACAGATGTGCATATGAGTACTTCTTTCCACACAGAGACATATGGGCAGACGGAGAGAACAATAAGAACTCTAGAGGGTCTACTTTGGATATGTATGCTAGATTGGGCAAACACATGGGAAAACCACGTACCCTTAGTGGAATTTGCATACAATAATAGCTACCATGCTAGTATTGCTATGTCACCCTATGAAGCATTATACGAGCGTCCTTGTAGAACACCCATTTGTTGGACTGAAGTGGGAGAAAGACTAGAGTTTGGGCCAGAAATTGTGAAAGAGGCTACGGATAAAATTTGCCTTATTCGGGCTAATATGAAGAAGGCCCAAGATCGACAGAAGAAGTATGCCGATCAACATAGAAGAGAAGTTGTATTTGAAGTTGACGATTGGGTATGGTTAAAAGCTGAGGCAGAGAAAGGAAAGGACAAATTTGCTAAGCCAAGTAAGTTGGCTCTGCGATCTAAAGGACCCTATTGCATAGTTAAGAGAGTAGGATAAGTAGCATATGAATTAGATCTTCCTTCAAGCACGGGAATGCATAACGTTTTCCATGTCTCCTTGCTATGAAAGTTTGTCCGCCGCTCGGATGAACCTCAACCGGAACGGTTACCAGATCCACAAACCGAACCTAGACCTCCTTCCCCAGAACCTTTAGGGATCGGTGAGACACGATCTAGATTTGTCAAAGGTCGGGAGATTTCTCGAATTAAAGTTATTAGATGAAAGAACCACCGAGATGTTATTTCGTGGGAAGAAGAGTCAAGATTTAGGAAATCTAATGTGGAGATTTTTACCGAACCTAGAACCGATGAAGCTGGACCCTCAAATAGATGAGAAATCGGGACGAATTCTAATAAGGAGGGGAGAATGTTATGACCCATACCAAGGCCATTGCCAGCCGCTTGAGTAAAAGCCTGAGATCTGAAGGCCAAACGTGTTGGGACAGTTTTGGCACGGGATCCAGGACACGGTATGTGAGGCCTTGGACAAGTCCAGTACCGCGGGTCAGGAACGCCCAAGGCCGGGATAAGGTTGATCCGAGGAAGCATCGAGGCGCGACCAGGGAAAATATATGGTTGTCCTTGGGCCACGTCGGAGGTATCGTAGACCGACGCAAGGCAAGGCCCAGATTGAGCCACGACAGTGCCTGAGCCCGATCTTACACGCGCCAGACATATGTAAATGCGCTGGCTAGACCTGACACGCTTCTGACACATGTCAGCGTGCAGGCGCTTCCAGGCACTGGCACGTGTGAGACTGGCAACAAGTGTCAGATGCCTTCACACCTCATGCTCCCAAAATTTTCCCTATATAAAGGACCCATTTCCAGTCCAAATGAGAGGCATCCCCCATCGAACCTTGTTTCAAAGTTCCTTAATCCCCACTGTCCGAAAGTTCCTTAGAGATTTTTGCACCTTAGCCTGAAACCAAAAGGTTATTCCCTTTTCCTCTCCACAATCCTTGTGAGTTATTATCTGAGAGTCTCGATAGGATTAGTCTGAGGAAAGTGTTGTTCGAGCAAGAGCAAACCTAAGGCAAAATTTTGAGAGTAGGAAGCCTTAAGCAGTTTTGCATACTTCGCTATCTAAGGTGAGTCTAAGTGATGTTTGATCGTGTGTTAGATGAGTAGAACACACATTGCTTGTTTAATTTATCCTAGTAGAGGTTCATGCAAAACAATCGTAGAATTGCTAAGTGTAAAGAATGAACCTTTACGAAATCGTTTACAAGTTTATATGCATTCATGCTAGTTTCATAAAAGATATAAACTTGTTATGTATACGGTATGTCATTCCCGTGAATCCATGACTTGACCATTTACTAAGGATGTGATGGTTAAAGTTCACGAAGACACAGAGAGACGGGATTGCAGCCTAGGGCCGTGTACTACAAAAGCGATCGATGCAGAATTCCCGATGTGGTTTCGTAAGAATACGGCCACAGGAATTGTTAAAGGATCATAAGCCATAGGCCTTTGTGGTTATGATTTGGATGATGTCTTTGGTTACACGTGATGTGAATTGACAACGCGTAAGGCCTTTTGGAATTTGAGAACGTTAATGCATAGTATATGTTATTGTTTAATTATGCATGCATTTGTGTGTTGTTTGTTGATTGTTATTTTAGGTTTTGGATTGGGATTATATATTATTAACTGTTAGGGGAGCCTAGACTCACTGAGCAACTAGTGCTCACGACTCAATCTGTTTTGCGGGTAATCTTTAGCGGGTAGACCTTTGGGAGCACAACAAGGAACATTAGGATAAATCAGTGGTAGATTTCCCTTGCTTTCGTAAAATATTATTGTTTAATATGTATATGTATGTTTTGGAGTGTTAGACTCAGGATCGTATATACTTTGTAACCGTTTAAAATCTTAAGTATGAATATATAATAAACGGTTTTAAATAACTCGGGTTTCATATGATACTTAGTCATGTCTGGTCGATCCAACTATCGAATATAGCCCGGGTTGGCAAGCTTTGTGTTGTGTTCGATAGGGACGGATGCTTAAGTGTCTAGTCTAGGGTTATTGAATGTGTTCTGGGAACCTCTGATCGGGCACTTAGGTGTTCCTCAGTGGCGTCTCCGCCTAGATCCTGATCGGAGGCGTTACAAAAGTTGGTATCAGAGCATAGTTTTTACGATGCTAAAATGGGACTTGGTTTTCAATCGAGTCAAAATTGTCGCAAAAGCAAGTAGGATAAACTGATTATGTTCACGTGCTATAGTATGTTTAAGATGGGATAGGACTTACCAAGATCTTTGTTGCTCATGTCTGTACCGTTAGTTGAGTATCAAGAGGATACTGCCGAGAATTCTCCACTTTCGATACCGGAGTTAGGACTCTGAGATATTAGTGACCCCGGACCTGAGAGATTGATATATCATGGTTTTTACCCGTTAAATACCTTGATATAAGTCCGATTTCTTGATGTCTTTTGGTGTTTTCGAGTCTTTCTATGTTATTATTAGGTACAAGAACGATTGGAACTTATTGTGTTTACTGGAGCATTATGGAGTAAAATGGAACGAGGAATCAAAGTCACAAATTCGGATTTGAAGTTTTCAGGACCATGTCGAGCGACGAGGAGTTCGTGTCGCTCGACACGAAGGATTTCAAGCTCGTGTCGATCGACACCTTAGCCAGTGTCGATCGACACCCTGGTCGGTCAATCCTAATTCCCAATTTTAGAAGATTTCCGTTTTGCGTCAGAAAGCCCAGATGTTTGCAATAAGGCCCATGAGGTTTTTGTAGCCTATATATATGTGTTTTCAGCCATTGTTTAGGCTTATGTTTTCTTTTACTGATTTCTTAGACATATCTTTTAATAAAACCATGTTTTCTTCTATGATCATGTCTGAGTAATTCTCTTGTTAGGTTTAGGGTTATTCAAGGGTTGTTGATGATTTACTAGATCTGATCTGAATTGCATAGGATTAATATCTTTAGAAGTTCTTCATCTTTACTTGTTCTTATTGCTGATTTTAGCCTCGCAAACTGAAATCTAATCTAGGGTTAATTAATAGAAACGATAGTTTTATTAATTGCTTGAACTAGTTTTTATGAGAAAAAATTCTTTTCGCAAAGACATTTGGTTTAGGGTTTTGTGAACAATTAAGCTTGACCATTAATGATTGTTTAGGTTGTTAGAATTCGCAAAGACAGTTGGCTTTCTAGGATTTAGACATAGATAATCTCTGCAACGACAGCTGATTGGTTTTACATTCGCGTTCATGTTTAGGAACTGAGCTTCATAATCCTATCATTAATTTATCATCTGCATATCTGATTCACCTGCGATTTCCCTGTGCCTAGCGTTTCCCTTTATTGTTTTACAACCGATCTCATTACTTGTTTTATTTACTTGCATTCACTTTTTATTACTTAGCTTAATCTGAATTTATTGATCTATTGATCGCCCAGATTTGATGAGGAACGAGCAGAACGTCGCGCAAAGACGCACCTTAGTAGACTACAACTGTTTTGAGCAGTTCTATGCTAATCGAGCTGCGATTCATCCACCTCCTTTTCAGAAGAATGACTTTGAGCTGAAGCCTGCATACTTCTCCTTAGTTGCTCAAGGCCCGTTTTGTGGTCTTCCTAATGAAAACCCCATGGACCATATAGAGAGATTCGAAGATCTTGCATCTGCTATCAAGGCAAATAGAGTTTCAGAGGATTACCTTTTCTGCAAGCTTTTCCCATACTCTCTACATGCAGAAGCCAAGTATTGGCTAAGGACGCTTCTACCAGGCTCACTCACAAACTGGATGGATACAAAGAATCCTTTTCTAAGCAATTTCTTTGATGATGCGAAGTCTGAGGACCTGAGAGCTAAGATTGCTACTTTCAAGCAGGGAGATGTTGAGGCATTCAAGGCTGCTTGGTATAAATTCAAAGGCTATCGCAGAGATTGTCCACACCATGGATTCAATGAGGTGCAGCTTTTTAACATCTTCTACAGAGAGATTGCGCTGCAATATGCTGTGACTTTGGATGCTGCAAGCAACAGGAACTTCAATACGAATTCTCCAGGGACTGCTACCCAGATCATTGAGAACTTAGCTAATAGCACTAGTGCTAAGAACATGGACTACGAAAGGAGTAAGTTTGGACAGAACATCGGTGGAAACCAGCTGGCAGAGGTCACTAAAAAGCTGGATTCAATGCACGATCTTCTCATTGGAAAGAAGACGGTATAATTTGCTCAGGAAGTGGAGACTTTCAATCCAGAGGCTAAGAACAAAGAAGATGTGAACTACATCAATGGAGCTGGATTTTTAAAGTTCAACAATCAGGAAGGATACAGATCCTCCTATCAGAAGCCGTTCCAGAGCACTGGGTACACAAGGACCTACGGTTCGTCTTCGTATCAGAAGCCTTCTCTTCCGTCATTTGAAAGCAAGATGGAAGCCATGGTTGAACAGATTATGGAGGGATAGCAAAAGTTGGCAGTATCCTTTAATGGAAAGTTGAACTCCATGTACCAGGATCTTAATGGGAAGTTTGAGTCTTTGAGCACACATGTCAAGAGATTGGATACACAAGTGGCTCAAACTGCTGAATCGGTGAAGAGACAAGAGGGTTATCTTCCTGCGAAGACTGACATGAACCCCAAGCGAGCTTGTAATGCCGTTCTTACTATAGAGGAGAATTATGTCGACGAGTTCGAAGCGATTTTCGAAAATACAGAGCCAGTGTTGATCGACACTAGAAGAAACACTTAAATTGCTCGACGCTGTGATAGACGAAGAACTGCAATCTGAAGCTTCAGTGTCGCTCGACACCCCTTTCAGACCGAGCCAATTCTTGCTGCAAATTCCGAATCCGTCGAATAACAAGCCCACAAGCCAGAGCTACCATTCCCCAGAGCTAGAAAGAGCAAGCAAGAAGCCAAAGAGGCCATGTGCAAGAAGATGATTGAGAAGATCATTGTTGAGATACCTCTTGTTGATGCGATTAAGCTTTCACCTGCGATTCGAAGATACGTCAAGAGAATGGTTGCAAATGGAGTTAGTCCTGAAGAAGGAGCGCTGCTTACTCGAGATTTTCAAGCAATTTTGCTGAACACTACTCCAGTCTCCAAGAAGAAGAGGAAAGAGGAAGTGGTTTCTGAAGAAGTGAGTGCGATGATCCAAAGTAGGATTCCAGTGAAGCTACCTGATCCAAGAATCTTTGTGCTAGATTGCTCGATTTCTGAAGAAAGTTTCTCTTATTCCCTCTACGATTTGGGTTCTGGAATTTACTTGCTGCCGCTCTCCGTCACTGTTAGACTTGGGATGACAGATTTCAAGAAGACTAGGATTTCTCTTATCCTAGCTGATCGTTCATGGTGTTTTCTGGAGGGGATTCTAGAGGATGTTCTGATTCAGATCAAAGAAAGCATCATTCCAACAGACTTTGTTGTTTTGGAATACGATGAAGAACCTCAGGATCCTATTCTACTGGGAAGGTCATTCTTAGCAACAACTGGAGCGAATATTGATGTGCGCAGAGGAAAGATCAAGCTTGGACTAGGTGATATTATCATGGATTTTGACATGGACAGTACTAGGCGAAAACCCACCATAGATGGTCAAGCTTTTTCTGTGGATACTTCAGAGGAAGTAGTCACTACAGACCCATCTCCTGAAATACCTTCAAAAGAGCCAAGGTATGAAACTCATGTACTCAATTCTAACTTTTTTAATTTCATTAAAGTTGAAAAAAAGGTTACGCGCTCACACAAGCAACGAGTTCCTCGAAAGCTTGGTTTTTCTGATGAACTTGCAGGAAAGAGAAAAGAAGAGGTGAAACATAAAAGGAGTTCAAAGCCTTTCGCGAAGATGAGAATCATCATTCCTCAGGAGATTAAGGCTAAAGGGGACGTGGTCATTACAAAAATGGTGCAGAAAACGCAGAAGCTTTTCCCTGGAATCATTCCATGGAGAAGACCAGATCCTCAAGACGTCTAAGTTCCTCAACACAGTCAAGCTAACGGACTAAAAACAAGCGCTTAATGGGAGGCAACCCATTTGTGAGTTTAATAATTATGTTTTGTTTTATTTTCCTTTACAATTTTATGTTTGGTGTCGTTTTTGGTTTTGATTTTTAGGAGATGAAAACTTTTAGTTGATCTTCAGATGCCCCTGTCAAGCGACACAACTGATCCGCCGCTCGACACTTGCAAAAATTCCTTGGTGTCTGGAAGTGGAAGTGGATCGGTTGAACAGAGCGAGTTCAGACTTCTGGAGAACGCTACTTCTCTTGTCTTGGGCGTTGGAAATCGTAAGACTTGATTCAGCTTCCAAACACTTGAAAGCGAGGACGGACCGCTCTTGAAACTTCTTCTCAAATGATGAATTCAACTGTCCTAGATCAAAAAATCAAAAGCCTCATGACCATGTCTCCACAAGAATAATAGTAGTGAGCGCTGATCTAGTGAAGTCATAGAGATGCCAATGATCTAATAAAAAAGTCTACAGAAAAGTGTAGTTCAAGCAGAAAAGTGCAAGTCCGAAAATCAGAAAAATCCTGAATCAAAAAGTTCAAAAATGGGCAATGCATCTCTATGATATCCTTAATTGGATACAGGTTCGGAGGGAAGAGAGAGTGTGAAACGCAAGAAAGTGTTCAAAGAAGCGAAAGAATTTAGAAGGTCCAGCGATCGATATTCCCTCGATGAGACCGCACCTAATTAACTAAAGGGGTTTGGGACTAAAAGTCTGAGATTCTCTATGGGGTTTGGATTCAATTTGGAGGACTGCTAAGCTTCTAGGGAAACATCGAAGTATAACCGGATTAGTTTTGCAAAGGTATGTGGTTCCTAAAGGAATGGTAATATTTGTTTTGCTTAGGGACAAGCAAAAATCTAAGTCTGGGGGAGTTGATATATCATGGTTTTTACCCATTAAAGACCATGATATAAATCCGATTTCTTGATGTCTTTTGGTGTTTTCGAGTGTTTACAGGAGCATTATGGAGCAAAATGGAACAAGGAATCAAAGTCAGAAATTCGGATTTGAAGTTTTCAGGACCATGTCGAGCGACGAGGAGTTCGTGTCGCTCGACACAAAGGATTTCAAGCTGGTGTCGATCGACACCATAGCCAGTGTCGATCGACACCCAGGTCGGTCAAGCCCAATTCCCAATTTTAGAAGATTTCTGTTTTGCGTCAGAAAGCCTAGATGTTTGCAATAAGGACCGTGACGTTTTTGAAGCCTATATATATGTGCTTTCAGCCATTGTTTAGGCTTATGTTTTCTTTTACTGATTTCTTAGACATATTTTTTAATAAAACCATGTTTTCTTCTATGATCATGTCTGAGTAATTCTCTTGTTAGGTTTAGGGTTATTCAAGGGTTGTTGATGATTTGCTAGATCTGATCTGAATTACATAGGATTAATATCTTTAGAAGTTCTTCATCTTAACTTGTTCTTATTGCTGATTTTAGCCTCGCGAACTAAAATCTGATCTAGGGTTAATTAATAGAAATGACAGTTTTATTAATCGCTTGAACTAGTTTTTATGAGCGAAATTTCTTTTCGCAAAGACATTTGGTTTAGGGTTTTGTGAACAATTGAGCTTGACCATTAATGATTGTTTAGGTTGTTAGAATTCGCAAAGACAGTTGGCTTTCTAGGATTTAGACATAGATAATCTCTGCAACGACAGCTGATTGGTTTTACATTTGTGTTAATGTTTAGGAACTGAGCTTCATAATCCTATCGTTAATTTATCATCTGCATATCTGATTCACCTGCGATTTCCCTGTGCCTAGCGTTTCTCTTTATTGTTTTACAACCGATATCATTACTTGTTTTATTTACTTGCATTCACTTTTTATTACTTAGCTTAATCTAAATTTATTGATTTATTGTGCAATTGATTCCCTGTGGATTTCGATACCTAAAGTACTGCATTGATCTCTTAATTTGAGAGAGTAGCTCTAGAGTTTAATTTGAGCTTATCAGGGATCACATCACCGTGGATGGATATCCACTGATTAATCAGAGTTACCACGTACCCTCGAAATAATACCATGTTCGAAGGACCGAACGCATCTGGATACGATGGTAGACAATCACCACCACAACCACGGTCACCATCGCGATATCTGTCTATTACCTCTCGTCAAAGGTATTCTTATTTAGAAACACCACCAGAGGATCCAGAACATGGTGGTCAGGACCGTCCTTACCATCAAAATCCCGAGAGAGCTAGAGTAGTACCAAGCAGGACGAGACCTGGAGCCAGGAGTACGGAGGAACATTTGATGAATATGATTCATGACCTGGCAGGATGGTTAGAAAGTCAGCGACAAGCGCCGCAAGGATACCAAAAGAATCCTCCACCATCTCCACCATATTTTCTAAAGATGGTGATGATGATGAAGAATCTAGGAACAAGGAGATTCTTTGGTCATTCGAATCCAGCTGCTGCTGATTCGTGGTTACAACATATTGAGCAGAACTTTGAGGCAAGTCGTTGCCCCCAAAGACTTCAAGACTGATGTAGCAGTGCATTACTTAATAGGTGATGCGAGTTATTGGTGGAATAGTGTTAAGGTTCATTATTCAAGGATGGAACTTTCATGGGAAGTGTTCTGTCGGGAGTGTACTTTCCATCAGAAGCGAAGGATAGAATGGAAAGGAAGTTCTAAAATTTAGTACAAGGGAGAGAACGAGTAAGAGACTACGAGGCAGAGCTTACTCGGCTTCGGCGTTATGCACAGTTAGGAGCGAATAGCAAAGCCGCTATCGTGAGGAAGTTTTTACGGGGTTTAAGACCCGAAATCATGAACAAAATATTAGCAGTGGAATACCATAGTTCGTTTGATTTAGTGGAATGAGTGATTAATGTAGAAGAAGGCTTAGAGATTGAGCAAGCCTTCTATGCACGACAAGAGAATTAGATGGAAGAACAACAACAACCGCAAACGCAACAACAACAAGAACAGAGGCCGGGACCAAGGAACCAAGTAACCCGACCTAGTAGTGGAGCGCAGAATGTAGTACGTGGACGAGGTCAAGGTCAAGGACAGACCTTTGGACGAGGCCAGGGTCAAGGTCAGACCTATGGCAGTGGACAGGGCCAAGGTCAGGGACAGACCTATGGCCGAGGACGGGGTAGAGGAATCGCCGGTAGAGGAACACCGACGATGGATCAACTACCCGAATATTTCAAGTGTGGTAGTCGAGGCCATTACGCGAGAGCTTGTCCAAACGTGGGACAGACGGCACGGCCTGTGCCAACCAATGTTATTTGTTATACTTGCAACTAGCCCAGACATTATGCGACTTCTTGTCCGGTTACGCATCCTACAGGGCAGATTAGTCAACAAGCGGGAGTACAAGCAATGCAGTGGGAACCTGAGATAGAGACCCCACTTGAGATAGAACCTCCGGCTAAGCATCCAGCTATTATGGGACGCGTATATTCCCTAGATAAACCCGAACCCACACGACCTTCTAAAGGTCCCCTTTCAGGTAAATAAGGGTTCTATCTTTATCATCTTTTTGTGATGTGAATGTTGTGTGTGAATTTTTGTGGTAAATATTTAATATATATATATATATATATATATATATATATATATATATATATATATATATAAGAAGTTTAAATGAGAATTTTATTGCATATCTAGGAACATTACGTGTTTGTGGTCTACCCACACACGTTCTGTTTGACTCAGGTGTAACATATAGTTTTGTATCATTTGACGCCGTGTCTAAGTTTAGAGGAACTATCGTAAAAGTTTTCATCCCTGTTAGAACACCTGGTAACCAAATCCTTTAAGCCGAAAAATGTTATATGGGAGTTCCAATTGTTATTGGAAACCATATATTCATAGCCAATTTGTTAGTCGTTCCATTAGAAGGTTACCAAGTCATTTTAGGAATGGACTGGCTAACAGCATATATGGCACACATAGATTGCAGTAGAGGTAGGATAACCTTTGAGCGATCCGAGGAACCGTCCATAACCTATAACGTGATCAAACCCAATACCGGAATATCCTTCATAACAGCCTTGAGAGCAGAAACTGCCCTTATGGAAAGAGAAGTGTACCTCGTGAATTTAAGTATAGCTACTGACACCAAAGAAGAGCAGAATCTTGAGGAGATTCCTGTAGTTAGTGGTTACGATGATGTGTTTAAACCCTTGGAAGGGTTACCACCATCTCGTAACGATCCTTTTATCATTTTGTTGGAACCAAGAGCGGCTTCCATAGCTAAGGCGCCGTATTGGATGGCCCCTGCTGAGCTAGCAAAATTAAAGAAACAATTAGAGGATTTAATGGAGAAGGGATTCATTAGACCAAGTTCGTTACCATGGGGAGCTCCAGTATTATTTGTCAAGAAGAAGGATGGTAGCATGTGATTGTGTATAGATTACCGAGCAATCAACAACGTTACCATCAAGGATAAGTATCCATTACCAAGGATTGATGAGTTGTTGGATCAATTTCAAGGAGCAAGTTGGTTTTCAAAGATTGATTTAGCATCAGGCTATCATCAGATCCATGTTGCAGAGACAAACGTTGTGAAGACCACATTTAGGACACGTTATGGCCAATATGAGTTTGTGGTCATGCCGTTTGGCCTAACCAATGCACCAGATGCATTTATGCGGTTAATGAACGAAGTCTTCTGGGATTGTTTGGATGAGTTTGTCATCATTTTTATTGATGATATTCTTATCTATTCTAAAACCGCGGAAGAACATGAAATACACTTAAGAAAAGTGTTAGAACATTTGAGGAGCCAGAAGTTTTTTGCTAAGTTTAGCAAATGAAGTTTTTGGAAACGGGAGATTGGATTCTTAGGACATCGTGTATCGGAACAGGGAGTTTCGGTAGACCCGGAGAAGATTGTGGCAACTCAGGACTGGCCACAACCGACCAACGCCACAGAGATACGAAGTTTTCTGGGATTAGCTGGATACTACCAAAAATTTGTGAAGGGATTCTCGAGTATATCCAAACCTTTGACTCGCCTGACCGGTAAAGGCGTAGTCTTTACATGGGATGAGAAAACGGAGAAGGCGTTCAACGAGTTAAAGAAAGCTTTGACCACAGCACCGATCTTAGCCTTGCCTGAGCCAAACCAACCATTTATGGTATTTTTCGATGCGTGTGGGACGGGATTAAGTTGTGTGTTGATGCAAGGCAAGAGGGTAATTGCTTATGCATCTAGACAGTTAAGGAAGCACAAGGAAAACTATCTCACACATGATTTAGAAATAGCTGCAGTCGTATTTGCCCTTAAGATGTGGCAATCTTATCTTTATTGTGAATCAGTAAAGGTGATGATTGATCATAAGAGCTTAAAATATTTATTCACTCAACCTGATCTTAACATAAGACAGAGAAGGTGGATGGAAATCGTAGCGGATTATAATTTAGATATCACTTATCACTCGGGAAAGGCAAATGTAGTAGCAGATGCCTTAAGCCGCCGTAAAGTAAGTGTGGACGTAGAGAGAGATTTGATGAGTTTGAACGCATAATTCAAGAAGATTAGGTTATTAGCCTTAGATGGAGAAAGTAGCGAACCATTGGGTTTACAGGCGGTAAATCAAGCGGGTTTACTACAATGCATCCGACTTGAACAAAGAGAAGATGAGAATCTGAAGAAGATCATTGAAAGACTAAATGATCAGGGATATTCGGATGCAAGTGGGTATCATTTGGCTGTAGATGGTACCTTGCTTCAAAGTAAAAGGATTACCGTGCCTAAGGGACAAGGCTTACGGGAAGAAATCCTGAGGACGGCACATAAATCACGACTTAGTATTCATCTTGGGAGTACTAAGATGTACCAGGATATTCACCAGTATTATCATTGGCCCGGTATAAAATGATCAGAGGCGAAGTGGGTATCGCAGTGCCAGACTTGTCAGCAAGTTAAGATAGAGCACCAAGTACCAGCTGGATTATTACAGAGTCTACCAATTCCAAAATGGAAATGGTATGCGATTTCTATGGACTTTGTGACAGGATTACCAAAAGCACCTGGACGGGAAAACGACGCAATTTGTGTAATTGTAGATCGTTTAACCAAAAGTGTTCATTTTCTACCCAAGCGATTGGATGACAACATTAAGATATTGGCTAAGTTATATTTGGATGAGATTGTAAAGTTACATGGAGTTCCATCCAATATCATATCTGACCATGAACCCCGATTCACGGCTAGACTATGGCATGCTCTTCAGAAAGTACTTGGGACAGATCTGCATATGAGTACTTCTTTCCACCCAGAGACAGATGGGCAGACGGAGAGAACAATAAGAACTCTAGAGGATCTACTTCGGATGTGTATGCTAGATTGGGTAAACACATGGGAAAACCACATACCCTTAGTGGAATTTGCATACAATAATAGCTACCATGCTAGTATTGGTATGTCACCCTATGAAGCATTATACGGGTGTCCTTGTATAACACCTATTTGTTGGACTGAAGTGGGAGACAGACAAGAGTTTGGGCCAGAAATTGTGAAAGAGGCTACAGATAAAATTTGCCTTATTTGGGCTAATATGAAGAAGGCCCAAGATCGACAGAAGAAGTATGCCGATTAACATAGAAGAGAAATTGTATTTGAAGTTGACGATTGGGTATGGTTGAAATCTGAGGCAGAGAAAGGAAAGGACAGATTTGCTAAGCCAAGTAAATTGGCTCCGCAATCTAAAGGTCCATATCGCATAGTTAAGAGAGTAGGAGAAGTAGGATATGAATTAGATCTTCCTTCAAGCTCGGGAATGCATAACGTTTTCCATGTCTCCCAGCTACGAAAGTTTGTCCGCCGCTCGGATGAACCTCAACCGGAACGGTTACCAGATCAACAAACCAAACGTAGACCTCCTTCCCTAGAACCTTTAAGGATCGGTGAGACACGATCTAGATTTCTCAAAGGTCGGGAGATTTCTCAAATTAAATTTATTAGAAGAAAGAACCATCGAGATGTTATTTCGTGGGAAGATGAGTCAAGATTTAGGAAATCTCATCCGGAGATTTTTACCGAACCTAGAACCGATGAAGCCAGACCCTCAAATAGATGAGAATTTGGGACGAATTCTAATAAAGAGGGGAGAATGTAATGACCCATACCAAGGCCATGGCCGGCTGCTTGAGTAAAAGCCCGAGATCCGAAGGCCAAACGTGTTGGGACAGTTTTGGCACGGGATCCAGGCCGCAGTATGTGAGGCCTTGGACAAGTCTGGTACCGCGGGTCTGGAACGCCCAAGGCCAGGACAAGGCTAATCCGAGGAAGTATCGAGTCGCGACCAGGGAAAATATAATGTTGTCCTTGGGCCACGTCGGAGGTATCGTAGACCAACGCAAGACAAGGCCCAGATTGAGCCACGACAGTGCCTGAGCCCGATCTGACACGTGCCTAACATATGTCAGTGCGCTGGCTAGACCTGACACGCGTTTGACACATGTCAGCACGCAGGCGCTTCCAGGCGCTGGCACGTGCCAGACTGGCTACAAGTGTCAGACGCCTTGACACCTCATGCTCCCAAAATTTTCCCTATATAAAGGACCCATTTCCAGTCCAAATGAGAGGCATCCCCCATCAAACCTTGTTTCAAAGTTCCTTAAACCCCACTGTCCAAAAGTTCCTTAGAGATTTTTGCTCCTTAGCCTAAAACCAAAAGGTTATTCCCTTTTCCTTTCCATAATCCTTGTGAGTTATTATCCGAGAGTCTTGATAGGATTAGTCTGAGGAAAGTGCTGTTTGAGCAAGAGCGAACCAAAGGCAAAATTCCGAGAGTAGAAAGCCTTAAGCAGTTTCGCATACTTCGCTATCTAAGGTGAGTCTAAGTGATGTTTGATCGTGTGTTAGATGAGTAGAATACACGTTGCTTGTTTAATTTATCCTAGTAGAGGTTCATGCAAAACAATCGTAGAATTGGTAATTGTAAAGAATGAGCCTTTACGAAATCGTTTACAAGTTTATATGCATTCATGCTAGTTTCATAAAAGATATAAACTTGTTATGTACGCGGTATATCATTCCCGTGAATCCGTGACTTGACCATTTACTAAGGCTGTGATGGTTAAAGTTCACGAAGACACGGAGAGATGGGATTGCAGCCTAGGGCCGTGTACTGCATAAGCGATCGATGCAGAATACCCGATGTGGTTTCGTAAGAATACGGCCACAGAAATTGTTAAAGGATCATAAGTCATAGGCCTTTGTGGTTATGAGCTGGATGATTTCTTTGGTTACACGTGATGGGAATTGACAACGCGTAAGGCCTTATGGAATTTGAGAACGTTAATGCATAGTATATGTTATTGTTCAATGATGCATGCATTTGTGTGTTGTTTGTTGATTGTTATTTTGGGTTTTGGATTGGGATTATATATTATTAACTGTTAGGGGAGCCTACACTCACTGAGCAACTAGTGCTCACGACTCAATCTGTTTTGCGGGTAATCTTTAGCGGGTAGACCTTTGGGAGCACAACACGGAACATTGGGATAAATCAGTGGTAGATTTCCCTTGCTTTCGTAAAATGTTATTGTTTAATAAGCATATGAATGTTTTGGAGTGTTAGACTCAGGATCGTATATACTTTGTAACCGTTTAAAATCTTAAGTATAAATAAATAATGAACGGTTTTAAATAACTCGGGTTTCATATGATACTTAATCCTATCCGGTCGATCCAACTATCGGATATAGCCCGGGTTGGTAAGCTTTGGGTTGTGTTCGATATGGACGGATGTTTAAGTGTCTAGTATAGGGTTATTGGATGTGTTTTGGGAACCTCTGATCGGGAACTTAGGTGTTCCTCAGTAGCGTCTCCGCCTAGATCCTGATCGGGGGCGTTACAACCAGTCACTCCGGCACCCCTCCCGGCTCCAACATCACCCGCACTGGCACTCATAATGGCCTCAATCTCGGACCCCACATGATGCGTTTGTGACTCTGACCACTACTCATGTGACGCACTCTGCGCAGCACTCGCAGCCACACTCTCGGACGACTCAATCACGCGTCCACGACCACGACCTCAGCCTTTACCTCTACCACGACCTCTAGCTCCATAATCTATCTCTCTACACTCACACAGCACACAAAAATAAGAATACTAGAAGTCACAATCAACAAATAAATATTTACTGCAAAATCTCTTTAAAGGCCCGAAGAAGATGATCTAAGACTTATAAATTGACTCACCACTCATAATCAATGTAAACACATAGTCTGAGCTCATACAACCTACTGTCCTAAAACCATAAGGGCCTGATACCAAAATGAAATAACCAAGTTTAAAAAAAAAAAAAAAAAACCCGAATTAATAATTACATAATTATTAATTCTCAACGGTTAACTGAAACCAACAGAACAATAACCAGCGGAAACACAATCAATTTAAACCAATAATCAATTTAATTTTAAAAAAACCAATTATAATTCTAATAACTCAAGCTGGCATTTATAACAACCCAAAACACCATGGTTCCACTAAAATGCAAACTCATAAAAACAATATCCCTAATCATCCTCTTCCTACGCCATGATTCCGCGGTCACACATTCCTTTTACCTATAACACATGGAACAAAGAGTTGCATAAGTATTATCATAAATACTTAGTGAGCCTCTCCTCTCATGGCTCTTCCGCGACAACCCGAACGGTTCCTGCATTCGAATTCAACCACAATACACACAATAATCTAATTCCACAGGAAAACTCACAATCCAATCAATAATCCATCATGAATCATATCAAACAACCATCAAAACCCCGCTATTGGCTAGATAAGTCTATGATCACGCACTTACCTTAGCCTAGGAACAAAATTGGATTGAGACAGCGACGAACATAGACAAACCCACGGACTCAAGCCTCAATCACCATGAATTCGCCGTCACAATCAATCCCACGATCCCAGAAACCTCGAAGAACACTTTCTTATGAACCCTAAAAACTTAATTTCTCAAGGAATCACAAAATATCTCTTCTCAACCCTAAGAACACATTTTTCTCTCTAGAAAAATGGCTGCCCGCGGCCAAAGACTCTTATAAGCAAGTCCCTTGGTTTTCGAGCCGTAAAGCGAACCAAACCAACGATTAAAAATCCAACCGAAAACAGTCTTGAAACATTGGTGTCGATCGACACCCCTTTTACAAAATAAACATTTTGGTTTCAGGATGTTACAATAAGATTCAACTATAACCTTTTCCCTGAAAAATGATACATGCTTTGTTGAATCTAACAAAGCCACGAACCTTTTAAGAAAACAAAAGTTTAGGACCCAAACAATCTAATCTATGCATAACAATATTCTCAAAATGAAAGAATGACAACACAATTAGCTCATCAAACTAACAAAAAACTTGAGGACATCACGCTGAATAGAATCCAGATCTCTCTTGGAAACTTCAGACTAAGGCCTAAATACATTCACATACATCATACTATCTCCAAGTTTAGAAAGGCGACAACATATGATCACGAAATTGCAATATAAAAAACCACTTGCAAGAAGTACGATTTTGAAAGTATATACAACCACATAAACAATGTGGCACATATATAATTGCTAAATCATTGTTTAGAGAACTTACCTTAAAGCTTTTGCTTGTCAGAGGATTTCGTAACCTTTATTTTCTTCTTGGAGAGAGAAGTGTCAAAATGTGCACATTACTTGATACAAAATTAAGGTAAATAATGAAAAGAACGAATGTGGCTAACGTCGAGTTGATCTAGAAAATAATTTCCACTACTAATATGAAAACAAATTAGATTAAAATTTTTGTATTATAAGATCATACAGAAAGACAATCAGCATCTACCACCCAAAGAAATAAACGTAGAAGCCTCTAAAAATACGTCGTAATAGGAGCTGCTATAAAATTTTACGGTTGCAAAGGCTTCAACAATCAAGGCTTCAACAATTAACTAATAGAAGAATAAAGGTTGGGAGAGAAGAAATGCCTACGATGAT
Source organism: Draba incana (assembly GCA_963576765.1). Lineage (NCBI taxonomy): Eukaryota > Viridiplantae > Streptophyta > Magnoliopsida > Brassicales > Brassicaceae > Draba > Draba incana. The sequence goes on from OY755202.1 coordinate 24,523,856, forward strand.
CATAAGAAATACATAGGATGATGAGATGGTGGTTGTCTATATAGTCCTTAAAAAAAAGTATAGTAACTTGCTTGCATATGTAACCCTAGAAAACAATATTTTCATCTCAAAATATATCCAAGAAGCATATTGCACTTTATGTCCAAAAATGGGACTTGTACGTATTGTACTCATCGAGCATGCCTCAAATCAGAAGATAGACTAAAAGTCTGAAATCTTATTAAAAGGAAACATCATTAGATAAAGTAAGAGCCTTGGAAAAAAAAGTAAGAGCCTTGGAAGATGGGTGTATAAAGGGATACGCTACAAATTTATAAGCATCGCTTATGCAGAGATTTTTATTGCTCCTTAAGCAAAAACATGGAAGCATTTTAGGTTAAAAAAGAACGATTAAAAAAAAAATTAGGATAACAGACTAATCATACTTAAGTGAAGGGTTGTATCAAGGAATCAATACAGAGTAACCGGCGATCAAAGCATGGTAGATATTGGCACTTGTAACTGAAGTAACAACCATTAGCCTGTCAGATTGAGCTTCCAATTTCTTTCCGCATGAAGTTTAAAAGGATCTCCATACAGATCCTGAAGTGGAGGATATATACGTTTAGAACTGGGGAAGAAGAGCGGGAGTCAACAAATATTGAATGTAAGGATTTACAAGTAATTAAAACCATGGGAATGCGAGATGACATTAATGGCTTTGAAACAGTAAATTAAAATATATAATCTCAGTATCTTTTCTAGAAGTACACGTGGCATATTTAGGGAAATTCAAATTGGTGATGTGGCATCTCATGGAGAGAGTCATTCTATTTTGAAATTGGTGAGGTGGCATCTCATGATATTGTATCTATTTTTTGTCCACCACCACAACTTGTCCCCGGCTCTGGTTATGTCGCTACAGTCGGAGATAATGTCAACCACCGTCTCTGTCACCATTGTTTTGTCCACCGTTCACGGTTTCTATTTTGTCCATCGTTCACAGTTCTGTAATTTCTGATTATGTCTGTCATCGTCTCTGACTATGTCCACCACCGTCGACCACGATTTCTGTTTTTGTCCACTGTTTGCGTATGTTGTCTATTGTTACGATCTCTGTTTGCGTATGTTGTCTACTGTTACGATCTCTGTTTGCGTATGTTGTCTACTGTTTCTTTCATTGTTTCCAGTTTAGTCCACAGTCTCGTCCAAATTTGGTCCATAGTCCCGTCTCCGACTCCATCTCCGACCACCACGGTCCATCATTTTGTGGAAAAAAAAAAGAAAAGAGAAAAAGAAAGAGAGAGAAAGAAAGAAAAGAGAAAGAGAAATAGATAAAGAAAGAAAAGGAGGGGTAAATGTGTCAAAAATCGAAGTAAATAGTGCAATTTATGGTAATTTTATATGTTATTTTTGGAAAATAGCATTTTTGTAAAAAATTTAGAGCAAAATGGCAATTATAGTAATTTTCTCTAAATAGTATTAGGCCGGGGTTGTGTTTGTATGAATAAGGACACGAACAGGTTTGTCATTATCCGCCATAAACTTGTTAATGATCACACTAGAATACAAAAGTAATTCAATAGCAGTTGTAACTTTTATCATCAGAAAAAAAAATAAAGATAAAAATGCAACGTCTCCATAAGAGCATGTTTATATAGGGTTATTATGAGTAAATATAGATGGGTTTTATCAAATAAACCCATAAAATTAAATCAAAATAGGCCCAAACTCATATACGGTTCTACATTTGGAATCTATATTTCCCGTAAATATGAGTGTGGGGGCTTCTTCTCATTGGCCAAATTTATGAACAAAAAAGGTTAAAAAAAAATTGTCGCGACCTTTGTGTTCCTCGTCTCTTCCCTCTCGATCTCTGTGAATCTCCCCTTCAAAAATTCAAAGATGATCTCTGAATCTCTCAGTTTCTTAATCCTATAGATAATATAAAATCCATCAATCCATTGATTCTCTCGTCTGTGTCAATTTCTCTCTTTTTCCCATAGATTCTCTCGATCTTTGTCGATCTGTTTGATCCACCAACGATTGAAGTGCTCTTGTTTGTTCAAATCGTGTTCTCCAAAGCCTAAGATAAGTATTTTGTTCTCTAATTTTGTATATATCGTAGTGAATGACATATTTGGGAATCGATATTAGGGTTTGCATGTCAGAAAAATTTGGGGGTTTTCGATGGGATAGAAATTAGGGTTGTTTGGTTCCAATTGTTTTTATGATGTTTTCTAAACTGAATTGTTCTACGAAGGAAGGTAGTTGTTCTATTTTGTATATATTCTTAATTGTTTTTATGATGTTTTCTAAACTGAATTGTATGGTTGTTCTGAGTTGTAGTTGTGTTGATTAGGAAATGCATATGTGTACTTCATCTCGTTTAGAATTCATTATGAATTATATTATGATGTGTACTACATTATGAATTGTATTATGGTGTGTTCTGAAAATGGCTTGCATATGGGTGAAAATGCGAAAATTGTATTCAATGATGATGACAGGTTAGCAAATTTCACTGGTTTTGGCTTACTAGATGAGAGTGTTGAAGATCAAGTTTCACATAGTACTCAAGGATCAGAGAAAGCTATGGAAAAAGATTGTTGGGGAAGAAGCAACCTTATTACATCAACCTCTGAAGTTGAAGTAATAGATCGGATGACTCCATCACCGACTTGCAGAGTTGGATCAATGAAGAGGCCAAGAGTTTCTGAGTTTATAGATTTGACAATGTCTCCTAATTTCGTAGAATTGTAGAATAAAGTAATACACCAAAGACTTGTGTGTAAATCAAAATCAAAGTTGTTTGTAATCTTTAACTATGTAATAAAATGATTCAAACCTTTTGAATTTGAAGCTCTCAACTTCTTACTGAATTTTTTTTATTATACAACAAAATTTTGACTTTGTGATTAATATACAACATACCTATGTCATATGTGTTGTGTAAGCATATTCACATATTTAGAAAACAAATTCAAAATTTTTTTTATTTAGAATCTATTTTAATCTGCTTCTACAGTTTGTTTTTTTACTTCCGCTCAAATAAGAAAAGCCAACAACTGATTGTAGACCCTAAACGCACACAAACCCCCCACATATCTCAGAAAGAGTCGTATGTATTTTAGTCACTCTAGTTAGTTACAATTGCCGATTAAATAAGTTTAAATCTCATTACCACAAATATAACCATAACCTTCCGTTCAACTCAAGGAGATCATGAGAAGGTGAATCCAGTTTTACCTTTAAAGTACATGAAAACTTCGTTTTAGTGCCATGGCTAGCGCTAGGTAACAATCATAAAGAGAACGACCTTTTTTCCTTGAGGGATGCCTACCTTTCTTGACTTTGGCCATAGCCATGTTACGAACATAAGCATAACGCAATCGATTGGGAAGGCATTTGAGTCCTTTAACAAAATTGATGTAAAGATTCTTAGCATGAATTGTATAAAAGTCTCAGTATAGCCGCCATGAGAAAACTGTTGGATTTGGTTATTAGGAACTATAAACGTGAAGTTGTTCTCAGAATATCAAAAGAAAAAGATGAATTTCAATAGTCTGAAAACTTGTTGATCAAGTGTATCTCTCTATTAGGCATACATTCATTATTTATAGCCTAAAGACTTAACATTTAATTGAAAAAAAAAATTGCCTTATTCTAACAAGAAAGGAAAACACTATTTAAATTCCTAATTATTATAAATGGATATTGGATAATGGATAATTATCCATCTTCTCTTATCTTATCTTATCTTGTTATTACTATATGCTCATGTGAGAATAAGATGAACTTTTCACCCTTCTCTCTTGTTATTCTATCTCTCCTCTCTTGTTACTAACTTACGCTATATATATAAACACATATAGGTAAGTAATCTCACTTCTTATAGTATAGTTTATAACATGTTATCAGCACGATCGTCTCTATATCCGATCAGTCATATACCGTTGTTCTATCCGATCAATCCTATACCGTTTCTCAATCCGACCGATCCTATACCGAAAAGTAAGATTTTAAATTTATAATTATGCACTCCAAATTTAAATTTCTGTCTTACTTTAGTAGAATGTTTGCCTTCTTTTTGATTTTATGGTAGGCTCTGCCTCCTAAATATCAATGAAAAGTCATATTATAGGCTATGTCTTTTCCATGTTAATCTCATATGGTAGGCGTTGCCTTCTTGATTAACCTAAAAAATTATGTCTCTATAATTTCATATGGTAGGTTCGCCTCTTTGATTATATGAAAGACAATGCCTATTAATTTATTATTTTATTTCTTACTGCTTTCAGTTATTTAATTTTTTTTATTGCTTTCAGTTATTTCATATTGCTTTTATGGAAGGCTCTGCCTCCTGAATATTTGTTTTAAATTACATTGTTATTATTCTCAATTATTTCTATTATGTTCATTTGAGTTTTAAAATTGAGATGAAAATTCTCTTCTTCTGAGAATTGTGATGCACGTGTAAACGTAATATTAAAACAGTGCAAACACTCTTCTGGAGCGAGAAATGCTGAAAAAGAGCATATGGCTAAGACATGTTTGTATGTAATCTTAATTTTTAATCGTACATACAAGATGGAAAATGGCAAAGTTAGTAAATCTCAAAATTTACTTAATTGATTGAAATATGTTTAGTAGTAAACCAGAAGCTTTACTACTAGGTCAAAATATTTTTATGACTTGTTTTGCCATTTCGGTCATACAATGATGTGAAACTTCATTGAAAATTTATGTACTTAGCAAGTCTTAAGAAAAAATAAGGCCATCATGAGAGATATATATAAGTCATGAATTCATTGGTTATGGTGGTTGCGTTCTTTAATAGATTCTCAATTTATATCTTCAATATAACCAATCTAAGTGTAAGATTGGGTTTAAATGAATATGTTAAAAAAATCATTATCTTGAAAGGATGTATTAAGAGTTCCATATTAAGAGTTAAAGGATCTAAGATAAAATATATTATTCAACAAGAATATATTTTTGATTCTAGAATGGGATTCAATGCGAGATGGATGGACAAAGAGTGTCATCATCTCGAGGGGGAGAATTAAAGAATCTCACATCGACAAGTAAGTTGATAATTTGATAACTTTTGCTGATTTTGCATCCTAAAATTTATCATTTACTTTATGTCAAAATATAGAACATAAGTGAGATTATGTTATAGTGAACGATAAAGCAAATCCAATGGATTGCAAAAGTAATGGTGAAATTCAATCTCTATGATTTGGCATAGAACATGTAGTCGTGCATGTAGTATATTAAGCCATCAAGTAGGAATTGGCTCATTACAAGATTTGCAATCATCATTTTGATAAGAATTTTCTATGGGAAAATCATTGAATAGTTAATATCCTTGGCATATTAATGTGAATTTGAAGTTCAAAAATTCCAAAAGAATCACTATTCAAAAGACGTTGCAAATTAAAAAGTTGATAGATGAGATTTTAAGAAAAGAAAAGAATTATCAAAGATCCTCATGAATATGAATTTAAAAGTTCAAAGGATAATTCATTTAAAAGAAAAGTAAAATCTCATATTACAGTTGAATGCTCCAATATAATTAGATCTCTGAAAGAGAATCTATTTAGTCTATAGCACGTAGAAGACATAAAGAAAATCCTCGAAAAGAAAATGGAGCAAATTGTTATTGATAAAAAAAGGAGAGAAAAGAAACTCCCGAAGAGGCGTAATGAGAATGTTACAAAGGTTAATATTGAAATCAGGTACCTGAGTCAAATCATTGAGAATGATTTAGAGATCTTGATTAACCATGTCATTACGATAAAAACAGTGAACCAAAGATATAATATGTGTCGATACAATAAAAGATAAAGCGTGTGGTATAATAAATGAGGATCTTGAATCTCCGATGTGTGGATGACCATAGAGATAAAAATATTGGCCAATAAATGAAAAGAGGCAATCAAATATGTATTAAACTCGTTGAAGAACGAGAAGGTTTTGGACTAGTAGTCCAAACATCAAACAGATATAACAAGGAAAAAAGAAAAAGGAATTGACCAAAGAATTTGGATTGTGCCTCAATATTTATATGAATAATCCTAGATTGATGATATCATTATTATGTTCTGAGGAACTCTATGCGATTGAAACTTTTTTAAAGCCATCGCAAATTGTATAATGAACACAATTTGGAATTGAAACCTTGAAAGGGCATGGACAACAATGTTCTCAGGTATTCCAATATTGAGCATCTAGCAAAAGAGATGTTATATAAAAATCTTGAGAAAAGATTTACATAAAGCTCACATTTTTCAAGCATTTCTAAAGGAAATACTATTTGGTCGAGAAGTACCAAACTCTATATGTTGTATGAGGAATTTATTAAGTATACTTCATATATAAAGGTTAGAAGTATACACTATGCTTTCAAAGAAAAAGCCAAATTAACCAGAAGAGTACGAATAACTCGTAGGTACAATCGAATGTTCAGTAGACTGTACGTAAAGAGGTTTGGATCAAAAGTCCAAGGGACTAGAATTGATCTTCTATGTGAACGCGATGGACTGGAAGTTCAAAACCCAAGAGATGATATAAAAATCATACTAGTTTATTCACTATAGGTATGTTTAGTGAATCTTACCATAGAAGATGTCATAATTTGAGATCAAAGACGGAAGTATATGTTTAGAAAACAATGAGACAATGCACAAAATACTTAAAGATAAAAACTTTTTCTCTGATCTCAAAAATTAAAAGATCTTGCTTACTAAATCTGGTGATGTACTGATCATCATGGACTCTAGTAGAGTCATGTTTTCAGTACTCTGGGAAATTTTTAAGATGAATGATTCAATGCCAAGGGGGAGAAAATTTCAAATATATGATGCATTATATTTGACTAATTCATACAGAAACTTGGTAAGTTTCATTGATATCATATTGGAAGTATGAATAAGAATGGCATTGAATATCTTTATATTGCATCAAGAGTAGAAAAATACATTGGAAGGATTACCAATGATGTCCTCCAGATTATATTGCAAAAATATATATAAGACTGAGTCCTGTGATATTTTTTTTTTTTTTTTGTCACAAGTCCTGTGATATAATAAATCAAAATTTTACTAATATATTGAAAAGTCTGGCATGAGAGGCTAGGACTTTCAGGATCAGTTATGATAAGAATTTTGCAAAATTTGATTGGCCACCCATTTGAAAAACTAAATGATTTTTCAATTGGGAGAGTTTTCATGTAAACTCATAGTGAGATAGTCTCCAACCAAAGTTGGGAATGAACCTCTTGTGTTCTTAAAAAGAATACATGGTCATATATGTTAATCTATTCAGTCATTGTGCTAACTGTTTTGATATTTTGTAGTATCGATTAACGCATCTTGTAGATGGTCACATGTGTGTTTATTAACCACAAGAAAAATGGCATTCACAAGATTCATTATTTTTATATAATTCCTATATTATGCCATAAAGATAATAGACTTGAAACTGCATGTGAATTCAATTCACAAGACTTCTATATTCATACACGAAATAAAATGCTGAGAGTTTAATTAAACGGTTGCAATTAATTGCAAGACCGTTAACATTGAGGCAAAGCTCTCAAGTTTTGTATGAGAACATATTATACCGCATGCAGCAGCATTAGTAAGGATACGACCAAATGCATAACATAAAACTTTGGTTACAAGCCAATTATGTTTTTTTGGGTATAGGGTATATGTTCCCATAATACCACCACAAAGAAGATTAGAACATATATTGGTTATACGTCACCAAGTATAATTCGGTATCTTGAACCGGTAACTAGGGTTATATTTACGGCATGTTTTGCCGATTGCCATTTTGATGAAAGTAAATTTCCTGCGTTAAAGGGAAATGATTAAAGAAATGTCATAAGATATTTCCTGAAGAACATATTGATGGGAATATAGTAAATGAACTGAAGGTTCAACTCAAATGCAGGAGACCAATGGGGTCTAAAGCTACAATCTCCTTAAGAATAAGAGATTGGAAGAAAAATAAATATGCAAGGTTGTACTCTTTTTCCCTTATCATGGTTTTTTGTCCCATTTGGTTTTTCCATGAAAAGGTTTTTAATGAAGCAGCATAGAATACGCAAAATTCTCAAAAAGACTGGAGTATATATATAGAGAATACATCTCATGAAAATGATGTTTCCAGGGGGAGTTATATGATAATGAGTGTGGTTTTACTCTTTTTCCCTAATCATAGTTTTTGCCAAGTTGGTTTTTCCATGACGAGGTTTTTAACGAGACAATAAAGAACACGCTAAAGATATACATTTAAATTAAATGTTATAATCTCAATAAGAAAGATTTATCACTCTTCGAAACATTTTGTGCTACATTGATTTGATGAGAGATAATGACAAGCGGATCAAGATGAATCAATTTATGGAGCATATGAAGCGACACGACTTATTCGAAGACGAAAAGAAGACAATATTTATCATTTTCAGGGGGAAAATGCGTTATTTTTCTTTTACCATGGCTTTTGCTCTTATGAGTTTTTCCATGTGAAAGTTTTTAACGAGTTAGTTCGCAATACAACACACGATGAATATCCATTTAGGTTTCATATAGTAAATAGATAGATATATAGATAATGTAAGTTTTCATGTTTTGAAATGTTGTCTTTCTATGGTAGATGGTCACATGGAATCTTGTTTGCTTTCATAGATTCGAACCAACCATAGCAATTTGGCCAGGGAGAAGGATTGAAGCTTTCTCTCCGAAGTATCACCCAACATCCAATTCAAAAGAACGACAATAATCAGGTATATATTTGCCTTCTCTTTAATTGCATGAGGTGTTCTATTTCCCTTCATTAATATAACTTTATGAAAGTCTGGTTAAACAAATTTGCTACGTATGGTGGTGACCCAAAGCATGCTTCGATGCTGTCGGAAAAAGCACTAAGGTTTAGAACTTAGAAATGCCGACAAGATAATGAATTTCTATCCTTATACCAAATTGTTTTCACTATTGTAATGATCTAAGCAATGTATATTATGTGCATGGATGTTGGTTTATCAGTTAAAAAAATTGATTAATGTGGAAGCTAGATTCCGCACTAAGAATTTATATGTGAATTTAGAGAAAAAAAAACTTTAGTCCTAAGAAATCAATTTTCAAATCTTGTCAATAAATATGATTTAACTCGGCTGGAAATAATAAAGTTGGATTTATATTGATGGTTGATCGAATATACAAAGAGAACTTTAGCTAAGTAAGCTGGTTGAGCTAAAGTAGTGCTAAGTGTCATCGTATAGGAAAAGTTGGTGATTTATGCTCTACCTCTTCGTATATATAGCTTAAAAGCTAACCAATCACCTCCACATATCTCTCCACGGCTCTGGATGTAACGACTGCGAACAAATTTATGTAGACTTGGCAAATGTGTCGATCGACACCATCATTTTATGGTGAAAACCGGTTTGATGTAATTGTTCAGTTTGGTGTTGGATTGGAAACCCTAGGGCTCGTGTTTATAAGGAGCTTACCGTGTTTTAGAGCAGTTTTTGGATTCTTGTGATAGAGAAGAGAGTTTTTGAGAGAGATTGTGCGTTGGTGATCTCTAAGTGAAGGAATCTTCGTTTCTCGTGTTCTTGCTTGTTTCCTTTTTCCGTTTTGCCAAGGTGAGTGTGCGACCATGGCTTATATGGATAATGGAATTGATGTTTCTTGTGTATCAATTGTGAATTGTGTTGATAATGGAATATGATGTGAATTGCTTGTGTTTATCGATTGTGATTGGTGATTGATGAAATTGAGAATGGTACTGTGTGTTCGCGCTATTAGTGTGGTTCTTGTGATGTTTTATTGCACGTGATCGACTCGTATCTGGTTGGGAATCGAACCAGAGAGGAGAAAGTGTGATTTTGGCCATCTGCGTGGGTGTGTCAATTGACACGAGTTTCAGATTCATGTGTTTATGTTGGATGTTTTGTGTTTTGTTGATCGTAATGTGTTTTGGTGTTATTCCATATGTTTGCGTGTATAGTCGTAGATGGAATGACCATCTCGCTGGGTATTTGTGAAAATACTCACGCATCTCGTTTTTCCATGTGATGCAGGTAATTAAAGATTGTGATCGTGGAATCATGGCTATGAAGAAGAGAATGATCTAGGATCTCGGTTTATGTGTTTTTGTTCAATTGGATTTAGAACCTGGTTAGGTTGTTAGAGTGTTGGAATAGAATAAATGCTTGATTTGATTAGTCTATTGGATTTATTGGTTATTATCAAAATATTGGTTGGTGCTTGGTTTAGTGTTATTGTGTTTGAAGATTATTATTTATGGGAATAATAATACGAGCTAATTAATAGAAAATAAAAAAATAAAAAATCACTTGTTTCAATTTGGTATCAGAGCTCTTACGGTTTTAGAGCGGTTTGTGAATGGTTTAAGACTGTTGTTTGAATTGATTATGAGTAGTTAGTCAATTCTGTGAGTTTGGAGTCTTAGATTATCCTCTTCGAACCTTCAATGAGATTCTACGGTATGTATTGTTTAAAATCTGTTTTTGAATTCTAGAATCTTAGTTTGTGTTTTTGGGAAGTGCAGAGAGTGATGGCTAGAGTTTTGAGAGGTCGTGGTGGACGTCGGTCGTGGATGCCGAGGACGTGGTCGGGGACGTGTGAGTGAGTCCTCCCGAAGTGTAGTGCGGAGTGCTACACATGATCAAGTGGCTGATTCGCAGTCGTATCGGGAGGGGTCTTGGGGCGATACCAGTGTGAGAGCCAGTGTGAGGTTCTGTTAATGCAGTAGGCCCTGGTGGGGGTGGTGCTACAGGTGTCGCTCATGGTTGAGAGGATCGTTTGGCGAATCTGCTAGCTTTGATTTTAGAGCGGTTATGGGGTGCGGTACCAGTGCAGGCTCCAGTAGCACCTCTAGTGCCTGAGGTGGAGCCGATGGTTGCGGTAGCAGAGGAGCATTTGTAACGTGATCCTAAGTGATGGATCTTTTCATTGGATGTTCTTCGAGTGGATTGTGTTTCGGATCAGACTTGAATCGAGAGAAACTTTCAAGAGTTGCGGAAGTCTCTTGAACTTTCAGGTTTGGGTATTACACACCAAAAGCATTCACAAGTTGAGAAAGTATATGACTCACCAATCTCAGATCAAACAACAAGAAGAAGAGGTTTTTAATAAAATGTTTGATGGTTTCTCCTAAGAGAATTACAGAACTTATAAAGAAGAAAAGAAACTTCAAAAACGTTCAAAATCAATGCTCAACATGCAGAGCATCTAGGAAACAGAAATAACCTCATAAATCCTTATTTTACTAACTTAAAATTCAGAAATATGCCCCAAAACATGTCATTTCGTTTTTGGGCCCAAAAAAGTTTATAAAAGGCCATGATAAGGTAATTCTCCTTGCCTCATTAAAACCTTAATGCGAAAACCACTTGGAAAAACACATTGAAGGAAAAAGAGTACAATTCGAATTATCAACCTTAATTACCATGGGCAAAAACTGCTTGTATCACAACCAATGTGGTTGGATTAGCCATTGTCTCTAACCCACTCTTTACTTGCGTGAGAAGCATGCAAATGGCTTGTTTAAACGCCTTTGCTCTTGATCTGGTCATAGCTCTGGTTGGAACCTTAAGCTTGTCTTCAACTCCATTGATGTCAATCTGCTCCAAGTCTTCATTTCTACTCTCCATTGCCTCCTTGGGTACAATCTGCTCCTTAACTCCATGTTCTTCATGTTCCAAGCTTTCCTCAGGTTCGAGTTGCTCCATGATCGTATCAATTTTTCCTATCAAGTGATGATGGAGCAGATGCATACGCTCGGTACAGTGTTTTTCTCGGGCGAAGTTGGCCCTGAGGGAGCCGGTGAGTGGAGGATGAGGGTGGAGCGTAATTTTCACTCTATCAGATGTCCTGATGAGTTATGGGTGGATCTGGCGGTACATTACCTGGAGGGTAACGCACATCTCTGGTGGAGAGGTGTTGAGGCGAGGAGGAGGCAAAAGGTGTGGACTTGGGGAGAATTCTTGGCTGAGTTTAATGCCAAGTATTTTTCTCAAGAGGTAGTGGATTGGTTGGAGACTTAGTTCTTTGAGCTGGTTCAGGGAGACCGGTCGGTACTTGAGTACGATTCGGAGTTTAGCGTACTCATGGTGTATGTTAGTAGAGGCATGGAGGATGAGGAGACGTAGGTGAACAGGTTCTTGAGAGGACTCCGGTCTCGTGTGAGGACGCAGTGCAGAGCGTCTAAGTTTGCCTCAAGGGTGGAGTTAATTGAGGCAGCTGCAGCGATTGAGGAAGATCTGAGCGAGCAGGTCGAGGATTGAGTTGTGCTCCTTTTTGTTGCCCGGTGTTGGTGTTAGCCTTTTGTTTTGTTGTTTTTGGAATATGTATTTTCGTTTGTAGTTGAAGCGATTATTGCATTTTTTAGATTTCTAAGATGAGTTTTTCTTATATTTATGACTTGAGTTGTCATGGTGTTGAAATTTGTGAGGATTCTAGAAATGGAAGTTTTTCGAGGTGTTTAAAATGTCTATTTTCCGAGGACTATAGTAGAACACCTTGGGTGATTGGGTTGTTCGAGTTGACCAATGGTTGGTCATAATTGTCTTTATATTCTGGGTTAGAGAATATCGTGTTTTGGACCACGATAGTTCTAGTCGATGGTTGTTTATAGACGTTTTATAATTTATTGCTCTAGGGGCCGTGGTGTCTCCAAATAACTCATTTTTGGACATGATTAGTTCTCTAGAGGAGATGATTATTTCTCCAGAGGAGATGATTAGTTCTCTTGTATGCTTATTTGGGATGATTACTTCCCATTATAAGTATTGAGGGATGATTAGTTCTCTCAAGGGGATGATTAGTTCCCCTGTATACCCAGAGATCAAAGGATTTATTCATGAGAGGGTGAGGGGTATGATGCACCGATAGCCCAAAGGATGTGTTCCGGCGAGTGAGAGGGGTGTGGTAATGAGTTAAGAGTAATAAATGTCTGAAAACATGTGTATAAGCATGAGACTGGATGTGAGCCTCTGAGATCAGGTGAGATGATCTCGAGTGGTGCTGACCGTGTTGGGTCAAGAGTATTGCCTATGGTAGACGATTTTGGAGGATTTGAGGACGAATCTTGTTGTAGTGGGGGAGAGTTGTAACGACCGCAAACCAATTTCGGTAGAATTGGCAAGGGTGTTGATCGACACCGCCGTGTATGTCGATCAACACCATCTTTTTGTGGTGAAACACAGTTTGATGTAATTGTTCGGTTTGGCGTTGGTTTTGGTCGAAAACCCTAGTGCTCGTGTTTATTAAGAGCCAGTCGTATTTTAAAGCAGTTTTTGGTTCTTGTGATACAGAAGAGAGTTTTTGAGAGAGATTGTGCGTTGGTGATTTCTAAGTGAAGGAATGTCCGTTTCTCGTGTTCTTGCTCGTTTCCTTTCCATTTTGCCAAGGTGAATGCGCGACCATGGCTTATCTAGGTAATGGAATTAATGTTTCTTATGTATCGATTGTCAATTGTGTTGATAATGGAATATGATGTGAATTCCTTGTCTTTATTGATTGTGATTGGTGATTGATGAAATTGAGAATAGTTATGTGTGTTTGTACTATTATTGTGGTTCTTATGATGTTTTATTGCATGTGATCAAGTCCTAGCTGGTCAGGAATCGAACCAGAGAGGAGAAGGTTTGACTCTGGCCATCTGCGTGGGTGTGTCGATCGACACCAGTTTTATGTGTGTGTCGATCGACACCAGTTTCGGATTCGTGTGTTTATGTTGGTTGTTTTGTGTTCTGTTGATCGTTATGTGCTTTGGTGCTATTCCATATGCATGTGCGTATAGTCATAGATGGAATGACCGTCTCACTGAGTATTTGTGATAATTTATAAACCCTAATCTGCAAGTGCACAATTGACAATTGTAGCACTTAGGGGTCGTTCCACAAGAGATTATGTTGTTACGTTACAAATCTATATGATGCAAAATAAGCTTAGTGAAAATATATTTAGTTTTTGTAAAATGTGATGAATGAAACAAAAGCAATAAACAAGTAAAGGGATAGATAAATCAAAACACGTAAGATTAAAGCAATCTAAAGAACATATGCAACCTATAAGACACCGGTTTTAAAGAGATCGAAACTAGTGTTCTAGAACTCAAATCACAAAGGTAGAATCTTCCCACTTGTGTGGCTCCGATCCCTATGCTTTCTACCCTAATAGACTCAACTTTTGATGGTTAATACAAGGTGAAATCACACAGTAAGATTGAAATTCAATTGTTCACTAAACTCCTTAATTAACCTTTCGAATTGTTATGACGTCTAGCCTATCAAATACTAGATCCGGCGATATAAAAACTTTTGGAGAATATATCAACCTTAGATCGATCACTAGTTAGCTACGCTAGATCAAGCTATAATCATAAATAAAGATAGAGAATCAATCTAGAACCAAACTAAATAAAAAAAATTTAAAATATGCAACATAGAATTTTTAGAATAACTTTGAAAAGTAAAGAGAATGAATCCATTAAGAGTGTGGCCTTTTCTTGGGATCATGTGCTTGTAGAAGCTGCCAAACTAGTAAGCTAAAGAAATAAACCACGTAAAGAGAGGTGAGGCCAAGGATAGGCACAAAGAGGACGTGAGCAAAGGACAGGCCATGTGCAAGCTAGATTCTATAAAGATCATATTGTTAGGATCCATTTTACTTTATTAATGGATTTGATCATTTTGTGAGTGAGAGAAAAGAGAGAAGAGACTCCATGAACATCTCTTTAGTCTAGGTTTATCTTTTGTGTTTTGCATTTTTGTATTTGGGATATTTGGTGAAGGAAATATGAGAGAGTTCTTATTGATTTGTGAGTTTGAGATTACAAATCGTATCAAAAATTTGCTGCTTCGCGACATCCATTGATCCACATATGATTGACAATTAGATTCGAGGTATGATCGATGAAAGGGTGTGATGTTTCAGATTTTTAATAATAAATTGGACAATGGTCGGTCCCACAAAGTCGGTAGTCCTCTACTCATCGGCAGAAAACTTGAAAAAATGAAAGAGAGAGAGAGACAACATTAGATCATCGTTAACTGAGACGATTGATCTCAAGTAAGAGAAACGAATATGTTTAGGTTCTCCCATCGTCTCTCACACTCATATAGAAAAAAGGGTGAATGAGAAAACTGAAAAAGTTTTGATGGTGAAAATGGGAAATTGAATCGCACGGAGGAGTTACAGAGAGATAACAGTTCGACTAAAATGGAGGCCGACAGCCGAGAAACGTTTTTCCGAAAGAAGAAAAAAAATTGGAGGAGAGGAAGTGTCTAAAGATGACGTGTATAATACATGCTTTTTCATTGGTTAGCAAAGGGAACATAATGCAACCTGTCAACGAAAGGAAAGGTGATGTGCCACGATGGAGAGCGACAATTCTTCTTTCCTTTATATGATTGATGTGCAACAGTCAAAGCCGTTGACCCCAATGCTCTGCTGTCTGTAATGGGCGACCCCACAACACCTGCTTTTTTGCATAAAAATACCTTATTATATAATAGAGAATTCGGTCGACCAGAACGCGATAACCAAAATTGTAATTTACAAGATCGTAACATGTGTCTAATATTGTTAATGAGATGATGACATTTGTTAATATTAAAATTAATTGAGAAAAGACAAAATAAAAATGGAAAATTAACAATGTATTTCTTATGTAACTAACCAAATTGTAAAAAGAAAAATTTTTAATAGTCCGAACTAATTAGAATAAAAAGAAATTTTCTAATATAATATAAACTAAAGTGCAAACTAATTATAAAAAAAACTAAAAAAAAAAATTTAAGACAATCAAAGTCGAAAAAAGAATAAAAAATAAAGATTAAAAATTGGAAACAATAACTTAGATACAGTATAAGTTGTAGAAGAAAAAAAACATTAAGAGTGTTTGAAAAAGACGAATGATAAAATAAAAGAGGGTATATAAACTGAAAAAATAATAACTAGAAGGGTATGAAAATCTAAATTTAATAGTTTAAGATATGCTTAGTCATTTCAAAGATTGTATAAATCTATAAGCATATTTTTTAATATAATTATAGAATCACAAAAATAAAAAAAATTAACTTAAAAAAATATTGGTAATTTCAATATTTAAAAAAGAGAAGGAAATTGTATAAAATGAAAATTATATAAGTTAAAAAGATAATAACAATATAACTACTATTAAAATAATCTATAGGTATGATGAGATTATTTACATGAAATTTATTAAGTCCTAATTTAACTCTACATTATTTGAAGAATATATATTCATTATGGGTATGAATATAGTAATTTGGATTATTTGTTATTAAGAATATGAATTGAATTACACTTATATATTGTAGGATCTGTATGGGATTAATTAAAACATAAAAAATATAAATAAAAATTGATATATAATGATTTAAGATGAGTATGTTAATGTATATCGATATATTTTAGTAATTCAATGAGTTATTAACTAAAACTTAAATATTTGAATAGTGTTTAATATGATTAGCCGCATATAATCGCGGCTCCTAGCCTAGTATAATATAAATCTTTACCATAGAAGTGCGAATTTAATTTCCGCATTGACACCGCTATTTACATTCACATATTTTGCGTCTTTTGTGTCCAAATCCTAGTGTATAATTTGTGAATGTCTGAAGAACCGGCTATTTGACGTGGAAGCTGGTCCATTTACGTACGTACCGGCCGGTTCAGTTTATTTGATGATCGCGTTGAAGAGTAAAGACAGATCAACTGCAATTCCGCGAAACCAAACCTAATAGCAACCATTTCTGCAATTTCTTCTTCTTCTTCTTCTTCTTCTTCTTCTTCTTTCCACCTCGTCTTCTTCAGCTCATACCTAAAGAAAGCTCTAAAACTAAAACCCTCATCTTTCGATTGATCGATCGACAAAAACCCACTTCAATTAGCTTTCCGATCACACCGATCCCAGTTAACATGGCTTCCAACGGCGCTTCTCCGGTCTCTTTCTCTCTCGATCTGTGCCACAATTTGGATGGTTTACTATTTTACATTCTAAATTGACCCATTTTATTATTTTGGGCTATTTCCTAACAAGTTGCCGTTGGACAAGATCAAACGGCAACTTGCATCTGGCTCTGGTCGGAATTTGCTACAGGGACCTCTTTACAAGCGGTCTGAAACTGTAAGTTCAATTTTGATCAAAAGTCGCTTGCTTTCATGATTGGGTTTCTTGTTAGGGGAAATAAATATCTCTGATTTCTCACTATTAGACATGGAGCATCTGGAAATTAAGAATTATTCTTGTTTCATTAAGGACTTGTGGCAATAAAAGTCTCACACTGTACCATTTCTGTCTCTGTATGTATGAATAGCTGAGGAAATGGAACGAACGATGGGTAATACTTGATCCAACAACAGGCAAAATGGAGTACAAGTGAGTATAGTATCAGTTGCTTATGTAGCTGCACTTTTGTGTGGAGATTACTTAAGTTCTCATGTACTTCCATGATTCAGGACAAGACGAAACGAACCAACTATCAAAGGAACAATTCTGTTTGATGAAAATAGCACAATCTCTATCTCTCCTGTTAACTTCCAGTATGGATGCTACATTTCCTTTTCTTCTTCTGGATAATCATTAGTTTATATATTCCTGTTACTGAGTTTGATTCTTTTTTGTGTTTCAGGGGGCTTCCAAAATATAATGGTTGTTGTATATGTATCCTTGCTCAAGTAAATTGTTGGCAAACGTTTAATTCTGTCTTCTGTGCGCTATATCCTAAAAGGATATAGTTATTTGGAATCTAAAAATGAGTTTTCTTCAACATGGCGTAGATATCGGTACCCCACAAAAGAAAGATTACTTTTTATGTGCAGAGACTCCCGGTGCAGCTAACGCTTGGGTCACAACCTTACAGTAAGTCATCAGCATCTTGATCTTTTTGTTTGCTTCTCTTTCTGTCTTGTTTGTTTGCTTACAAGTCTCTAGAGAAGCCACTAGGGTTAAGTCATCAATCTTGAATAGTTAATAGTTTTGACTGGTTTAATGGTTTGCCATGTTGAAAGAATAATCTCTCTCTCTCTCTCTCTCTCTCTCTCTCTCTCTCTCTCTCTCTCTGACACTTTTATTTCTGAAGATGTTTTTCCTTATATGTTTAACTTTATCCATCTTTTTCTGTGCAGTGCGACACAGCTAGTCCTAAAGGCCCATAAGGAGGCTGTTGATTCTCTAAGCGGAAGTGGTTCTACGACACTTGGTACGGTTGCAACTGTTGTTGCAACTGCAAATTCAACAGCATTGGAATGTTCCAAAGAAATTCAAGCAGCAATGCAGATCTCTTTGAGGAATGCATTAAAAATAACAACAATTAAACCAATCGAAGGACCAATGGATGATTTGACGATAATGAAGGTGTTGTAGTTTTTCATCTCTCTTCCACATCGACTTTAGGAAACATTCAGTGCAGCTAGCATATTGAAATCCATACGCTTTTGAGATGCAGAATTGCAGAATATTTGTCCAAATTTATTCTACTTTCTCTCCAGGATAGCTTTATTGAGCCATTTACATCTTACAGGAAACTCTGCGTGTCAAAGATGAAGAATTACAGAATTTGGCGCGGGAACTTCGTTCTCGTGACTCAACGATAAAGGAGATAGCAGATAAGTTATCTGAGACAGCTGAAGCTGCTGTAGCTGCCGCATCTGCAGCTCATACTATGGATGAACAAAGAAAAATCGTTTGTGTGGAATTTGAGCGCTTATCTAAAGACTCAGAGAAGAAGCAAGAAGCTGCTAAACAAAAGGTAATGAGGCTGTGTCATACGTATAAAAATATACGTTTGCATTCCTATGTATGTTTAGTTGTTTGTTGATCTTTGTATCGCTTGATGCAGCTGAAGGAATTAGAAGAGAAGACGTCTACTCTGAGTAAGGTGGTCAAGGAAAGAGACTCTGCTCTCCAAGAGGCGCACATGTGGCGGTCTGAGCTTGCAAAAGCTAGAGAGCGTGTCGTCATACTTGAAGGAGCTGTTGTTAGAGCCGAAGAGAAAGTGAGGGTTGCAGAAGCAAGCGCCGAAGCAAAAGCAAAGGAGACTTCTCAGAGAGAGGCAAATGCTTGGACAGAGAAGCAAGAACTTTTAGCATATGTGAATATGTTACAAACTCAGCTCCAAAGGTTAGCTTATCTGAATCCCCCCCCCCACAAGGCAACTCATTAGTTTTCAAGTGTCGTTAATCTTGTTGATTCTTTAAATAAACAGGCAGCAACTAGAGACGAAGCAAGTGTTTGAGGAGAAGACTGAATCTACTGATGGCGAAACATGTCTTCCAATGACAAAGGAAGTAAACCTTGCAGAAAAGAATGTGGATAAAGCATGTTTGAGCATTTCAAGAGCAAGCTCTATACCAGGGGAGAGTGTAGTACACATGAGTGAAGAAGATGAGGTAGTAAACGCTCAGCCTCCGGTTGGAGAGAACGAATGGAATGATATTCAGGCAACAGATGCAAGAGTTTCTGATGTAAGAGAAATATCTGCAGAGACTGATGGAGACAGAAGAAACAACAGCTTGGATATCCCGGTAGTGACTCCTGAACCTATTGTTCCACGCAATGATCAGTCTTCGGAATCTTTTCATCACCAGCCTTGATGAATTGAATGATTGGTACATTCTTATATACTCCTTTGATGTTTTTGTAATGGTTGGAGAGAGTTTGATTATTCTAACAACAAACAATGAGCTGCCTTTTTGGTTTTCTTGTGCCTTAAGAGTTGTTTATGTATCAGCAACTCTGGAGTTTCTATCTGACTAGGGAAGGAAGGATCCTTTATTTACAACATGAAGAACAATGACATGTGTTTAAAACCTTGTATTGTGGAATGATGTTATGTTTTTGGATTCATATAAGCACCAATTTCATCAAATGCATTAGTATTTATCTTATTATATAAAGTTTGATGCGTCAAACATAATAATTAACACGATGTGCAAGTAAAAGCGTCTCGTGCACATTTTTGGTAAACGTAGCATCTTGACGTGGGATAAGTTGAATAAGAAGATGCGTAAGAGGTTCTTACCATTGAACTACGAGCAAGAGTTGTACCAACGCTTGCACAAGTTGCAACAAGGAAAGCAGCAATCAGTAGAAGAATACTCGACCGAGTTTTTCTGGCTTTTGGGGTGAGTTGAATTGGAGGATTCGGACCAACAAATCACGGTGCGTTTCATTGGCAGTTTGCGTCAACAGAAGATGAAAGACACTCTTGAATTGTTCAATTCTCTCACTCTTGGTGAAGCACACCAAAAGGCCAATATTTGGAGGAAACGAGCAGAGGATGCAACTTTGTGCTGGTGTTTAACGGGCATGGGTTTAGCAACGGCTTTTCAATGGTCGCAAAACTAGTTTTTACAAAAAAAAATTAGTACTTATTACTTTCTATTTAAGATAGGCTTTCTTTCATTATTCACCAGCTTTGAAATTTATAAAACACATCGAGTTTTCTACTAGATTTTCCTTAATTATGTGAAAGATTGTGCTTTATAAACATCAAACACTTCTCCAAGCTTCTCTGCTCGCTCGTTAGAGCCACCGTCAAGCCTAGGCCTGGGCAAAAATCATGAACATGTATACCCAAACCTTATAGGCTTCCTAAAGCACCCAACCCGAAATGGGTCTAAGATTTCTAGACTCGACAAAATCTGTACCCGATAGAAATCAAACATGTTCCCAACCCGAATACCCGTATGTTCCCGACCCTAATACCCGTATGCCGAGGTCTAGTCAAGCCATTGATCGTGATTGCTCATGACTCTTCAAATCTGAATATTCAACCATCTCTTGTATGCATCATACCATCGGCCAAATTCCAGTAATATAAATTATGACAATGTGTTTTCATCTCTCTGTTTTGTATACAAGTTCCACATCATTCATGACTTATTTCATCATCAGAGCATCACTCGCGTGGTAGCTAAAGATATTGTTTAAACTGGTCCGGACCATTGTTTAGTTCTTGATTTAAACAGTAGATAAGAGAGTTTACAAAATACCTAGAGACAGTAGATAACAAAAGAGGCAGAGTTGTGTTTTTATTAAAACCAAAAGACATGGACGACCCGAAGCAGAGACACTAACACACACACACAAACCCCAAATGAAATCAACAACACAAGAAACAAACCATTATCTGTTTTCTTTAAACCCGTAATGCGTATTTCTCAGAAACCTCCTTCCATGCAGGACGATTACTGATCTTATCCCACCACGCGCTCACGTGCTTCCTATCTTTGATCAAGTGAGCCTTCCCAATTGGACCCACGAGATACTCGGTGAAAGGAAGATGGGCTAAATCAGCTAAACTCACAAAGTCTCCAGCTAAGTATTCGTTTTTAGAGAGCTGTGCTTCATACACATCAAGCACTTCTCCAAGCTTCTCTTCGCTCTCCTTTATAACTTTCTCGTCAGCGGGAAATCCCATGAGCGGTGCAAAGACAATGTTGAGTGTTAGAGCTAGAAGTGGTGGGTGGTAGCTTGTTGCCTCCACGTCGAGCCATTGCTCTACTTGTCCTCTCTCTTCAATTGTCTTCCCCAATAGCTCTGGTCCTTGTGACCTGTACTTCTCTGCTATGTACCTCATGATCGCACGCGACTCTGCGATCGTAAAGGAAAAATCTCTTTCACCATTTCAAACAACCGTATAACCTCTATAAATTCATATCTTGAGTTTTCGATCCAATTAATATTTTGCTAAATTTATAAAATCTCATAGTCCCAACGTTATTAATTTATACACGTTTCACTGAACATTACATATACACTTAACACTATTTTTAAAAACAATGCACAAGTTGTTCACTCATGAAGTGAATCTCCTAACACTCAATCACAAACCATTAATCTAAATTAAATCATCAAACAAACCTCAGATTCACTGATCAAACTCCAGTATTATAAATTCTTGGTATAGATATTAATCACATCTAAAGTTAATCATCATGGATCGCAGATTCATCAATTTGATCACCCGATTTATCATTGTTGTGAAGCAAAAAAAAAAAATGGATCGGAGAAGAAGTGTACCGAAGATTTTGTAGTCTCCATCGACAAGAACAGGGATTTTACCAAAAGGCTGCATCGATCAGAAAAAATCAAAATCGGAAGATCAAATTTGAAAGAGAAGATGATGATGATGAAGAAGAACCTGAATGGCGAGATACTCAGGCTGCCTTTGTTCTCCTTTCATGAGATCGACATGGACAGTCTCGAAATCTACTCCCTTTTCCACTAGCGTCACTACACCTCTCTTCGATGAAGCGAATAAAGGCGCGTAGATCGTCAACACCATTTTTTCTTCTTCTGCTAAATGAGTTCCAATCTCACTCTCTCAAGACGCGAGTTTATAGTAGATGTGTAACCGTGTTAAGTGTGAGTCGATTTGCAGAAGAAAATTCTAAACGCAATTTTATAATTTTCAGTAATCGCAGCCGTATCCATTTAAAACGCAAAATGGGCATTCGGGTATTCGGTTCGATTTCGGGTAGATACCAATCGGTTCGGGATTTTTTGAGTAGATGGGTATAAGACTCATATGGGTACATAAATGGTTTCGGTTCGGTTCCTATCGGTTTTTGGTCGGTTTGGTTCTTATAACAAATACCCAAAATTTTTAGTTTTCATTTGGTTTCAGTTCGGTTCCGAGTACTTTTTTATCCACACTACCTTCAATTATCCAAAAATATTATTTGTTTTTCATAAAAAATAAAACAATACACTCAATATTAACTATTTTTATCATAACTACCTATCAATAGATAAAAATATTTGAACTAACCGAATTAATCGTAAACATAACAAGGAAAAATTGTAAAATATACCCAACTATGTATATATATATATATGGATTAATTTATGTTTCAGATATTTTGGGTATCTATTCGATTCTCGGTTCTTTTGGTTATATACTTCTATAGATATAAAGCGCTTCGGTATTCTTAAAAGTTCGATTCGGTTTTGTTTTGGATAATTTTGGGTAGGTTTCGGTTTAGTTTTTCGGGTTCCATTACTTTTGCCCAGCCCCTAACGTAAATCGTCGAGTTAGACTTTTCAGTCTGAAAATTCTAAACGTCCCATCAAAATAATGTTTTTGACTAACTATGCAAAGAGACCACTTGTTGTAAAGACTGACCGGAATTTTATTGATACCCACTTTATTGTAATAAGATGCGATAATGATTCTCATTTTAAAACCATATGATACTTAACCAGCCCATTTATTTTGTTATTATATCCTGGCAGTGGCAGACAACTTTACTTTATTAGACAGCTTAATATTTGTTTATACTACTTTTGAACCAAAAATAATAATATAGTTTATACTTTATAATATACTTATCAATAATATATCCACCATCATCGATATTAGTTTTGGTATATTATTAAAGACTCCGCAACTTATCAATGTTCCCAAGATCACCGGTTTAAAAAATGAAGATACAACTAATTCAATTTAATTTAACTTACTTTGATTAAGGACTGAAAAAACTTACATATGGTTTTGGTAATAGGGGTAGATCCTAAAGCAAAATCTAGACTAATCTCTAACACTTGTGGAAAACCGAGTACATTTTTCATGCTGTCACGGCCGTGCCTACAATATTATGAAAAAGGCATTTGTTTCAAGTTCTGACTTATGTTAAATTTGAGACAACGATTAGCAGTACATGTGAATGTTTAAGTCATGTAGGTTGTATTTTGGTGGTCGAAGATTAAAACTGCCCATGGGCATTGAATGAGTTAACTCAAGATAAAAAAGCTGAAGGGAAAAGATCATTTCTTCTAATTGAAAGCAACAGTTGGAAAACAGAGGTAAACATACATAAGAGGCATAATTCCCACTTTATTATAGTTCCACATTATTTCAAACCTCCACAAAACACAGCACAGTAACTCAAAGCAGCAACATCAAGAACAAAGATCTTAAGCCGGTAGCGAATACTTCTCAAGAACCTCCTTCCACGCGGGACGGTTGCTAATATCATCCCACCACGCACTCACATGCTTCCTATCTTTGATCAGATAAGCCTTCCCGATCGGACCAACCAAGTAATCAGTGAAAGGGAGGTGAGCCAAATCAGCCAAGCTCACGAAATCACCAGCCAAGTACTTGCTCTTCGAGAGATGTGCCTCGTACACATCAAGAACAGCTGCAAGCTTCTCTTCGCTCTCCTTGATCAGCTTCTCATCAGCTGGGAATCCCAAGACCGGTGCGAACATTACGTGAAGCGTCAAGTTAAGTAGCGGTGGGTGGTAAGTGGTCGCCTCCACGTCCAGCCATTGCTCTACTTGACCTCTCTCTTCCACGGTCTTACCTAAAAGGTCAGGTCCTTGTGACCTGTACTTCTCTGCTACGTATCTCATGACCGCACGCGACTCTGTCAAAAAAAAAAAACCATATTTCTCTCTATCAACATCTCAGACATAATAGATACATCATTACAAAACAGAACAAATATTACTTCACATCTCTGTAATTTTTACACATATTTTTTTCTTTTTTCTTTAGGATAATTCCAAATTTGAGACAGATTGAATTGTAATCACAACTTATAGATCAAGTCATAAATCAGAATCAAGTTGAGCTAAAAATGGAATTGTAATCGCGATTATGTCATCAAACAGACCATGGATCAACGAATATTTCAACAATCGCTAGTATTTTTGTGATTTTTCTATAAAAAAATCGTACCGAAGATTTTGTAGTCACCATCGACAACAGCAGGGAGAACACCGAAAGGCTGCATCGGAAAACCAAAGAGAAGATGAGAATCTTGAAAATCAAACCAAAATCAGAAGAAGAAGAAGGAACCTGTAAAGCTAGATAAGCAGGTTGCTTGTGTTCTCCTTTCATGAGATCGACGGGGACGGTCTCGAACGCAACGCCCTTCTCAATTAGGGTTACAAGAGCTCGCTTCGGTGAAGCAAAGTGAGGTCCGTACACCTTTAGCACCATTTTTTCTTTTTCCTTCTCCTTCTTCCTTCTTTGTCTCTATCTGTCTCTTAGCTCACACGGTCACAGTTAAGTAATTATCACACTGTCACGAGGCGATTTTATAGGGAGTTGAATTCCGACAAGTGTCAAAACGTGGCGTTGCGTTTCCGTCATTTCTTTTTTAATTGAATAGCAAAATAAATTTTATTTGTAGTTTTTACATGATTTCCGTTGATGATTTTAAGTGATAACAATATTTTGAAAATATCAACTACTGTTTAATTTATTCTTGAAAAGAAGCTAAAATATATATATATATATATATATATATATATATACATATACATATACATATATGATATATGATTTGAACCAACTTGCCGACAGAATTAAAAGGAACCAACTTATAATTTGCACATAAATAAGAGTTTTCTGAATTTTACGTTTACTATTATTTTTCTTTGTATCATCATCTTTTATTTCCAACACTAGATTGTACACTAAAACGATCAATTAGTATGTATTTTTTTTGTGAATATTTAGGTAAAAACTAGTTGAACAATTGTTATATTTTATTTTTGTTTCTTTTGACATTTGAACAATTGCTCTAATTATATGGTTAATATTTTATTTTATTTTTTGGTAAAAGAAAAAAAAATTTATATGGTAATTTTTTTAAGAGAAAGAAAACCAAAGGGAAGAGGTAAAAGAAACAAAACGGAAGAAAGACAACAGAGAAGGAAACAAGCCTATCAGTGTATTGAACCACATGCCTCAATTGGTTCTTTTGGTAGGTAGAAGCAAATGCCGGTAAGTAGGTGGAACCAAAATAAAACGTGAGAGAATGAGCCCATCCGTTTATTGAACCAGTGAACCCACATGTTTGGTAGGTATATATGACAGTACAAGGTTTATCATATGAACTAGCTCAGATAGTAGAGCACCTCCATTCCATAAAACCCCAAAGAATTTCTCATCTATAGTATAATAATCATTATAATTTTTTAGTTTAACTATTTATTTAAATTTGAAAGTATAAAATAAGGTCTCAACCAATCACATAAAGTCTTGTGACTATATATTTATTTTATTTTAAGCTATGGTTTTAGAATGTTCTTTTACTCGATATATTTATTTCATTTTAAGCTATATTTTTTCCTTTTCTTTGATTTAATTTTTTTTTGGCTTTATTGGCTTTATGGATCATATATTCTTCTAACTTCCTTATCATTTTTGTGTATATCATAATTCCAACATGGAAAAGGAAACGGAAGTTTACACGTGGATTTCACGTATTCTACAAATATACCTACAAATCTCGATAATATGATGCGCATCTGAACTCCAGTTCGTGATAAGACAATGCATTAACAATTGAAAGTTGATTTGTTTGAGCATATATGGCAAAAAATTGGACCAAACTAAGATTAAATTGAGGGTTCCTTTCCGTTTATAATTTGAAAATCTATATTTTATATGTTTTTATGTCATGTATGTTTGAAATTTTATTAAATGCAATATATTTTAGGTTTAATTAAAAGTCCTATGTTTATAATTATTTTTAAAAATAAATTTACTTATAATAAAATAATTTTCATTTTTTTATATTAAGAACTCCTAATGGGGTTGGGGGAAAAATTCTTTTTATAGAGTTTTTAAATATTGATGATGCAAAATTTATAATAAAAAAATTGGTGAGAACCTCATATGGGGTTCTACCATTGCATATGATCAAAGTATGGGCAAGAACAAAAGAATGAAACGTCTGCTTGAGAAAGAGGGTCTATTGCTACTAAATAATTCTCAAACTATGTCGTTTTGTTTACATCAGAACTTGCACGGTCAGCCTTGACCTAAAGCGGTCGTCGGCTCTCCCGTCACCGCGAGAGGTCTTCGCTTTCACCTTTTTGATGACTACGGTTCTTCATCCGTGGAAGGATCTCTTTTTCCGATGAGATCTGGTGGTCCTTTCTCCCTGGCGGCGGCTCTTTCTCGTTCCGGTGGCTCTTTGTAAATTCTCACGGCTAATTCTGGTCGAGATCTTCTCAGCAGAGTTTTAAGGACGAGTTCTCGCTTGATAGATTTAGATCGGTGCTCTTGAGGTTTGCAAGGATGAATCGATTCTGAGCAGCGTGACTTCGTAGGGTGTGGTCTCGATTAATAGAGTCTCGCTGGTTGTCTCCTTAGAAAAGTGGATCTGTTTGAAGGACGGCGGATCTACCAATCTATCTAGCTTTTCCGGTAAGACTCTGTCCCGAGTCCTCTCCTTCCTCTACTTACGTCTTTCGTCTCTGTTTCATGTCAAAGCTCGGTGAGGGTAGGCTTTTCACTATGACGGTCGGAGATTTTGTATCGGCGGAGTAGTTTTCCGGTTGCTCGGCGCGGATGTCCCTATCGGCATGTCCGGCTCCTCCCTGAGCGGGCAGTATTATTTCGGACTCGCTTCTTCTTGCCGACAGCCGTTCTTTTGAAGTTTTGGCTTTCGTCAATCTCTCCTCTCCGGCGACCTCCTCCGGTGCAGCGGCGGCGGCATTCCCTGATTCCAAAGATCTTGTTCTTTAGAAATTAGGGTTTTTTGTGTGTTTGATATGTTGCAGGCCAGACCCAGTTCTTATTTTGGATAAATGGATCCATCCGGGCCCAATAGGGATGTGGGTAGTTTTAAATATCATGTATGTAAAATCACAAAAACCAAAAAAAAAATTAGTATATATAATGACAAATTTTCAAAAAAAAAAAAAAAATATAAGTTATTAATGTTTGAGCATCAATTTCATAATGGTTGGACAGTGTAATAACAAAATTGCGGAGAAGAGTTCGAATCTTACTATTTGCATATTACAAATATTTTGTTGTGTTAATGATGGAGCATATTTTGATGACTGGGCTTTAGGCAGCCCATCGGATAGGGCCGGGACTGAGAACTTGAGTGTCTAACAATGGATCCCAATTCGTAGGGTTTCTTTCTCGTCTCTTTTCTCTCTTCTTCATCTGCCTCCTTCACTCTCTAGCTCAATCTTCATTTCTTTATCTCTATCAGATTTTAATCCTATCAAAATCTCAGTCCTGGATTATAAAGTTTCCAGCTTTACGAATCTTTAATTTGTTTCCAAGTAGTGGAAAAAATGGCTTCTACCAATCCTATTCCCGCCGGCATTGATAAGGAACAGGTTGGGATCTTTCGATAATGGAGGATAAGTTTCAATTTTGTGATATGCTTATAGATTTTTGAGTACCTAGAACATTGGAAATTTATTATATAGGTTTCTCATTGATAAGGAGCAGGTTGGGATCTTTGTTGTTAAAAGCTTCCATCTTTACTATAAATTTGATAATGGAGGATAAGTTTAAGACTTGTATAGGTTTCAATTTTCCAATTGATTATATAGGTTTCTCATCTTGGTTTTTGTCTGAATCAGGCATTTAGTATGGCACAAACGGAGATGGAATATCGGGTGGAGCTCTTTAACAAGTACTGATCAAGATCCATTCTTTGCTTGTCTTGTGTAGGATTAGAGATTGATGCAGTCACTTTTGAGATTGGTTTTGGATATGTCTTTTATGTTAAGTTGCTGACATGGTTATCTTGAGGATGGAATCTGTAATCGTCTTAGGTGATATCATTTGCCTTGGTTCTGTTTTATTCTGATAAGGCTCTTCTTCTTTTATTGCAGGCTTGCTCAAACATGCTTTAACAAATGTGTGGATAAAAGGTAAGCTCGTCTCTTTCTAATCCCATGGAACAACTTGTTTTGTAAATTGCCAATACTGAGGGATTGTTCTTGCTTGTTTGTCTGTATTCATCTGCTACAAGGTACAAGGAAGCTGAGTTAAACATGGGTGAGAACAGTTGCATTGACCGTTGTGTTTCCAAGTACTGGCAGGTAAGCTCTTGGGTCAGTTGTTCCAGTTACCAATCTTCTCATACTTAATTCACAATCATTACTCATGTTTTCTTTTTCTTCTTCATATAACCATTTTCAGGTGAATTCCATCGTCGGACAGCTTCTAAGTGCTGGCAAGCCTCCCATGTAAGCCTGTGGAAAGGCAGATTATGGAGGGACAAAATCTCTCTTCTTTGTTTTTTTCTTATGCTTAAGGCAATCTTGTTTTTATTTTTGGCTCTGATTTTGACAGATTATGCAATTCTCTAAGAACTCTTTTTTTTTATTGCTAAGGGATGAAATGAAATAACTAAATCTAATATATTAAAGACAACCATTTCAATTTGAAGCAGGAATTATGGAAAATGAACAGCAGTCTCAATTTTCTGTGAGCATATGAGTAGAAATTGCAGAGAAACATTCTGCTTTTTTAACGAATGTACTCATGTGTACTGCTTTTTTTTTTTTTTTTTTGTCATCGTGGACTATGTTGAACCATTGAAAGAATTTTGGGCAAACCAGGGAAAGAAGCAACCAAGGAAAGGCCAAATTTTTAACCCTTAAAAGAATTCATGGTAATTGTTGGAGCTAGATTTCACCAATTAGAAATCCGTCCCATATAGTTCAGAATATAATCAGATTGGATTATATTTGTAATTGGACCCCAGACCCAGAATCGTGCTAAAATTAAATAAAGACCATCATATTTGTCATGATCTGCCGGCATGTTTATCGCCGGAGGAAGATTCTTTTGACCGATCAACTCAGCGGGGATTAGCCAAGTCAGTGTCGCTCAACGTTTCAAGCAAGATCCCGACATTTTTGGGGGATGTATCAGAACGTGGTTGAGATCTTCGACGACGAAGAGAAATTCACGTAGCTAAATCGTTCAGCTCAGAGGAGGATAAATAACGAGCTTTAGAGCCGAAATGACTAACTTTTTCCTTAAGTTTACACTCAGTCACATTATAACTCATCACAACACAACCAAAAAAAGATGTGAATTTATTATATAACTCAAGTAAATGGTCAAATCCTAAGCTTTCTTACAAGTACATATAAAGATGAAAAGATGTAGAATTTTGCAAGCCAATTGAACGAAGTTACAAAAGAACACACACAAACAATCTCCATAGAGATGAGCTGCATATTCCAGAATCTAGAAGAAGCATTGAAAGAAGATACAATAAACAAAGAATTGAATCAAATACCAACATCAACCTCACGAATCTTCCCGTCGAATCTTCCCATCGGGTCCAACATCAACATCACAAATCCACTCATCAAACTCATTAGACTCAAACTTTTCCTCGATACTATTCAAAATATGCCTAAGATCCATATGGCGACAAACCATGTTCCTTCCTTATCCAGAACCTCAAACGCATCCCCTAGTTGCTCCGTCTTTATATGCTTACCCATAAGATCAAGTAACTGATCAAAATCAAAAGGTGAAGAGGGAAAATTTTGAGGAGTTATTGAATTTCACATTGTTGCTGCCAATTGAAACTCTACACAACCCAACCTATATCTTGTTTTGAGTACAGAATCCAAAACTTTGTTTGTTTTTGGTCTGAAAAACAAACAAAAAAGACAAAACAAGTAGAACAAAAGTAAAAAGGTAGTTTGGTCAGAAAATGAAAAGAACACATGAGAAAGTGACTCAATTGTGAAGAGTATCTATAAGAGTGAATACTTTTGAGAAACTGTCTAAAAGAGTAATCAACCTCGGAATGAAAAAGTTAGTCTAGAAACATGAAATTTCAGTCATTGCGGTTTCTATTCATTTTGGGTTGAAAAGATTAAAAAATGCTCCAATGGTGTGATTGGGCAAAACATAAAACCTCTGGTGAAATTGTTGATCGATCATTCTAAACAAAAAGAAAAACAATGAAGGGATGAAAAATGATATAATGATATCACTCGAGAGCAGGAACTCCACGGGATTATTTTATCTCATTTAACATCATCTTCTTCATTAGTCAATTTCACAATATCATGGACCCAAACACCGTGGACGACCTAATAATACATACATATTATATAAACTAGTGGCTTAGTTAAACATGCGAGAGGTACGGGGATCGATAACCCGCATCTCCATTTCGAAGCCACCAAGACCGCCAGTCTCAGTCACTTTTTAATATATGTATAAACGTCACCAACTTGAGCGAAGAAACTGTTGACAAGTTTGGTTTTGCAATCGTAATACAATTCCACACTCC
The DNA here is from genome assembly GCA_963576765.1 of Draba incana. Classification (NCBI taxonomy): domain Eukaryota; kingdom Viridiplantae; phylum Streptophyta; class Magnoliopsida; order Brassicales; family Brassicaceae; genus Draba; species Draba incana. The sequence goes on from OY755202.1 coordinate 24,554,953, forward strand.
TACCTTTTTCTTTATTATAATAATTCTTGACTATGATTTCATCGAGTTTTATTTAGTCAATTACGCAACTTGGTATCATTAGAAGGCAAAATACTTTCCTAAAGTTTGTCTCTTTGCTTTGTTCTGTTCTGTTCTGTTTCTTGAGACACACAGAGAAACAAGTAAGACGAAGAAGATGGAGGCGACGACATACGATCGTGTCAGCGAGTTGAAAGCTTTCGACGATACGAAAATCGGAGTGAATGGTCTGCACGAAGCCGGAATCACAAAAATCCCACGTATTTTCCATCACCCTTATCTCAACCCAAACCAACTTCTTTCCTCCTCCAAGAAAATGATGATTCCCACAATCGATCTTGGAGGAGGCTTGTTCGATTCCACCTTCACTCGAGAGAGCGTGATCATGAAGATCAGAGAAGCCGTTGAGAAATTCGGATTCTTCCAGGCGATTAACCACGGGATTCCACTTGATCTTATGGAGAAGATGAAAGATGGGATTCGCGGGTTTCATGAGCAAGATTCAGACGTGAGGAAAAAGTTTTATAGTCGCGATAACTCGAAAACGGTTAGCTATAACAGCAATTTTGATCTATATAGCTCCCCATCTGCAAATTGGAGAGATACCTTAAGTTGTTTTATGTCCCCTCATCCTCCAAAAGCAGAGGACTTACCAGAGATTTGTGGGTACGAATTATTTCCCAATCTATATAAAAAGAAAGAAAGATCCAAAATTTGATTTTGTATTGTTGATGGTTGTTAACTTTGTGTTTAGGAAAATCATGTTGGAGTATTCTAAACGAGTGATGGAGTTAGGAGAGTTAATCTTTGAGCTTTTATCAGAAGCTTTAGGACTAAATCCTAATCACTTGAAAGAAATGGATTGCACAAAAGGTTTGTTACTGCTCTCTCATTACTATCCGCCTTGTCCTGAGCCGGATCGAACTTTCGGCACAAGTGAGCATTCAGACAGATCTTTTCTCACTATTCTTCTTCAAGATCACATTGGTGGGCTCCAAGTTCTTCAAGATGGTTACTGGGTCGATGTTCCTCCTGTTTCAGGTGCTCTTCTCGTTAACCTTGGAGATCTCTTACAGGCAAGTCTGATATTGTAACCTGAATCATTCAAACCATATTCGACACGAAAACGTACTCATTTGTGTGATATCTTTTTGTTTTATAGCTTATAACAAATGACAAGTTTTTGAGTGTGGAGCATAGAGTTTTGGCTAATAGAGGTGAGGAGCCCCGTATATCGGTCGCTTCATTCTTTGTGCATCCTTTACCGAGTTTGCGGGTTTATGGACCGATTGAAGAGCTTTTGTCTGAAACAAACCCTCCCAAATATAGAAAAACTACTATCACAGAGTACACAAGCCAGTACATGATGAGAGGACTTGATGGGAACTCTGTGTTGCTTCATTTCAAGATCTGATCAAAAGCTTTGGACTTTACCAACATATCTTAAAGCCTTCTAGTGTTTTTACTTGATTGTTCCATATGTTATGAAAGAAATGTTATTGCACATTCAAGGAAAAACTGTCTATTTCCCCACCGTAACTATGACATACACATATAACTCCACGAGATATTTTCCTCTGTACAGATATTCACCAACTGGAAGTTCCATGTCTATTTTCCCACCAATTGAAAGATAAATGTCTATATCTCCATGAAATTAAAGTTTCGTGTTTAATTCTCCACCCGTTGGTTTTCTGTTTGATTTACTGTTTTCAAATCGTTGTTTAACCAACGAAAACCTGCGTAACCGAATTAAAACGGGATTTTGACCCGATTGTACAGTAAACCAAAAACATAACTGAATCAGAAACCTTTCCCCAAATCAGAAATTCATCGAAGTCGGAGATTCATATCCGAAAATCAAATATTCTCTGATTTTGAAATAAACTATTGGGCTTTCTTAATTAAGGTCTTACGAGTTTGGAACTAGTCTCAATTTTTCAAGATTCATTGTAGAACTCCGGGAATTTCATTTTAAAGTTTGAGAACGAAAACTTCTCGGTGAAATTCCGGTCAACTTAGTAAAAATTACCATCTGTGGTTGTTATCATTAAATTCCAGTTGTAAAGAGTTTTCTAAAAAGTTATAGATTGCTACATATCGTACTTCGATTAAAAATCCGCCATTGATGCATTTCAAGCTTTCTAAAACGTGATTTTGGAATTTTTCTCTCTTTAGCTATATAAAAATGGATGTTAATTATCAATAACTAACGTTATGTTCTTTCCAAAACGATTTTTGTCTCTCAATTTCGTTCAATTTCAAAAATTGAAGATTTAGGATTCTTAATTTTCAAAATCAAATTTGGGTTACGGATGGGCCGGGTTTGTTTCTCAATCGGGTCGCGATTCGGTTAACATACGGTTTTCTTGGATTGATGTCGGGTTCTCCCACAAACCAATCAAAATCAGAACGGGTGGAGATATAGACATTTATCTTTCAATTGGTGGGGAAATAGACATGGAACTTCCAGTTGGTGGATATTTGTACAGAGGAAAATATCTCGTGGAGTTATATGTGTATGTCATAGTTACAGTGGGGGAAATAGACAGTTTTTCCCACATTCAATCAGTAAAACAACATGTTGCCTTCTTTTGCTATAATCTAAACTACTCTATTTAGTGTAAATATATTCATTTCTACCTATGTTTGAATTTAAATGTTCAAGGGTTTTTACACGCAAATCTTGACATAAACAAACCTAGTATTAGTATTTCTATTAATCAGAAGAAATATGCTTTAGAACTACTTGTAGATGCAAGCTTCTTAGGCTGTAAGCCTCTCTCTGTTCATATGAAACCCAATTTAAAGATGTCTATATAAACCAAATGGTGAATTACTTAGTGATGCTTCAGTTTACATACGTATTATTGGAAGAATGTTGTATTTGACTCATACTCGACGTGACATTACCTATGTTAAGCATATACTGAGTCAGTACATGGATGCTCTAACCAGCAAATAGAATCATTTGATACATCAAGAATGCTCAAGATCAAGATCTCTTCTATTTTGCTTATTCTAAGATTCATCTTACTAGTTTCTCAGATGTAGATTAGGATGCTTGTCCATTTTCTCGACGTTCTACATGTTTCTTACTGATTTATTAATCTCTTGGAGAACTAAGAAACATAAAACTGTATCTTTGCGCTGTACAAAAGCTGAATCTAGGGCTATGGATGATGCGACTAATGGTTGATATAGTTAAATACACTGCTTCAAGACTTGCATTGTGCACCATCAGCTCTTGCAAACTTATTCGGTTATTCCCATGAATATCAGCCAGCTCTGCATATTGCTTCAAATCATATGTTAGAAAATGATTACCATGTGGTTTGTTCATGTTGCCAAGTGGTTTCCTCAAGACACTTCATGTGAAATCGGATCAGCAACGTTTTGATGTCTTTATTAAAACTGTGCAACCAAGCCTCTTCAAGACTTTACTATCCAAGATTGATATTCACAAGTTAATTATACCGGTTAAAATGTCACTAATCCTGATTTGGGGTTATTTATATAGTTACACCCAATATTGACTAAGGTCAACACTTTCCTCCCGAAGTCAGCTAGCACAGACTTCGAGCCGCTCACATATATTGGTAGAGGGAGCTTGTGCCGTTCACAGATACTGAATAGGGAAGGTTTCTTTTGTGTTAGCTCATGGAATTGTTATTCGAGCCGCTCTCACATGACGCAAATGGTGGATGTTACGCAAGGGGTCGTCAACGCAAAGTCGTCGCAGTATCGTTGGAAAGAACAACAATATCGTTATCACTTCGTTACTTCATTAGCTTTATGCTTTTGTTGAGTCGGACTGAAAATCAGTATGAAATATGTTTCCATATTTTAATTTTTTTTTTGCCTTGGAACCATTTATATGGATTTATATTAGAGGAAATTTGTAAAAATATTCTCAAAATCTTTTTTAATTTGAAAACTAACCCTTCTTTTAAAAGCATTGAAAAATAACATTTTCTATATTAAAATAATATTTTAAAACGAAAATGTCTTAATCAAAATCAAAGTTTTGATGATAAAAATCTCAAAGATATATATTTTCAAATAGTTATAAAAATACTACAAATACAAAAATAATTTTTAATGAATTTATAGTTTAAAGTTTTCGGTTTGGGTTAATTATTCTCACATTAGGGTATAGTTTTTTAGGGGGTAGGGTTTGGTTTAGGGCTCAGGGTTTATTTTTAAATGTTTAAATTTCATTCATATTTATCCTAAATTAACTTAATTTTAAAATACTTTAAAGGAATCTTTAAATTATCAGAATATTTTATTATTTTAGTCAACAAAAAGTTAGTTTCCAAATATTTTACAACAAGGATTAATTTTCAAATTTTAAAATTTTTTTGGAATATTAAACCAATCCTTCCTATATATTATTTATCTTAAAGAAAAAAAAGTCAACCCTTTCTAATAACATTCGTAAAAAAAAAATTTCCTTTCTCTTTCTTTATTCTCTCTCATTTCTTTCTCTCTCGATCCTTAGTTAGCATTAAAAGGTGTAGTTTTTTCCCAGAGAAATGCTATCCAAGCAAATAGATTTCAAAAAGTATTAAAAATTCAAATAAAATTAAAAGGTTGCCATCCAGTCAAATATATATCTCTAACAAATGAAAATTTGTATATGACTAGTCAAGAGCCACTTCAGTGTCCACATTGTAGAGTTAAAATTCTGATTGGGTCGGCGACTTTGTTGGCTGAAAATGTTTCACAAATAAAGTAGCTGACATAGATAGGAAAACATACAATTCTCAAATTTTGATTTACTAATAAAGCTAATAAAGGTTTCAAGAGAGTTTTTTTTTTACACTTAGAAAGAATAAGTATACTATAATTATATGTATATTTGAAAACAGACCTCTATTTTTTTTTTGTTTTGTATAAGGTTCCATATTTTTTGTTTCGACCGGGCTCCAGATAGATGCACTCAGGGACATGGTAAGAATATTGTGATGATTTTCAACATTGAAATTGTGTTTGATTCACTCAGCAAAGTCCTTTGGTTATCACTTCTTATGTGATGGGTTCCTTTAATATCAAAGTTGGCCGGTGGAGGAAGGCTACAAGAGAAAAAATGACAGAAACTATCAAAGATGAGATGGGCTTAGCAAAAAAAAAAAGGATACTGTTAAGAATAAAATAGTGATTATTCATCATCTATCACACTAAGCTTGCCTATCTAATCTCCAAGTGTCACTTTCATATATGTGCCACAAGGTTTGCCACTAATCCATTTTGCACATAGCCAAGTGTCATGTATAGGTAATTCTACTCCTATATATATGAGAATGGGAAGCAAATGTAAGTAAAACGTAAGGTTAATAATATGAAGAAGAAACACATATTTAGGTATATCTCTTATATTACACTCTCTCTCTTTAGATCTAAACACAAAGCTTATATAATATCTATATATAGTATATCTCCACCGTATGATATAATTAGTATATTTCACAACACGTTATGAGCACGATCGTCTTTCAATCCGAACCGCTCTCCATCCATTCCAATCATACGTAAGGGAGGTAACACCTAAATTTGTGTTAGAGAAGATTTTAATATATGTTGATTTTATTTAAGATCATTTATATAATATATATGGAGTGATATGTTATCCCTTTTCTTTAATTTAATTGTAGGCTTTGCCTCCTTGTATATATATATATATGCATGCATCTAATTTATCATATTTAATTATGTTATTATTATGTTTGCATATTTATTTGAAAAGTAAGTTACAATAGATGATCAATTAATTTCGAAAAATTAGTAGTTTGAATTTATTAAAGATATGGTGATCATATAAAAATTTGGAACCATCGATTGGCCAAAAACGACTGAATTAAAAGCTAATATCATGCTATATTTCCGTCATCATCTATAAAATAGTTTAAGAGGTATTTAACCATTGATCCGTTCATATAGATTAGCTCTATTTCCAAAAGTGAATGTGGTAGCATCTAATAATAAAAATTGGGCAAGGATCCGGACACGGTAAAAAGACCGTAGTCGTTGTTATAAATAAGGTGATGGACGAAGACGTGGAAAGAGAATCTCATTTTAATTCCAATGAAAAGAAAACCAATGAAGTTGGTTGCATTGTGAAAAGGAAATATGAGATCATTTGTTACTAATGTGGCATGGAAGGAAAATGGGTACGTAACTACCGCTGGTTTCTCCTAAATCTTGTGTGATTTCCCGAGGTTTACCGACTAGGTTCACCTGCAAAACAAGTTGAGTCATGGGTAATCTAGAATTACTCAGTGAGTCGGGGTTCCTCTAACGGATATAGCGTTCCCACCCAAAACCCAAAATAACAATCACACACAATAAAGATACGCCGAAGCATTCAATAATCAATGAAAACAATAACATGTAATGCAACCGGTTTTTAATTCCATCAAGGCCTCGCGGATCCCCCATTGTTCCCGACACCACTGGAAAAGTATGACACAAAGTCAAATAATTCCCTCGAGTCGTATGCTCTAATGACTCGGATACACCGTCGTGTATCATAGCTCATGGGAGTGACCCGAGAATCGGCCATGGTATGAACCGCATGTTTTTTATCAGGAACGAAGGACCGCTGGCTGCTTCATGAATTTAATACATGATGCACCCATTATATCAACATTAGGTTAAATGCAACATGAGTCCTACACATGCCACATATCTGATAATCTAATGCATAACAACCATCAATCGATCCAGTAACTGCCAGAACCACACAACAACAATAATCGGTAACCCTCAAACTATATTCCATACTTAGCAATAATAATAAATGATGCTAAGAACCTCAGGAGTATATTAAAGAAATGATCATTCATCCTACACTAGAATGATAATGAAACAATACGCATTTTACCGAGACTCACATATTTAAACGAGGTTTTCCTTAGAAAAGCTTCACGAATCGGATTCCTTCTCCTGGATTTGATCGAAGCTGAAGCTAAGGCAATATTACCTTAACATCATTTTCCCCAGCATATTCTAAGGAAACTAAGGAAGAATGCTAGATCTTACCTTAAAATATTCTTCCAACTCGCTATACTTGATAATAACTCTAAGAACAGTTTACGATCAAAACTACAGAGATTTCTAAGGTAATTTTCGATCAAAGGGTGAAATAAGGAGTTTTGGGACAGGTTATGATGGGAATAGAATGAACAGGGGAGGGGCTATTTATAACCGGTAATCAGAGCAGAAGGTGGCGGGGCGCCTGACACCTGTCGCCAAGCAGCCACGTGTCCATACCGCAACAGTGCCCAAGCGCAGACATGTGTCAGACACATGTCAGTTCCGACTCATGCACCGACATTGTTCGTTTTGGGTCGGGCACGTGTTGAGCTATTGGAACTCCAACGTGGCTCAAGGTCAGCCGTGGGTTTCTCCCGGTCGCGACTCGGTATTTCCCCGGGTCGGCCTTATGCTGGCCTCGGGCGGTCTCGACCCACGGTCAATGACTTATCCAAGGCCGCTTGTACCGTGGTCTGTAGTCCGTACCGGACTGTCCCATTAGTCCACGGGGAATATGTACCGTGTTCTGGCTTCTAATCCCTCGGTAAATGGATCGGGTCTTATCCGTTTTTCCTGTTCCTAAGTTAATTTTCCTCAACCATTCTTAAATATTTTTTGAGCCAAAATTTTCTATGTTCTTTCTTTACCCATTCCAAGTCAAATTTTCCCAAAGCCGCTACTTCGGAAAATTAGGACCGTTCCGTTCCGGCTTAGGCACTAGCAGGGTCATAACATTCCCCCTCCCCTTATTAGAATTCGTCTCGAATTCTTTATGACCTAGAGGGTCCTGCCTCATCCACCACTGGTGTTTCTTTGAACATTTTGGGATATTGTACCCGAAACTTTGCTTCGTCTTCCCATGTTTCTTATACGCTATTGTTTTTTCACCATAGAACTTTAAGTTGGGGAGTCAGTTGATTCCTTATTCTTCGAATACATTTCTCTTTGACTTTTATGGGACCATCCAGCATGTTACGGGTTCCTGGAGTTGGTACATCCGGATGAGAAATATGTTTTCGGAGCATAGAAACATGCACGATGGGATAAATTTTTAAAGTCTTCGGTATTTCTAGCTCGTAAGCCACCTCTCCCACCTGTTTCATAATTCGATAAGGTCCCTGATATCTTTTGGCTAACTTACAAGGCTTCACAAAACGATCTTTTCCTTTTGTTGCAGCCACCTTTAAGTAAACCATATTTCCAACCCCAAAGACCAACTCCCTCCTTGATCAGCATACTTCTTTAGGCGATCTTGAGCCTTCCTCATGTTTTCTCAAGCTATTCTTATCTTTTTCGATAAATTCTTGGACTAATTCAGGTCCATACAGCTGACTTTCTCTTATCTCTGGCCAACATAATGGAGTTCTGCATGGTCATCCATATAGAGCTTCGTACAGTGACATTCCAATGCTGGTGTTATAACTATTGTTGTAAGAGAATTCCACAAAATGTAGGTATTGCTCCCACAATCCTTCCCAATCCAAGACACATAATTGTAGCATATCTTGCAGTGTTCGGATGGTTCTCTCACTTTGCCCGTTCGTCTCTGGATGATACGCCGAACTCATGTGTAATTGTATTCCTAAACATTCCTGAAAAGTTGTCCAAAGCTGCGATGTAAGCCTTGGGTCCCGGTCAGAAATAATACTTGTAGGAACTCCATGAAGTCTGACAATCTCCTTAATATATTGCTCTGTCCAAATCTGTGCGCCATTGCCAAACTTGATTGCCATGAAATATGCACTCTTGGTTAGTCGATCAACTACTACGAAGACTGGATCGTGACCTTTTACCGGTTCTATTGGAAATCCTGAAATCATATCCATAGCTACCCCACCCCATTTCCATTATGGGATTGGCATATTCTGAAGTAGTCCTTAAAATACGAATTCTAAATTTCGTCTTTAAAATACGAATTCTAAACAAGGAGGGGAGAATGTAATGACCCGTACGCGATCTAGGCCGAGGACGGCCCATGTCACGCGGAACGGCCGGTCCAAGTAAGGGGAAGGCCGGGCAAACAAGGATGGTTGTGCCTTAAACAATTGGAAAGGCCCACACACTGATCGGATTCAGAGCAAACTTAGTCCTGTGCCGAGGCCAGACCATTCAGACGCCGATCGGCCTGAGTCAAAGAACGGCCGTACGTCGGCAGCGACTAGCCGTCTGCTTGCCGACGTGATTGCACGTGTCACCCGCACGAGAGGCCGAAGTGCATGGGTTCTATCTCACCCGATAACACGTGTCACTCTCGGACGAGTTTCGACTTGCATGTGAGCCACATGGACCGTGAGTCACCTCCTTGTGTGCTCGCTTGCCGTTGCCTATATAAGGAAGACCCCCTTGTTCCATTTTAACCGAAGAAGAGAACCGTACCGAACCACTCTTACGTACTGATCCGCTCGTATCGATAGCGATCCGATCACGACCCGATAGAGAGAAGGCATCGATCCGTACCGATCCGACCCTCGATTCCGATAGCGATCCCGATTGTGATCCGTACCGGTCCCGATAGCGTTTCCAATAGCGATCCGTGCCGACCCGATAAGCGACCTGTACTGATCCATCCTTGCCGTGCCGAGCCAGCGTCCATTCTAGCGGCCTTAGGAGTTTTTGGGAAAGGTTGGTATCATGTTCTGATCCAATCTATGTAAATATCCTTTAGCCTAATTCCTTAAGGAAAACTCTAAGTGTTGCCTTAGTAACCCTAAGACTCGTTTGTTCAGGAGCAAGCCGAGTCCAAGAAGGATCTTAGAGGATAGTTTCGAACCGACTCACATACTTCTTCATAGAGGTGAGTCTAAGTTATGTGTGATCGTATGTTGATGAGTAGAACATACGTGTGTGAAAATTGTGATGCTTATAGTCGTATAGGTTATTTTCTATAAACTCACTAGAAATGCTAAGTGTTGAGCATGAATTTATGTATGGTTAAATACCAAGTTTATATGCATAAATGATTATGGGCAAAACATATAAAACTTGATGAGTACGCGGTATGTCATTCCCGTGTCCTATGACTTGGCTAATTACTCGTGGGGTATTAGTTAAAGTTCATAATGACATGGAGAGACGGGGTTGCAGCCTAGGGCCATGTGTTGCATAGCGATCGATGCAAGTTGTTAAGGGATCATAAGTCCTTAGCCTTTGTGGCAAGGGACCGGGTGATGCCCTGACGTTCACGTGACGGGAATGGACAACGCGTGAGGCCTTAAGAGAATTGAGAATGTTAAATGCATATGAACCGGTCATGTTAATTGTGCATTGCATTGAGTGTTGCGTGTTGATTGATATTGGGTTTTGGTTGGGGAATGATATGATTGAACCGTTTAGGGAAGCCTAGACTCACTAAGCAACTAGTGCTTACGACTCAAGCTGTTTTGCAGGTAACCATAGCAAAGTAGACCCTTGAAGCACTCGGAACATTAGGAAATCAGTGGTAGCTTTTCCTTGCTTTTGTAAATGTATATGCTTTAATATGTACATGACCGTTTTGGTACTAGACCCAGGATCGAGTATAACTTTGTAATCGTTTGAAAAGACTAAGTATAAATAAATAAAGGAAAGGTTTTAAATAAATGGGGTTTCATATGATACTTAGTCTTGTCCGGACGATCCAACTATCGGGTTTGACTCAGGTTGGCAAGCCTTGGGTCGTATTCGATAGGGACGGACGCTTAAATGTTTAGTCTAGGGATTTAGGATTTGTTCCTTGAACCTCTGATCGGGCGTTTGAGCGTTCCTCAGTACCGTCAAGTCATAGGATACGGGAATGACATACCGCGTACTCATCAAGTTTTATATGTTTTGCCCATAATCATTTATGCATATAAACTTGGTATTTAACCATACATAAATTCATGCTCAACACTTAGCATTTCTAGTGAGTTTATAGAAAATAACCTCTACGACTATAAGCATCACAATTTTCACACACGTATGTTCTACTCATCATTATACGATTACATGTAACTTAGACTCACCTCTATGAAGAAGTATGTGAGTCGGTTCGAGACTATCCTCTAAGATCCTTCTTGGACTCGGCTTGCTCCTGAACAAACGAGTCTTAGGGTTACTAAGGCAATACTTAGAGTTTTCCTTAAGGAATTAGGTTAAAGGATATTTACATAGATTGGATCAGAACATGATACCAATCTTTCCCAAAAACTCCTAAGGCCGCTAGAATGGACGCTGGCTCGGCACGGCAAGGATGGATCAGTACGGGTCGCTTATCGGGTCGGCACAGATCGCTATTGGAAACGCTATCGGGACCGGTACGGATCACAATCGGGATCGCTATCGGAATCGCGGGTCGGATCGGTACGGATCAATGCCTTCTCTCTATCGGGTCGTGATCGGATCACTATCGGTACGAGCGGATCTGTACGTAAGAGTGGTTCGGTACGGTTCTCTTCTTCGGTCAAAATGGAACAAGGGGGTCTTCCTTATATAGGCAATGGCAAGCGAGCACACAAGGAGGTGACTCATGGTCCATGTGGCTCACATGCAAGTCGGACCTCGTCCGAGAGTGACACGTGTTATCGGGTGAGATAGAACCCATGCACGTCAGCCTCTCGTGCGGGTGACACGTGCTATCACGTCGGCAAGCGGACGGTTAGTCGCTGCCGACGTACGACCGTTCTTTGCCTCAGGCCGATCGGCGTCCAAATGGTCCGGCCTCGGCACAGGACTAAGTTTGCTCTGAATCCGATCATTGCGCGGTCCTTTCCAATGGTTTAAGGCACAACCATCCCTGTTTACCCGGCCGTCCCCTTACTTGGACCGGCCGTTCCGCGTGACCTAGGCCGTCCTCGGCCTAGATCGCGTACGGGTCATTACATTCTCCCCTCCTTGTTTAGAATTCGTCCCGAATTCTTATCTATTGGAAGGTCCGACTTCATCGGGTTGAGGTTCGGAAAATATCTCCGGATGAGATTTCCTAAGGAATTAGGTTAAATGATATTTACATAGATTGGATCAGAAAATGATACCAATCTTTCCCAAAAACTCCTAAGGCCGCTAGAATGGTCCGACTTCATCGGACTAAGTTTGCCTCATCTTCCCACGAAATCACATCTCGATGATTCTTCCTCCTAATAACCTTAATCTGTAAAATTTCTCGTCCCTTGAGAAATCTGGATCGTGTCTCACCGATCCTTAAAGGTTCCGGGGAAGGAGGTCTAAGTTCGGTCTGCGGATCGGGTAACTGTTCCGGTTGTGGTTCATCTGGGCGACGGACAAATTTCCTAAGCATGGAAACATGAAAAACGTTGTGCATTCCCTTATCCGAAGGGAGATCCAACTGATATGCCAATGTTCCTATCCTATTTTCTATGCGGTAAGGGCCTTGAGCTCGCGGGGCCAACTTACTCGGTTTCCCAAATCTGTCCTTTCCTTTCTCTGCCTCGGCTTTCAACCATACCCAGTCGTCTACCTCAAATACAACTTCCCTTCTATGCTAATTGGCAAACTTTTTCTGTCGGTCTTGTGCTTTCTTCATATTAGTCCGGATGAGATGGATTTTATCCGTGGTCTCCTTCACTATTTATGGCCCAAACTTTTGCCTTTCTCCTACTTCGGTCCAACAAACGGGTGTTCTACAAGGTCGTCCATACAACGCTTCATAAGGTGCCATACCAATACTAGCGTGATAGCTATTATTGTATGCAAACTCCACTAAGGGTAAATGGTTTTCCCATATGTTCTTATAGTCCAACATATACATCCTAAGTAGATCCTCTAGCGTTCTGATTGTTCTCTCGGTATGGCCATCAGTCTCGAGGTGAAATGCCGTACTCATATGTAAATTGGTCCCTAAAGCCTTCTGAAGGGCTGTCCATAGCCTGGACGTGAATCGAGGGTCTTGATCTGATACGATATTGGCTGGAACCCCGTGTAACTTCACGATCTGATCCAAATACAACTTGGCCAATATCTCAATGTTGTCGTTCAACTTCATGGGTAAGAAGTGAGCATTTTTGGTTAAACGATCTACGATTACCCAAATCGCGTCGTTTCCCCGTCCTGGTGCTATTGGTAATCTCGAAACAAAATCCATAGAAACTGCGTCCCATTTCCATTCTGGGATCGGTAGACTTTGTAACAGTCCGACCGGTACTTGATGTTCTATCTTGATCTATTGACACGTCTGGCACTGTGCTACCCACCTTGCGACCGTTCGTTTCATACCGGGCCAGTGATAGTACTGGTGGATGTCCCGATACATCTTAGTACTCCCAGGATGAATACTAAGTTTCAATTTATGTGCCGTCCCTAGGATTTCTTCCCGTAAGCCTTGTCCCTTAGGCACAGTAATCCTTTTACTTTGAAGCAAGGTACCATCTTCGGCCAAATGATACCCACTTGTGTCCGGTTGTCCTTGGTCATTGAGTCCTTCAATGATCTTCTTTAGTTTCTCATCCTCTCTCTGTTCCTGCCGGATGCGTCGTAGTAGACCGGCTTGGTTTACTGCTTGTAACCCCAAGGGTTCGCTAATTTCTCCCTCTAAAGTTGATAACCTAATCCTCTTGAATTCCGATTTCAAGCTCATCAGATCTTTCTCTGCATCCACACTTGCCTTACGGCTTCTTAACGCGTCTGCCACTACATTGGCCTTTCCTGGATGGTAAGTGATGTCTAAGTCATAATCCGCCACAAATTCCATCCACCTTCTCCGTCTTAAATTAAGATCAGGTTGGGTGAATAAGTATTGTAGGCTCTTATGATCGGTCATCACCTTTACCGACTCACCGTAAAGATATGATCGCCATATCTTAAGGGCAAATACAACCGCAACCATTTCTAGATCGTGGGTGGGATAGTTAATTTCATGCTTCTTTAATTGTCTAGATGCATAAGCAATTACCCTCTTGCCTTGCATCAGGACACATCCTAACCCCGTCCCACACGCATCGGTAAAAACCGTGAACGGTTGGTTTGGCTCGGGTAAGGCTAGAACCGGTGATGTGGTCAAAGCCTTCTTTAACTCGTTGAATGCTTTCTCCGTCTTCTCGTCCCATACAAAGGCTACACCTTTACCGGTCAGGTAAGTCAATGGTTTGGACACACTTGAAAACCCTTTGACAAATTTTCGATAGTAACCGGCTAATCCTTGAAAGCTTCTTAGCTCTGATGCGTTGGTCGGGCGTGGCCAGTCTCAAACTGCCACAATATTTTCCGGGTCTACCGAAACTCCCTGTTCCGATACCCGATGTCCTAAGAATCCGATCTCTCTTTTCCAAAAGCTACACTTACTGAATTTAGCAAAAAGTTTCTGGCTTCTCAACCGTTCCAACACTTTCCTCAAGTGTACCTCGTGTTCTTCCGCGGTTTTGGAATATATAAGAATATCATCAATGAAAATGATGACAAACTCATCTAAGTAGTCTCGGAAGATCTCGTTCATTAACCGCATAAATATAGCCGGAGCATTGGTCAGGCCAAACGGCATGACCACAAACTCGAACTGGCCGTAACGCGTCCTAAACGCGGTTTTTACAACATCTGCCTCTGCGACTGGGATTTGATGATAGCCTAATGCTAGATCAATCTTTGAAAACCAACTCGCTCCTTGTAGTTGATCCAGCAACTCATCAACCCTTGGCAACAGATATCTATCCTTGATGGTAACATTGTTTATCCCACGGTAGTCGATACACAACCGCATGCTACCGTCCTTCTTAACGAATAAAACTGGAGCTCCCCATGGTGAAGAACTCGGTCTAATAAATCCTTTTCCCATTAGGTCATCTATTTGTTTCTTTAACTCTGCTAATTCGGCTGGAGCCATCCGGTATGGTGCTTTGGCTATAGGGGCCGCCCCTGGTTCCAACGAGATGGAAAAGGGATCATTACGGGATGGTGGTAACCCTTCCAAGGGTTTGAACACATCACCGTAACCATGAACCACGGGTATCTCCTCAAGGTTCTGCTCTTCCCTGGTACTACTAACGACTTTCAAGGTCACCAGATAAACTTCACCTTCCCTAAGGGCAATTTCTGCTCTAACTGCCATTATGAAGGACACTCCGGTATTGGGTTGGATTCCATGGTACGTTATGGAGGGTTTCCCTAACCGTTCAAAGGTTATTCTCCCTCGGCCGCAATCGATATGTGCCATATACGCCGTCAGCCAGTCCATTCCTAAGATAACTTGGTATTCCTTTAGTGGAACAACTAGCAAATTTGCGGAAAAGACATGGTTTCCAATTACTATTGGCACTCCCATGTAACACTTATCGGCATGAAGGATTTGGTCACCGGGTGTTCTAACTCGGATAGAAATTCCTATTATCGTGAAAATTCCTTGGATCAAACAGAACATGAGTGGGTAAGCCGCCCACATGCAATGTCCCTAAATAAGCAAGTAAACTTTTGTTTAACTTCTTATTTATATATCACCCAAAAAATTTTACACAAAATTTACAAACCCACCAAAACATTACAAAAGACTTAAGGATAAAACCCCTTAGGTACCTGTAACGGGGCCTCTAGCAGGTCTAGTAGGTTCGGGTTTATCTAGGGAATATACGCGTCCCTCAATCGCTGGCCTCTTGGTCGATGGTTCGACCTCCCATTCCATAGCCCTCAGTCCCACACTCGGATTAGTCTGACCGGTCGGATGCGTTACGGGACATGAAGTTGCATAGTGTCCCGGCTGGTTGCACGTGTAGCAAATCACGCTATCCGGCACAGGCCGTGAGGTTTGTCCTCCCTTGGGACACGCCCTCGCAAAATGGCCTCGGCCTCCACACTTAAAGAATACGGGTAGATGGTCCATGGTCGGCGTTCCTCTACCGGCCGCTCCTCTACCCTGTCCTCGTCCCAGCGCCTGCCCACGTCATTGGCCTTCTCCACGGCCAAAGGTTTGTCCCTGACCTTGGCCGCGTCCCCTTACTTGTGCTCAATTACCCGATCTGACCACTTGATTCTTTGGCCCGGGTTGTTGTTGTTCTCGGTCCCTTTGCTCTACTCGATCCTTTGCGGCCTGTTGAATTCTGATCCCTTCCTCAATGTCGACCGCTCTCTCGACCAGTTCAAACAGACTGTAGTACTGATTTACCACGAGTCGACTCATCAATCGTGGCCTCAACCCCCGTAGAAACTTCCTTATCACTACCGGCTCATCACCTATACCATAGTGTGCGTATGGTCGAAGCCGAGTAAATTCAGCCTCGTAGTCTCGCACACTCCTTTCCCCTTGCACCAAGCTCTGGAACTGTGCTTCCATCCGGTCTCTAGCCTCGGGTGGGATGTATTTCCTCTCGAATTCCCTCTTGAAACTATCCCAAGTAATAAGGGTACCCGAATACTGGATTCTGACGCCGTCCCACCAGTTACAAGCGTCCTTCATTAAGTAATGCGCGGCTACATCGGTCCTAAAGTCTTCCGGACATCGAGCAGCGTTGAAGTTCCTCTCAACATGTTTAAACCATGAGTCGGCTCCCAATGGTCCCTTATCCCCAAAGAACTTCTGGGTCCCCAAGTGTTGCATCATCATCACCATCTTTAGGAAATCCGGTGGTGATAGTGGTGGATCCTGGCATTCTCGGGCTCGTCTTCGGTTCCTCATGTTTCCTACTATCTCTCGAAGTTCCCTGACAACGTCGTCCCCGGTGTTTCCCCCTGCTGCTCTTGCTTCCCTTGGTCCAGTTCCTTCCCGGTTGGGACGTCTAGAACGGCTTCGAGCCCTCTCGCGTCCTAACCCCTCCGGTGGTGTTTCCAACTCCGGATAACATCTCCGAGAAGTCACTGACGGAGAATTTGATGGTGACCGCGATGGTGGTAAGCGATGCGGTGCAACCCTGCCATCATGTCCCGATCTACTCGGTCCTTCGAAGCTAGTATCAACCCGGTGATACGGCTCTGGTGGTATTGAACTCAACGGGTCAGTGGGCATCCGTCCCACATGCCCTTGGTGTGATCCCTCAGGTCCGGGATCACTATGGTCTCGGAGCCCCAACTCCGACAACGAGTTTGGCGAGTTCTCGCCTGTGTAATCCGGTTCCTGAGCCCATGGCTCCGAGACGCTTCCTGGTACGTACTCTGAATCATCTGATGAATCCTCTGATGAATCCTCGGACGGGTCCGTATCCAATGATGTAGACGGATCGTTCGGCACAGATGGAGGAAGACCAGGATATACTCTCAGATTCCCTAGAGAAGGCTGGCCGTGCCCTCTTAGTGCTCCCCATTCACTCATATCTGGCCAATCTCGACGGGTCGGTGTTGACATCTGCATCAAGGAATTGGGTAAGTCCTAATCCAACTTACACATACTATAGCACTGGAACATAATCAGTTTATCCTACTTGCTTTTGCGACATTTTTGACTCGATAAAATGTTTAAAAACCAAGTCCCATTGAGCATCGTAGAAACTATGCTTTGATACCACTAATTGTAACGCCCCAGTCCAGGATCTAGACCGGGACGGTACTGAGGAACGCTCAAACGCCCGATCAGAGGTTCAAGGAACGAATCCTAAATCCCTAGACTAAACATTTAAGCGTCTATCCCTATCGAATACGACCCAAGGCTTGCCAACCCGAGTCGTACCCGATAGTTGGATCGTCCGGACAAGACTAAGTATCATATGAAACCCCATTTATTTAAAACCTTTCCTTTATTTATTTATACTTAGTCTTTTCAAACGATTACAAAGTTATACTCGATCCTGGGTCTAGTACCAAAACGGCCATGTACATATTAAAGCATATACATTTACAAAAGCAAGGAAAAGCTACCACTGATTTCCTAATGTTCCGAGTGCTTCAAGGGTCTACTTTGCTACGGTTACCTGCAAAACAGCTTCAGTCGTAAGCACTAGTTGCTTAGTGAGTCTAGGCTTCCCTAAACGGTTCAATCATATCATTCCCCAACCAAAACCCAATATCAATCAACACGCAACACTCAATGCAATGCACAATTAACATGACCGGTTCATATGCATTTAACATTCTCAATTCTCTTAAGGCCTCACGCGTTGTCCATTCCCGTCACGTGAACGTCAGGGCATCACCCGGTCCCTTGCCACAAAGGCTAAGGACTTATGATCCCTTAACAACTTGCATCGATCGCTATGCAACACATGGCCCTAGGCTGCAACCCCGTCTCTCCATGTCATTATGAACTTTAACTAATACCCCCACGAGTAATTAGCCAAGTCATAGGACACGGGAATGACATACCGCGTACTCATCAAGTTTTATATGTTTTGCCCATAATCATTTATGCATATAAACTTGGTATTTAACCATACATAAATTCATGCTCAACACTTAGCATTTCTAGTGAGTTTATAGAAAATAACCTCTACGACTATAAGCATCACAATTTTCACACACGTATGTTCTACTCATCAACATACGATCAAGGTGTTGGACCCACCCAGAAGCAATCCTTTCACCTTTCCCGAATCTAGGTTCTACACTACACCATCAATTAAAGGCATCCCTCTCAAGATAGTGTATTGGTACATCGGTTTAAAAGTCTTCCAGACATCGTGTTGCAGCATAATTTCGTTCCAAATTGCATAACCATGTATCAGCTTTGAATGGATCGGTTCCCCAGAATATAGTTGTGTACCCATATTCTTCACAGTTTATACCATTTGAAGGAAGTCTGGCTGAGCTGGTTATCGTTGTTCTCTCACCACTTGTTGTTGGTTCATTCGTTCTCACATGTGGTAAATAAGATCCCTGGTAGGATCATTTACCGGGGTAGGATTAAGAGGTTGTTGAGCAGGTTGCAGAGCAGGAAGGGTTTCTAATACATGGAAATGGGCATTGCATGCCTCTCTTTGATTTCCAAGATGACAGTTCTGTACTCCTTGAACAATTCTCCAACATCATTTTCTTTTGATACAGACATCTACATCGATACATAAGGTAAGACTTAACCCATCCTATTTAACTAAACACAAGACTACAAGCTTATCCTATTTGCCCTTTGCGACTCAATCATTACTCGATAAAACATTTAAAAATAAGTTTCAATGAGCATGATCAGAACCATGCTCTGATACCATATACAATATATACATATGCTACACGTGTTGGCGTGGGGTGCGTGTTGATGCAAGGTGATAAAGTTATTGCTGATGCATCACGACAGCTGAGGAAACACAAAGAAAATTATCGTACACACGACCTAGAAATGGCTGCAGTTGTATTTGCACTTAGGATATAGCGGTCATACCTATATGGTGCAATGGTTCAATTATTCACAGATCACCAGAGTCTCAAGTATTTATTCACGCAACCAGAATTAAATTTGAGACAAAGAAGATGGATGGAATTTGTAGCGGATTACGACCTCAAGATTACGTACCATCCCGTGAAGGCAAATGTGGTAGAAGATACATTAAGTCGACGGAAGGCAGATGTAAGTATTACCAAGGATTTGACATACTTAGAGAGAGATTAAAATTTGTTAAGCTTGCAGCACTAGAAGGAGAATCCAGTGAACCGTTGGGCTTGCAAGCTATAAATCAAGCGAATCTTCTTCAAAGAATCCGTGAAGAACAAAGAAGGGACCCTGGTTTAAAGAAGGTTTTCGAAGAGTTAAGTGGTAGGGACAATCAAAATTAAAGTGGATATCATGTTGCCTCAGATGGAATATTACTATTACTAGGGCGAATAACCATACTGTAAAGGCAAGGATTACAAGACGAAAATTTAAAGATGGCGCATCATTCTAAGCTGAGCATCCATCTAGGGAGTACAAAAATGTACAAGGATATCCGTCAATACTATCACTGGCCGGGGATGAAGAGAGCAGTAACTCAGAATGTGGCTCAGTGTCAAATTTTTCAACTGGAACGAAATTATGCTGCAATACGATGTCCGGAAGACTTTTAAACCGATGTACCAATACACTATCTTGAGAGGGATGCCTTTAATTGATGGTGTAGTGTAGAACCTAGATTCGGGAAAGGTGAAAGGATTGCTTCAGGGTGGGTCCAACACCCGACTTCCCCTTTCCCGACACAGGGGGTTACTTTTCTGGACATCGGCCAGGTTGGCTTGACTCCCCTGAATCTAGGTTCTACACTACACCACCAATTAAAGGCATCCTTCTCAAGGTAGTGTATTGCTACATCGGTTTTAAAGTTTTCCGGACATCGCGTTGTAGCATAATTTTGTTCCAAATTGCATAACCATGTATCAGCTTTGAATGGATCGGTTCTCCCAGAATATGGTTTTGTACCCATATTCTTCACCGTTATTACCATTTGAAGGAAGTCTGGCTGAGCTGGTTATCGTTGTTCTCTCACCACTTGTTGTTGGTTCATTCGTTCTAACATGTGGTAAATAAGATCCCTGGTAGGATCATTTACCGGGGTAGGATTAAGAGGTTGTTGCACAGGTTGCAGAGCAGGAGGGGTTTCTAATACATGAAAATGAGCATTGCTTGTCTCTCTCTGATTTCTAAGATGATAGTTCTGTACTCCTTGAACAATTCGTCCAACATCATTTTCTCTTGATACATACATCTGCATCGATACACAAGGTTAGACTTAACCCATCCTATTTAACTAAACACAAGACTACAAGCTTATCTTATTTGCCTTTTGCGACTCTATCATTACTCGATAAAACATTTAAAAATAAGTTTTAATGAGCATGATCAGAACCATGCTCTGATACCATATACAATATATACATATGCTTCACGCGTTGGCTTGGGGTGCGTGTTGATGCAAGGTGATAAAGTTATTGCTTATGCATCACAACAGTTGAGGAAACACAAAGAAAATTATCATACACACGACCTAGAAATGGCTGCAGTTGTATTTGCACTTAGGATATGGCGGTCATACCTATATGGTGCAACGGTTCTCTTATTCACAGATCACCAGAGTCTCAAGTATTTATTCACACAACCAGAATTAAATTTGAGACAAAGAAGATGGATGAAATTTGTAGTGGATTACGACCTCAAGATTATTTACCATCCCGTGAAGGCAAATGTGGTAGCCGATGCATTAAGTCGACGGAAGGCGGATGTAAGTATTACCAAGGATTTGACATCCTTGGTGGAGCGATTAAAATATGTTAAGCTTGTAGCACTAGAAGGAGAATCCAACGAACCATTGGGCTTGCAAGCTATAAATCAAGCAAATCTTCTTCAAAGAATCCGTGAAGAACAAAGAAGGGACCCCAGTTTAAAGAAGGTTTTTGAAGAGTTAAGTGGTAGGGACGATCAAAATTTAAGTGGATATCATGTTGCCTCGGATGGAATATTACTATTACTAGGGCGAATAACCGTATTGCAAAGGCAAGGATTACGAGACGAAATTTTAAAGATGGCGCATCATTCCAAGCTGAGCATCCATCCAGGGAGTACAAAAATGTACTAGGATATCCGTCGATACTATCACTGGCCGGGGATGAAGAGAGCAGTTGGTCAGCATGTGGCCCAGTGTCAAATTTATCAACTGGTCAAAGCCGAACATCAAGTACCAGGAGGACTACTTCAGAATATGCCAATCCCATAATGGAAATGGGGTGGGGTAGCTATGGATATGATTTCAAGATTTCCAATAGAACCGGTAAAAGGTCACGATGCAGCCTTCGTAGTAGTTGATCGACTAACCAAGAGTGCATATTTCATGGCAATCAAGTTTGGCGATGGCGGACAGATTTGGACAGAGCAATATATTAAGGAGATTGTCAGACTTCATGGAGTTCCTACAAGTATTATTTTTGATCGGGATCCAAGGCTTACATCGCAGCTTTGGACAACTTTTCAGGAATGTTTAGGAATACAATTACACATGAGTTCGGCGTATCATCCAGAGATGAACGGGCAAAGTGAGAGAACCATCCGAACACTGCAAGATATGCTACAGTTATGTGTTTTGGATTGGGAAGGATTGTGGGAGCAATACCTACATTTTGTGGAATTCTCCTACAACAATAGTTATAACACTAGCATTGGAATGTCATTGTACGAACCTCTATATGGATGGCCATGCAGAACTCCATTATGTTGGCCAGAGATAAGAGAAAGTCAGCTGTATGGACCTGAATTAGTCCAAGAATTTATCGAAAAAGATAAGAATAACTTGAGAAAACATGAGGAGGGCTCAAGATCGCCTAAAGAAGTATGTTGATCAAGGAAGGAGGGAGTTGGTCTTTGGGGTTGGAAATATGGTTTACTTAAAGGTGGTTGCAACAAAAGGAAAAGATCGTTTTGCGAAGCCTAGTAAGTTAGCCAAAAGATATCAGGGACCTTATCAAATTATGAAACAGGTGGGAGAGGTGGCTTACGAGTTAGACATACCAAAGACTTTAAAAATTTATCCCATCGTGCATGTTTCTATGCTCCGAAAACATATTTCTCATCCGGATGTACCAACTCCAGGAACCCGTAACATGCCGGATGGTCCCATAAAAGTCAAAGAGAAATGTATTCGAAGAATAAGGAATCAACTGACTTCCCAACTTAAAGTTCTATGGTGGAAAAACAATAGTGTATAAGAAACATGGGAAGACGAAGCAAAGTTTCGGGCACAATATCCCGAAATGTTCAAAGAAACACCGATGGTGGACGAGGCAAGACCCTCTAGGTCATAAAAAATTCGGGACGAATTCTAGTAAGGGGGGGGGGGGAGGGAGAATGTTATGATCCTGCTAGTGCCTAAGCCGAAACGGAACGGTCTTAATTTTCCGAAGTAGCGGCTTTGACAAAATTTGACTTGGAATGGGTAAAGAAAGAACTTTGAAAGGTTTGGCTCAAGAAATATTTAAGAATGGTCGAGGAAAATTAACTTTGTAATGAGAAAAATGTATAAGACCCGATCCTTGTACTGCAAGATTAGAAGCAAGAACACGGTACATGTTCCCCGGAGACTAATGGGACAGTTTGGTACGGATTACATACCACAGTACAAGCGGCCTTGGATAAATCATGTACCGCGGGTCGAGACCGCCCGAGGCTAGCATAAGGCCGACCCGGGGAAATACTGAGTCGCGACTGGGACAAACCCGCAGCTGACCTTAAGCCACGTCAGAGTTCCAATAGCTCGACACGTGCCCGACCCAAAATGAACCATGTCGGTGCATGAGTCGGAACTGACATGTGTCTGACACATGTCAGCGCCAGGGCACTGTTGCGGTATGGACACGTGGCTGCTTGGCGACAGGTGTCAGGCCCCCCGCCACCTCCTGCTCTGATTACCGGTTATAAATAGCTCCTCCCCTGTTTATTCTATTCCCATCAGAACCTCTCCCAAAACTCATTATTTCACCCTTTGATCGAAAATTGCCTTAGAAATCTCTGTCCTTTTGATCTTAAACTGTTCTTACAGTTATTATCAAGTATAGCGAGTTGGAAGAATATTCTAAGGTAAGATCTAACATTCTTCCTTAGTTTTCCTTAGAATATGCTGGGGAAAATGATGTTAAGGTAGTATTGCCTTAGCTTCAGCTTCGATCAAATCCAAGAGAAGGAATCCGATTCGTGAAGCTTTTCTAAGGAAAACCTCGTTTAAATATGCGAGTCTCGGTAAAATGCGTATTGTTTCATTATCATTCTAGTGTAGGATGAATGAGCATTTCTTTAATATACTCTTGAGGTTCTTATCATCATTTATTATTATTGTTAAGTATGGAATATAGTTTGAGGGTTACCTATTATTGCTGTTGTGTGGTTATGGCAGTTGCTGGATCGATTGATGGTTGTTATGCATTAGATTATCAGATATGTGGCATGTGTAGGATTCATGTTGCATTTAAACTAATGTTGATATAATGGGTGCATTATGTATCGGATTCATGATACAGCTAACGGTCCTTCGTTCTTGATGAAAGACATGCGGTTCATGCCATGGCCGATTCTCGGGTTGCTCCCATGAGCCGTGATACACGATGGTGTATTTGAGTCGTTAGAGCATACGACTCGAGGGAATTATTTGACTTTGTGTCATACTTTTCTAGTGGTGCCGGGAATAATGGGGGAGCCGCGAGGCCTTGATGGAATTAAAAACTAGTTGCATTGCATGTTATTGTTTTCATTGATTATTGAATGCTTTGGCGTATCTTTATTGTGTGTGATTATTATTTTGGGTTTTGGGTGAGAACGCTATATCCGTTAGAGGAACCCTGACTCACTAAGTAATTCTAGATTACTCATGACTCAACTTGTTTTGCACGTGAGCCTAGCGGATAGACCTCGGGAAATCACACAAGACTTAGGAGAAATCAGCGATAGTTTTATGTTGCCTCTTTGTAACATATTACTGTTTACAATAGTGTAACTCATTTTGAGCACATGGGCTCGTGCCGGCTTTAAAGTTTCCTAGGATGTACATTTGAAACTGAAGTATATATTAAATGGAAGTATTTTGGTATGTATTTAAGTTTCAAATGATATTGGTCTTGTCCGGACCAAAACAACCATTTTGGCTTGGTTCGGGTTGCAAAGCCTTAGGATCAGGTCAGTTCGGGTAAACCGTTCCATGGATAGTTGGTTCAGGGTCTCTTGATTCGTTTTGAGACTTAAGACCGTTCTTGGAGCGGTATGTGGCATTTCCGGTCAAAGGTCGTTGACCGATGATCATACGCCAAAATTTCAGCCCATCATATCAAGAACCACGTAAAGCAAAAAAAAATGTTGAATTTAGTTCATCTCAGATGAATTTGAACTTTCCTTGAATGGCCTAAGTGATATATATATGTCTTATCTCGATGTCGTAATCCTTGTTGATCTAGTAGAATCAAAAAGAAATAATAGAACAAGGAAATAAAAGGACCATGATCGATGGAGTATGATAAGTATAACAAGAATTAAATATTGCTTTTCTTGTTTAATATTATATGAAAAGCTATGCCTCCTAATTTTTTGCACTTAGTTTATATTGCTATTATATTTATCATGTTTATTTGAATTTCGAATTCAGAAGAAAATAAATTTTTATAAGAATTTATCAGGCACATGTCAATATAATATTGGACAGTGTAAATGCTCAAGAAAAGCATATAGCTAAGATATGCTTGTGTGTAATCATGCATACAAAGAAAATAGATGGCAAAGTTAATAAACTTGAACCTTATTAATTTGTTTAAAATATGTTTTGGTAGTAAACCAGAAGTTTTATTACTTGGTAAAAGAATTTATGACTGTCATGCCATCTCGATTAATCAATGATATTAAGGATCATTGGAAAAATTAATGTGAAAACCAGAAGTTTTTCACGTAGCATGTATTAAGCAAAAATAAGACCATTATAAGAGATATATAGATGAGTCACCGTTTTTGGTATATAAAACTCATTTAATATTGTGGTTGAGTTTTTTAATCTCCAAAATGACATCCTGAGTAGAATCAAACTAAAAGGGAGATTGAGTTTAGATAAATGGGTCAAAAGATCCATTATCTTGAAAGGGTGTATTATGAATCCCGAAATAAATGTTTAAAGGATCTGGTATAAAATACATGATCCAAGATGGGTATGTCGATCCTAAAATGGGATTTAGTGCGAGATGGATAGACAAAGAGTGTCATCATCTCGAGGGGGAGAGAGAATTAAAGAATCCCACACCGACAAGTAAGTTGGTAATTTTGGTGAGTGTACATCCCAAGTATGATAATCTTGCTAAATTAACATCCTAAAGTTTATCACTTACTATATGTCGAGATAAATAGAACATAATGAGATTATGTTCATATTCAAAACAAAAAAAAAAACGGATGACCTGTAATTGTGAAATTTAATCTCTATGATTTGACATAGAACATGCAGTCAGCCATGTAGTATATTTAAGCCATCAAGAAGAGATGTGTTTATTGTATGATTTGCAATCATTTTGATAAGAATTTTTCGTCAGAAAATTGTTGAGTAGTTGGTATCCTTGAACAAGTTAATGTGAACCTGAAGTTCAAAAGTTCAAAGCATCGCTACTATATAGCAAATCAAAAGCTGAAGGATGAGATTTCAAGAAAAGAATTATCATAGATTCTCATAAGTACAAACTTGAAAGTTTAAAGGATAATTCATATAATAAAAAAGAGGAAATCTCATATTCCAGCAAAAATGCTCAAAGAAGAATAGATGTCTTGGAAGGAGAATTTATTAAGTCTATAACACGTAAAAGACGTGATAGACTAATTTGGTTCCAAAAAATAAAGAAAATCCTCGAAAAGAAATTAGAGCAAATTAAATGGAGGATTAAACTCTAAAAGAGAGTAAAGAGACATGGTTAACAATGAAATCAGGTAACTGAAAGAAATCATTGAGAATGATTTAGAGATCTCGATTAACCATGTTAAAAGAGGGAACTAAAGAGAAAATCTATGTCGACACATTAATAATAAAGCGCGTGAAATTATTAATGAGGATCATAACACCGCTCTGAGGATGACCGAAGAGAGAAAAGTATTGGCTAATACGTTAAAAGAGGCAATCAAGTCTTTGTTATTCGTTTGAAGAACGAGAGATGTTTGGACCATTAGTCCGCACATCAAGATGATTTGTCCATAAAGCGGAATGGACCAAATGACTTGGATTGCGATCAATATTTATAATCCTAGAAAGATTAATGATATCATTATTATGTTCCCGGGAACTCTACGTGATTGAAACTCTTAAAGAGTTATCGCAATTAGTATAATGAAAATAATTTGGAATTGAAAACCTTGAAGGAAAACAATTTCCTCATGTATTCCAAAATTGAACATATAATGAGAAATGTCTAGAGGACATAAGTGAAAATAGTGTAGATGAACCCGAAACAGAGAAACGTCCACAAGATGTCTAGAAAATTTTAAGATATCCATCAGCTACGCCCAAAGTGGAAAATTATGGGGTAGAAATGATAATAATATACGTGGCTGTACTCTTTTCTCCTATCATGGTTTTTGTCCTATTGGATTTTTCCATGAAAATGTTTTTAACGAGACATCATAGAACACGCAAAAACTCTCAAAAGAATGGTATATATTATCGGAATGCATCTCGTAAGGATGATATTTCCAGGGGGAGAAATATGATGATGAGCGTGGTTGAA
The DNA here is from genome assembly GCA_963576765.1 of Draba incana. NCBI lineage: Eukaryota > Viridiplantae > Streptophyta > Magnoliopsida > Brassicales > Brassicaceae > Draba > Draba incana. The sequence goes on from OY755202.1 coordinate 24,582,019, forward strand.
CTCTTTTTCCCTTATTATGGTTTTAATCTCATTGGATTTTCCATGACGAGGTTTTTAACGAGACAACCAAGAACACACCAAAGATAGACATCTAAAAGGAATGTTATAATCTTAATAAGAAAGGTCTATCAATCTTCCAAAAGCTTTGTCATATATTGATGAAACCAAGACGAGCGAAGAGAATGATCAAAGTGAATCGCTCTATGGAGTCTAAGAAGAAACAAGACTTATTTGAGGAGGAGATTGCATCTACCATTTTCGAGGGAGTGATTGCACTCTTTTCCCTGTCATGGTTTTTCCCCACTGGATTTTTTTATAGAAGGTTTTTAACGAGGCAACCTGAGACCGAACATATCAAAGATGATGAATACTCAAGGGAGAGTGTTAAGAATAAAAGAGTGATTATTCATCATCTCTCACACTAAGCTTGCCCATCTAATCTCCAAGTCCCACTTTCATATATTAGCCACAAGCTTTGCCACTAATCCATTTTGCACATAGCCATGTATCATTAGTATAGCTAATTCTACTTCTATATATATGAGAATGGGAAGCAAATGTAAGTAAAACGTAAGGTTAATAATATGAAGAAGAAACACATATTTAAGTGGTGGTACCGGGTTTGGCACTCTCTACCAGACCGGACTTAAGATTAAACCGAACCTGGTATCCGACAGGCGACGACAAGTTGGGCCTCAAACCAAGATAGCAAGCCCATTATGGAGACCGGAGCCTCTATTTCGGTGAGGTTACCGACCTAGGATTACTTATAGAATAAGTAGGAAATATATGAGAATATTGCCTAACTCTACTCAGTTAGGATATTTTCATATATTTCTAGGGTTTATTCTCTACGATAGTCTAAGTATAAATATGTAACTCATTTTGCCCTAAAGGGGATCCGCGGCTAGCTGAATAATACACATCTCTTTGAAACACTCTTAAATTCTCTTAGCTTTTCTTGTTATTTTTCCCTTCAGATCTAAAACCCTACATATTTGGGGATACTAAGTTCGTTCTCGCAAACCCAGTACTTCTAATTGGCGCCCACTGTGGGGCTGTAGATTTGTTGGGCGCAAAATTTAACAAAAAAGAATCAACTAAACGACCGCCAAAGCACCGTGATGACGTTTATGATCATGGGAGGAACGAGCGAAGAATGAGTCAACGTCAGATCTATCCGAAAGGAGGATAGGCGGACACGGCCAACAAGGAGGTACCCGGCCCCACAATGATCCTCTAGTCATCAAAATCATTGTAGACGATTGTGAGGTCAACCGAACGCTAGTCGACACAGGAAGCTCGGTAAACCTCATTTACCAGAGCACCCTCCGAGAAATGAAGATCGACGAAGGAAGATTACGGCGGGATCCTCAACCCCTAACAAGATTCGCCAACCAGACGACCACTACGATTGGAAGTGTCAAACTCCTAGTCCGTATCTCATGCATCACACAACTAATCGAATTCGCGGTAATCGACACCGCCTCCGTATGCAACGTCATCTTGGGAACACCTTGGCTATACGTCATGAAAGTTGTGGCATCTCTCTATCACCAATGCTTGAAACTACCAACCGATCGAGGGACGTATACCTTACGAGGGAGCTAGGCAGAGTCGAGGAATTGTTTCCTTTTAGAAAGAAAGCAGAGGAGCATAGCGGAACTGGCCCTCCAGATATCTGAACAAACAGAGGAAATGGATAAGCGACCACCGACGAAAGCTAAGAAGGTGACCGCTGGAAAGATGACCATGCAGGTCATACTCGACCTCGAAAGACCCAAACGATGCATTGGAATCGGTACCGACCTCAGCGACTCGACCCGAGACCAACTAGTAAACTTGCTCCGACAGAACGCTTTGACCTTTGCCTGGTAGTAGAGGACATGAAGGGGATCGATCCGAAGATTATCTGTCACAAACTCAACGTTGATCCGTCTCACCGACCCATCAAACAAAAAAAGAAGGAAGCTAGGACCGGAATGATCTAGGGCCGTCAACAACGAAGTAGAAAGGTTGCTCGGGGTAGGGTCGATAACCGAAGTGAAATATCCCGACTGTCTTACAAACCCCATCGTAGTAAAGAAAAAAACGGAAAGTGGAGAGTCTGTGTCGATTTAACCGATATAAACAAAGCCTACCCAAAAGACAGCTTTCCTCTCCCTCATATCGACAGATTGGTCGAAGCAACCGCCGGGAACAAATTACTATCCTTCATGGACGCCTTCTCTGGGTACAATCAGAACATGATGCACCCGGATGACAGGGAAAAGATGGTCTTCATCACTGACAGAGGTATCTACTACTACAAGGTCATGCCATTGGGTCTCAAAAACGCTGGCGCGACATATCAACGCTTGGTAAATCGAATGTTTGTTGATCAGCTCGGTCAGTCAATGGAGGTTTACAATGACGACATGCTCGTGAAGTCGGCGAACGCCGAAGATCACATCCAGCACCTTAGCAAATGCTTCGATATGCTCAACCTCTACGGCATAAAATTGAATCCTCAAAAGTGCACCTTCGCGGTCACCTCGGGAGAATTCCTCGGATACATCGTGACATAGCGCGTTATCAAAGCTAATCCGAGGCACATCTCTGCCGTCCTGGATCTACCATCACCGCAAACTCGGAAGGAAGTCCAAAACCTAAAAGGACGGATCGCCGCTCTCAATCGTTTCATATCACGATCGACAGACAAAAGTCTGCTGATAAGCTTAAATTAGACCTAGAGCTAAACTCTCTCAAATTAAGAGATCAGTTATAGTACTTTAGGATCGAATCCACAGGGAATCAAATAAACACAATAGATTAAGACTTTCAGATTAAACTAGGCAGGATGATGATTAAAAGCAAGTAAACAAAACAAGTAAATCGGTTGTAAAAATCAATAAAAGAAAAGCTAGGCACAGGGAAATCGCAGGTGAATCAGATGTGCAGATGATAAATAAAAGATAGGATTATGATGCACAGTTCTTAAACATGAACACAAATGTAAAATCAATCAACTTTCGCTGCAGAGATTATCTAAATTTAAATCATAGAAAACCAAATTTCTTTGCGAATCCTAACAATCTAAACAAGCATTAAAGTTCAAGTTCAATTGTTCACAAAACCCTAAACCAAATTTCTTTGTGAAAAAGAATTTTGCTCATCAAAGTCTTGATCAAGTAATTAATAAAACTGTCATTTCTATTAATTATCCTAAGATCAGATTTCAGGTCATGAATCTAAAATCAGCAATAATCACAAGACAAGATGAATAACATTCGAAAGATATTAATCCTATGCAATTCAGATCAGATCTAGCAAATCATCAAACACCTTTGAATAACCCTAACCTAAAATGGAAACTACTCAGACATAATCAAAGAAGAAAACATTACTTTTATTGATAGATATCTCTTAGACTAAGTAAAATAAAGCATAAGCCTAAACAATGGCTGCGAAAACGTATTTATAGAGTACATAAACCGTCATTAACATAATTGTAAACATCTGGAACTTTCGGGCTTTGAACGGACATCTTCGATTTTGTGCTTTTGACTTGGTCGAGCAGGGTGTCGATCGACACCCAGAGGTGGTGTCGATCGACACCATCTTCAGATTTCGACTCTTCACTTCGATCTTCGCCACTTCATTCCGCAATGCTCCAAAACTTCCAGTAAACATCAATTATGCCTCTAACGTCTAAGTACCTGTAAAGACTCTAAAACTTACTAGAAAACACCATAAAGACTCTAAATATTGGACTTATATCATGGTCTAAACTGGGTAAAAACCATGATATATCAACTCCCCCAGACTTAGCTTTTTGCAAAACAGTGTACTCACTCCTTTAGGAACCACATACCTGGCAAAGCTAATCCAACGATACTTCGATGTTTCCCTAGAAGTATAGCAGTCCTCCAGATTGATTCCAAACTCCTTAGAGAAACTCAGACTTTCAGTCGCAAACCCCTTTAGTTAATTAGGTGCGGTCTCATCGAGGGAATATCGATCGCTGGACCTTCTAGATTCTTTCGCTTCCTTGAACACTTTCTTGCGTTTCACCCTCTCTCTTCCCTCCGAAACTGTATCCAATTAAGGATATCATAGAGATGCATTGCCCATTTTTGAACTTTTTGATTCAGGATTTTTCTGATTTTCGGACTTGCACTTTTCTGCTTGAACTACACTTTTCTGTAGACTTTTTTATTAGATCCTTGGCGTCTCTATGACTTCACTAGATCAACGCTCACTACTATTGTTCTTGTAGAGACAGGGTCATGAGGCTTTTGATTTTTTTGATCTAGGACAGTTGAATTCATCATTTGGGAAGAAGTTTCAAGAGTGTTCTGTCCTCGCTTTCAAGTGTTTGGAAGCTGAATCAAGTCTTGCGATTTCCAACGCCCAAGACAAGAAATTAGAGATTCATTAGGGCGGGGTCTGCAACGTCTTTCTGGCGTTCTCCAGAAATCTGAACTCGCTCCGTTAAACCGATCCACTCCCAGTTACCCACCTTGTAAAACCAATTAAACTCGCACTGTAATGGTTCTTGAGTGTTGTTCAAAGCAAGTAGAAAGAGGAGTTTTGACCCGAATCAAACAATTTTTTTTTTGAAAAACACCATAAAACTCAAAAGAAAACACAATGTTAGCAACTACCTCCCCCAGACTTAAACAACAGTGTCCCCAGTGTTATTAAGCCTGAAGAAGGTGAATAAAATAGATAGAAAACGAAATAGACGGAAAAACGAATGAATTTGTTACCTGTTGAGGGTGGTGTCGATCGACACTGACAAGGGTGTCGATCGACACCCTTGATTTTGGTTCGATCGACCAGATGGTCGATCCACTGTTCATCCGCTTTTTTTTTAAAAAAAAAAAAAAAATCAAAGAAACCTTAAACACTTAAACTAAACTGAAAGTTAGTAATAAAGAAAAATTTAAAACAAAAATAAAATACTTACTAGTGGGTTGTCTCCCACTCAACGCTTGTTTTTAGTAACTAGATTTCTGAAGTGGACACGGAACTTCTTCCAAAGAGTCTTCCCCATAAACTTAGGTTTCTTCTTACCTCTTTTCCAATCCGAAACTAAACCACATAGTTGCTTTCCTGCTTGAGTCTTGAACTTCTTTCGGATAATCTCAATGTGCACGATCTCCCAATTAAAACGTTGCTAAAAAAACAAAAACAATTATTTTACGTAATAATTGTACTCAATATAAATTTATATATAGTTTAAAACTTACTGCAAATGACTTAAACCAACGCCGTTGCACTTCGAGTGGGGTGTGAGTCATATTGTAATACAAACCTTTGAAATCCGCCTCCATGATCTCCCTGATTTGTCCTGCAACTGTGTGATTTAAGTGGAACCTGCGAATCAAATGGTTAAAATACATATAGGAATAGAAGATACTAATGTCTCGGTAAAACACAATACGATCTTTAATTACCATGCACCACTTTCTGCTTGTAGATTGTCAGAAGGAGGCACCAGCTTTAACATGTTGTGCCTGCCTGGGATTAGAAGCAAATCCTCAAGAGTCATCCGAGATAAAACGTTGTCTGATGACTCAGTCTATGGAACACTATCATCATCGCTTGATTCACTCGCTGTGTGAGTCGTTGAGGAGGAAACGGGTGCTGAATCGGCTGTGGAAGCAACACCAGTACGAGGGGTTGCTGCATTTGGTGTCGGGGGACAACCTGTAGGCCGAGGTACAAAACGAGCACCCGACACTACAGATGGTACTCCACCTTTTCATATAGATCAATGTTTATAGACAAGTATCATACGTTAGAAATTAGATTGTTTTCTTATAATTTGAGGTTTAGGGTAAAGATTTGGGGTTTAGGGAATCAAAGTATCGTTAAAGCGAGGCTAATTAGCGACAAAATAACGACAATATTACAGATTAATGTCGCTAATTCAACGCTAATTAACAAGATATTAGCGACGTTTATATATTGATATGTCATCGTGAGACTCATAAGTCATGAATAATAGATAAGTATGTCCCTTGTTTGTTTACTTATTGGGCTGTTAAGCCCATTCGCTTTAACTTATTTCTTCTTCTTCTTGGTAAACGTATTTCTTCTTCTTGTTCCTCTCTGTTCTTTAAATAACATGATTTTCAGATTTAGCAGAGGCAAATTAAGAAGTTTATTACAATTTGAGAAGTAAATCATAACCCAAGAACACAAGTTGTTTTAGGATTTAGTACTCCACTCTGTTATTTGCGAACTCAAAGTTAAAGAGAAACAAAGACTTTATTAAATGACCATGGATTCATTCCACTCTACTCAGCTACCGCATCACAAACTTATTCGGATTCAGAGGAACATTCTTCTAAATCATCATCTTCTTCTCCAGAATCTTCCCAAAGGTTTTCGAAATCTTGGTCTTCCAAACCAACTAACATCGTCTCTTCCACAATCAGAGCAATTGGAAGAATTTCTTGGATGGTACCTTGCTGCATAGGGGGATCTTCCTCTGAAACTCCTTCTACTCTTCCTCTAGGATTGATTTTAATGACAGTTAACCATTGATCTGATTTCTTCTTCACTCGAGGGTAAGGAATGTAACACACTTGATATGCTTGAGATGCGAGAATAAATGGGTCGTATTTTTCATATCGGCGGGTAGAGTTAACGTCAATAACTCCTAGATTATTCTTACGTGTTCCGCGTCCGAGAACAGGGTCATACCACTCACACCTAAAAAGAACACATTTCATATTAACGAGCCCAACGTATGTTACTTCAATGATTTCTTCGATTATGCCATAGAAGTCTGATGAGTCCCCTTTGACGCTTACTCCGTAGTTGACGGTCGATTTTCCTCTTCCATGGTTGACTGTGTTAAATGCAAACCCACAAGTGAAATATGTTGGAGAACTTCTAACTTGCAGTTGCGGCCCCTCTACCAACTCTTCAAACCACGTTGAAAATGCTCCCGAACAAACTTTTTCAACCTGAAAAAAGTATTTTTGTGAGAAAATCATAACTAATTATGTATATCATCCCCAAGAATGTATTCACTTACATAGTATTTTAACCACCCAGCGAAATCTGTATCTTTTAAGTTCTCCACTTGATCATTAGACAAGTATGGGTACGCTGCTTGAAGTTCCTCAACAAAGCAGTTGTGAGTAATGAAATTTTAAAACTATTAACGTATGGAAATTTAAAACATTGATCTATATGAAGTATTCATAGGATTATAAATTAAATTCGCTTAAACCTCTCATATGGAAGAACAACATCACAATTCTTCAAGATATATGTATGGGCGTGGTGTTGATCTTCTAGACTGAGCCATGCGTCCTTTGTTTTACTACTTAACCTTCCTACCTGCATAAATATATCTGGGACACCATCAATTGGATATTTTGGTTTCTCTCCTCCATCGTCGTAACGTTTAGGCTTCCTAGCTTTCGTCTATACTTGAGGTGGGAAGTAGTAGGATGAAAAATGTGATGTTTCTTCATTTAAGCTCTGAGCGATAATTGATCCCTCAACTCTACTTCGGTTTTTTACCTTCCGTTTAAATTGAAACATGGACCGCTCGAACGGATACATCCAACGATATTGTACAAGCCCTCCAAGCAGTGCCTCTCGAGGAAGATGGATCGCAAGATGCTCCATAACATCAAAAAATGATGGAGGAAATATTTTCTCCAAATCGCATAATAATACAGGGATGTTATCATCCAATTGTTGTATCCCCTCTATGGTAAGCGTTCGAGTGCACAAGCCTCGGAAAAATGCTCCAATACCTGACCAATGTTTTCACTTTCTCATCAATATATAAATTAAAACCTCTATGAATCAATTCATAATAATTATTTATTAAAAAAGTTACAAGCTTTATTTAGATACCTGCAATCACCGCCTGGACATTTTGTGGAAGAATCTCAGCAAATGCGAATGGGAGTAAGCGCTCCATGAAAACATGACAATCATGTCTTTTCATTCCAATGAATTTTTGACCTTTCAGATCAACACAATTAGAGAGATTGGATGCGTATCCATCATAAAATTTCACGACAATTTTTATCCACTCAAATATCTTCTTCTTTGCTTCTGTAGATAGCATATAAATGAGAATATGAGTCTTCCCATATTCTGGAATATGTAGCTCTGGCCGACAGCAATGGAGAGGAATATCTAATCTTGATTTATGATTATCTTTCAATCTGCCTTTAACATTGAACAATGTATTCATTATGTTGTCGAAAAAGTTTTTTTCTATATGCATCACATCAAGATTATGCCTTAACATGTGATCTTTCCAGTAAGGTAGAGTCCAAAAGATACTCTTCTTATGCCAATGGTGCAAAGATCCATACGCATTCCCTCCAGTATCTCCTTTTCCTCCACAATCAATAGTCTCCTTCACACCAAATTGGTTCATCTGCTCGAGCATATACTCACCATCCAACACTGGAGGGGGACCCGATCTAACCACTCGATCTTTCCTAAACAAAGTCTTGCTTTTACGATACATATGTCTTTTAGGTAAAAATTGTCGATGGCAATCAAACCAACAAGTTTTTCGCCCGTTCTTCAATTGAAATGCGTCAGTACTTCCTTGACAATGTGGACAAGATAACTTCCCGTGTGTAGTCCACCCAGATAACATACCATATGCTGGAAAGTCACTTATCGTCCACATTAGTACTGCACGCATGGTAAAACTTTCTTGCTGGGATATATCAAATGTACGAACCCCATGATACCACAACTCTTTTAACTCATGTATTAACGGCTGCAAAAAAAACATCTAAAGATCGACCTGGATGCTCCGGACCAGGAACTAGGATTGACAAGAATAAGAATTCTCGTTTCATGCACAAAGTAGGTGGAAGATTGTACGGAGTCAAGATAACTGGCCATAAAGAGTAGTTTTGCCTAGTTTTTCCAAATGGATTAAATCCATCTGTACATAAACCAAGGTAGACATTCCGCCGCTCCGAAGAAAAGTCAGGATATATCGAATGGAAGTGTTTCCAAGCTTCCGCATCAGATGGGTGCGATATTTTTCCATTGGTAGAGTGCTCTGCATGCCATCTCATAGCTCCTGCAGTGTTTTCAGACTGATATAATCTTTGCAACCTGTCAGTGATCGGTAAATACCACATCCGCTTGTACGGAACTCTAGTTCGTCCTGTCGTAGATTGAAATCTGTCCTTTTTACAAAATCGACAATCCTCCCATTTTGCATCACCTTTCCAAAAATCATACAATTGTTAATGCATACATCGATCGTCTCAGATGGTACGCCAAGCCCCGATACCATCTTTTGTACTTCGTAGTACGTCTCAGGAGCTAGATTGTCTTCTGGCAAGTATTCTTTGACTAGTTGCGACCAAGCATCAACACAACCTTCTTGCATATTATAATCTGTTTTAATATTCATCATCCTAGCAGACAATGACAATGCAGAATGACCCTCTCTACAACCATTATAGATTGGACAATTAACAACATCTAACATTTCATAAAAACCTCTTGTATCTACGTTTCGTTCTTCCGTCCCGTTTTCTACATCAACTGACCCATGATATGCATCAGTCACCATATCAGCAAATCTATTCCCCCTATCCGTATATCCATGATTATAACCACCAGTACTATAACTAGGTTCGTTCTGATAATCATCTACACGTCTATTACCGCTACTTGGTGGATCAATAAAATCTTCTCCGTGTGAAAACCAAACAAAGTAATTAGGTGTAAAGCCATTACGATATAAATGTCTCCCAACCGTTCGATGGCTACCATTTCTACATTTAATACAAGGACAAGCAAGGTACCTGGTTTCGATGCACGTCTCTTGGTTAGTTGCAAAATTCATAAAATCTTGCAATCCGAGCTTGAATTCATTCGTTATCTTGCCCGTCTCTGGATTGATTCGCGAATACATCCATTGTCGAGATTGAAAAACATTTGCTCTAGAAAAAGACATTTCGGTTTTTATTTTATTTTTTTGATTTCACTCTTTTTCATCTCACGACTCACGCCTCCCTGTTTTTAATTTGATTTTTCTGGTTTTAATTTCATTGTAGAAGAAGACATCTCACGACTCTGTTTTTATAAAGAAAAACTTTTCTCAGTAAGGACACATTAACGACATTATAAGGACAACATAACGACATTTTAAGGACACAATTGAGACATGTGGTGTTGTCTTTATTAGTTACATGTTCGTTAGGTGAAAAGTAGTTACAAACGTGTTTCTTTGTATGTCGGCAATATTCACGACGCTTGGAAGTGTCGTTCTTGTGTCGCTATATAGCGACATAAAATATGTCGTTAATTTAACGACAACATAACCACATATATTTCAATAGTGACGTTGTTGTGTTGTTAATATGACATTAGTTAACGACAACGTCGGATGTCGTTAAATAACGACGGATTTACGACGATGATAAAAAATGTCTTACATATGTCCTTAAGTTGACCTTACTTAAGGACAACAATGTGATGTCCTTAATTTTTGTCCTTAATCAAATGTTTTCTTGTAGTTTCTTTTCTTTCAAAATTGTTATTTATCAAATTCATACTTTAGAAAACGTATTCTATGATGTTTCTTAGAACTCCTGATTCTGAAAATATTTTCAAAACGGAAAACCGACATCAGATGAAGCTACCGAGTGAGTGGGCTATTCGACAACTACACTTATCCTGGAAAATTAGTTGCGTGGTAAAACCCGGATTACCTCATGGTTATCAAAAGAAAGAAAACATCGGATGAAGTTTTCATGCAAAATTTCCTTAGTTTTATGATTTTGCTTAACTTAGATTTTGCTGCAACGATCGAGCTCAAGTAATGGGCCTGTAAGAAGTTGGCGGAAGCATATTCCTAAGTTTGACAGCATCTCTCCACAGTTCTTTTCTCTAAATAATGAACATTTTTAAATTACCGAAAATGCAAATTAAAAAAAAAAAAAAAAAAAGGAAAGAGGAAGAGGCGGTTTATAATGGAAGCAAACTCTAGAAAGGGCAAATAGAAACTCATCGGAGAAGAGAAGAGAAGAGAAAGAAAAAGAGAAAGAGAAGTCTCTTCCCTGAATCTCAGAAGCCGTACAGTCGTCTCTAAGCGTTAGTTTTTCTCGGGTAGAGAGAAAGCGAAAGCAAAACCCTAATAATTGATGGGTAACAAGAGGTTAAGGTTCGAAAATGCAGGGAAGCAGCCAACTTCCGTCGAAGCTACTAGGATTTGGGCTTCCAAGGTCATCGACGACTTTCGAGCCTCCGGGAACGAAGGTGACTAACTCTACTTTCGCCGTAATCGAGAATCAAATCTTCTTTGGATTCTAATTTTTTGTCACCGGAATTGATGATCTATGCAAAAAAAAGTATTTGAGCCTGACATTTGATTAGAATAACCTCTAATTGCAATCTCTTACCTTGTTGGATTGAAATGTGCTACTATTGATTCAAGTGTATTGCATTGTGTAGTTTACACGTTTGAGCATAACCTTTCAAATAGCGAACGTGGCGTTATTCATCAGATGTGCCGGAAAATGGGTATTCAATCCAAGAGTTCAGGGTGAGTCTCTTGGCCTTAATTGTACTGTTTAATGTTTTGAAGTATTCATTTTAGAGTCAGTGTAGTTTCTGATTTCTCATGGATACTTATATAGGCGTGGGGATCAAAGGCGTCTTTCGATATTTAAAGGCAGGCATAAAAATGGGAAGAACAAAGAACACAGGGAGAAGTCTAATAAAGAGAAGCTCAAATGTGTGTCGTTTCCGCCGGAGGCAGATGCGATTTTGCAGGACTTGTTTACTCACTACCCACCTTGTGATGGAGATACTGCTGCAACGTCATTTAATAAGTACTCCGGAAACTCGGGTAAACAAAGACAATGGAAAGATGATTTTTTCCGGAAACCAAAGATTAGCAGTGACGAGATCATAGAAAAGGTGGCATCTATGAGTTCCAGACTTAAAAAGGATAAAGCTCTTCAGGAGGTTAGCAATACTTAGCTATTGAGATGTTCTTTTTTCTCAAACTGTTAATATTGATTTTGTATTCAAGTTATAAATCTTGCCAGGTAACGGAAATTGAACGGAAACTGGTTTTATTGATTAATGTTACAGATCTCTAAGCTGCGGGCGAGACTTCCCATCACATCTTTTAGAGATGCAATTACATCTGCAGTAGAATCCAATCAGGTTCGATGAACATTTTTCTTGTATTTCAAAATTTGAGATTTAACTGCTTGTTGTGATTTCTACTGCTTGAAGAAGGGTTAATTATTTATTCTTAATCTATAAATGCAGGTTATTCTCATTTCCGGCGAAACTGGTTGCGGGAAAACTACTCAGGTGTTTGTTACCCCTCCTTTTTTTTGTAGTTCAGTTGAATCACCTCCATAACGTTTTTATTTTGGTGCTCAGATACCTCCTTTGTTAATGTTTTAGGTACCTCAATATCTTTTGGACCATATGTGGTCTAGCAAAAGAGAAACTTGCAAAATTGTTTGCACCCAACCCCGTCGTATCTCAGCCATGTCAGGTTGATATTTTATTCTGATTCAACTACTTATCTTCTATGGTTTATATTGAAATTTCGGATTTGTTCCACATGTATGCTGTATAACCACTTGCTTAATTTTTTTCTTTTCTATTTTGAAGTTTCTGAAAGAATATCATGTGAAAGAGGTGAAGCTATTGGAGACAACATTGGTTACAAGGTAAGAGATCTTTGTAGGTAGAGACTTGCGTTTGTACATAAAATGTAGTTGAATTTGTATATTCTAGACAAGTGCCCCATTGACATTATGCTGCAACCCCAGGTTCGGCTGCAAAGCAAAGGTGGAAGGCACTCATCAGTTGTTTTTTGTACGAATGGCATTCTCCTGAGGGTGCTTGTAGGCGAAGGCTCTGCTAACTGTGTTTCCGACATAACTCACATCATTGTGGTACTTGACATCTTCTTATTTGATCCACTATCATGTGTTTTATATATATGTTGGAGTTCCTCTGACAATTAACTTGAAAAGATAATTATGAAACTGTCAGCTGTCGCATACCTTCCTGTATTTGTTTGTCATCTTAGATTCCCCACTTTGTCCCTTGGCTGTAAGTTTAATTCCATGGGTGTCTGCATTAATCAGTGACTTGGATGTTACTTTGTAGGATGAAATTCATGAAAGGGATTGCTACTCTGATTTCATGTTGGCAATTATAAGGTAGACTTCTTGGCCTTCTCAAATGTTTTCTTTATCAAACTAAGCAATTCTATGTGACTTAAGAAACTGATGCTAAGGCTATTGTACAATTGTTGCCGCACCATAATTTATATGCCAAGAAAAAATACCGTTTGGCATGTATTTATTTTCTCTGGAGCCGCAAGTCATGCAAGAAGATAACTATTTCTTTTTCTTTGGGTGGATGATGGAACTCAATTGAATTTGCAATGCTTTTGTCAATTTGCAGGGACTTGCTTCCATCAAATCCTCATCTTCGTCTGGTTAGTTAAGCTCTATTCTTCTTTGCTTTTCACTTCTATGATACACTTATGACAAGAGAAATAAAGAAGAAGGATTTCCTATACGAACATTTTTTAGTCCAGTAGAAAAGGCAAACGGATATAACATATTAGAAAAGAGATGGGATATGTTTAATATTCTTACACTAGTCTCTTTCCCTCCACTATTAGAAGTTTCAAAGAAATTACTGTGTCAAATGTGTACTGAGACAGGCGAACTCTGCAAAAAAAAAAAGTTTCCATGGCCTAAGAACCTTAGATAGTTGCCTAAGAACCTTAGATAGTTGGATTTGATGACTTGGTAAACGTTTTTGGTATGGCTGTAGTACAGAACCTATTTTGCTGATTGTTTAAAAATTTCTGGACCAACAGATCCTAATGAGTGCTACACTTGATGCTGAGAGATTTTCGGGATATTTTGGAGGTTGTCCGGTTGTCCGTGTCCCTGGATTCACTTACCCAGTTAATTTCTCTTTTTCTCTCTCTTTCTTGAATCTGGTGATTCTCTTTGTGCCCAAGTATAAACTCCTTGGTTCGTGTCTACAGGTGAGAACCTTATATCTGGAAGATGTGCTCTCTATTCTGAAATCAGGTGGAGATAATCATCTAAGTTCTGCCAACTTGAGTGTACCTGGCCACAAGCTTGATTTGACAGATGAAGATAAAATCGCTTTAGATGAAGCAATCATCTTGGCTTGGACAAATGATGAGTTTGATGCCCTCTTAGATCTAGTTTCTTCTAGAGGAAGTCACGAGATCTACAATTATCAGCACTCATCAACCGGGCTAACTCCACTAATGGTTTTTGCTGGAAAGGGTAGGATCAGCGATGTATGCATGCTCCTCTCATTCGCCGCAGACTGGACCTTAAAGTCTAAAGATGGTATGACAGCACTAGAATTGGCGGAAACAGAGAATCAGCTAGAAGCTGCTCAAATAATTAGGGAGCATGCAGAAAATTCCCAGTCTGATTCTCAGCAAGGACAACAGTTACTTGATAAGTACATGGCCACAATCAACCCAGAGCAGGTCGATGTGAGTCTTATTCAGCAGTTAATGAGGAAAATATGTGGTGATTCAGAAGATGGTGCCATTCTTGTTTTTCTACCTGGATGGGATGATATAAATAAAACAAGACAGAAGTTACTCGATAACCCTTTTTTTGCTGATACTACTAAATTTGACATTATATGTCTTCACTCAATGGTTCCAGCAGGGGAACAGAAGAAAGTTTTTAATCGTCCCCCTCGAGGTTGTCGCAAAATTGTGCTTGCGACAAATATTGCTGAATCAGCAGTTACCATCGATGATGTGGTTTATGTGATAGATAGTGGACGAATGAAGGAAAAGAGCTATGATCCTTATAATAATGTTTCAACTCTCCAATCTTCTTGGGTATCAAAAGCAAATGCAAAACAGCGTGAGGGCCGAGCAGGTCGCTGCCAGCCTGGTATTTGTTATCATCTCTATTCTAGTCTTCGGGCAGCCTCTATGCCAGAGTTTAAAGTTCCTGAAATTAAGAGGATGCCAGTTGAAGAACTCTGCTTACAGGTACCACTTTTTCATTTGATTTGTTGTTCATAGTAATTGGCTCTATGAGGTGAACCATTTGTGCGTATGGAGTCTTTTACTGATCATTTCCCTTTGGTAATTTTTTCAGGTTAAGATACTGGATCCAAATTGTAAAACAAATGATTTCCTTCAGAAATTGTTGGACCCGCCTGTTGATCAAAGTATTGCAAACGCCTTGAGCATCCTACAAGACATTGGGGCTCTGACACCTGAGGAAGAGCTGACAGAACTCGGAGAGAAATTTGGTCATCTCCCAGTTCATCCTCTGATTAGCAAAATGCTTTTCTTCGCTGTATTAGTAAACTGTCTGGATCCAGCACTCACCCTGGCATGTGCAGCCGATTACAAGGAACCGTTTACGATGCCTATGTCACCAACTGAAAGGCCGAAAGCTGCTGCTGCAAAACTTGAACTTGCTTCACTTTGTGGAGGTGACAGTGATCATCTAGCGGTTGTTGCTGCCTTTGAGTGCTGGAAAAGTGCAAAAGAAAGAGGTCTTTCGGCAGAGTTTTGCTCTCAGTACTTTGTCTCCCCAAGTGCTATGAAGATGTTGGATCAAATGCGTAGCCAACTTGAGTCGGAACTTAAAAGACACGGGATTATTCCTACCGACATCTCAAGTTGTAGTCAGAACTCACGTGATCCCGGTATACTCCGTGCTGTTCTAGCAGTAGGATTGTATCCTATGGTGGGGAGACTATGCCCAACTATTGGTAATAATCGAAGATCTATTGTAGAGACTGCTAGTGGTGCCAAAGTTCGCGTGCATTCGCTGTCAAACAACTTCAACTTGTCTTCGAGGAAGTATGATGGTTCTTTAGTTGTTTTCGATGAGATCACACGTGGAGATGGAGGCATGCAAATAAGAAATTGTACTGTTGCTCGCGATCTTCCTTTGTTACTGGTCTCAACAGAGATAGCTGTAGCTCCTACGGAGGGCAGTGATGCTGATGATAGTGATGACGAGGAAGAAGAAGAAGAAGATGATGAAATAGAAGAAGGAGAAAATAGTAATGAAGATGGGATCGATACACATAAAACAGAGAGTAGGCGTGGACAGAAAATGATGTCTTCACCTGAAAATTCAGTCAAGTTGGTTGTTGATCGGTGGCTGCCTTTCAATACCACTGCCCTGGAAGTTGCTCAAATGTACATTTTACGGGAGCGATTAATGGCATCCATTTTGTTCAAGGTGAATTTATATTCAATTTACGTTGAAAGCTACTCCATACTAAAAAAACGTTGTTTGATTTGATTTTAATTGTCCAACCATTTATTGGCTTTTTATAGGTAACGCATCCACGAGAAAATTTGCCGCCTCATCTCAGAGCTTCTATGCATGCAATATCTTGTATTCTCTCGTATGATGGTCACGTAGGACTTTCACCGCCAGCGGAGTTTATGAGACCAAAACATTCTAGGACTGAAATGTATGATAGCGGAGGATGGGAAGAGAAACCAAACACTTTCCTCAACTCTCTCTTTTGGTCTCTGAGTCTGAAAGAGAGCAAGCCTTCTTCTAGTCACGCAAATAGGTATCAGCAGCCTAACGCAAACAGAGAAGCTGTTACGATGGCTAGGCAGCAAAACAATAAGCAAAGTAAGCCCAAAGTAGGCAACAACGCTGATTCGGGTAAGAAAAAAGAGAAAATGTTTGCTAATAACGGCAATGTAATTCACCAACCTGAAGCTGCATCCGCTAAGCAAGCAAAGCACAAAGCAGCCAACAAGAAAGAGAATATGCCTTCTGATCACATCTCTGGGAATCAGCAACCAAACTCAGGTCCAACAATGGGTAAGCAGCATAGCAGTAAAAAAACAAAGACCAGGTCAGCTAACAACTCGGATTCGGGTAAGAAGGAGCGGTTTGTTCCAAAGGTGGATATCCTTATAAGACAACGCGAATACAAAGCAAAAGAGAAAGTAGAAGATGCGTGAAGAGGGAAGTGTTTTGGTTTTTGGGTCCCATGGATGCATATAAATTGATTGCATGAAACAGTATATGTTGGATGGTCCCTCCATTTTATTTTGGTGGTTCTTCGGCTAAAGGGTCTTATCTATTTAATCATGAAACCGGATTTTTAACTGGTTTCATGCTGTTTCGATTTTTTCTCCCTCTATTATGAGATAGTATGTGACAGTTTCTAGAGTATGGTCTCCTCTTCTAGCAGATTGATCATAGTTTTTAACAAAATTCATCACTTCCACGTGGCATGATGGATCACCAATACAACGTTATCGAAGATCCAAAAACATTGTGCAGTGCAACTTGATGCCTTTAAATACTTTTCTTAACCCGACAAAAAAAAAAAAATTCATAACTTTGGTTTTAAGGTTTGGAACAAGAGACAATGGCATACAGTGCGTGCTTCTTGCACCAGAGTGCACTACGACGATCATCACCTACCTCCTTCTTGACGCTTTGCCACGTGTCCCTCTCGAGACCCGTCCATATAGTATGCAGAGCTCAACAACAGTCTCAGGAAGATAATAACTCCGCCATATCCCGCCGCCTTGCCCTCACCTTCCTCGTCGGTGCTGCTGCCGTCGGGTCGAAAGTCTCTCCAGCGGATGCTGCCTATGGTGAAGCCGGTACTAGCTTTTAGTAAAACCCCTTGTAAGATGATTGATATCTTGAAAGTGTTGTTGTTTTGCTGATTTGGTGTATTTTTTTGCAGCAAATGTGTTTGGTAAGCCAAAGAAGAACACAGACTTCATGCCGTACAATGGAGAAGGATTCAAGATCGAGATCCCATCAAAGTGGAACCCAAGCAAAGAAGTTGAGTATCCAGGACAAGTCCTAAGGTTCGAAGACAACTTTGACACCACCAGTAATGTCTGTGTCATGGTCACTCCTACAGACAAGAAATCCATCACTGATTACGGCTCTCCCGAACAGTTCCTCTCACAGGTATTTCTCTATTTCTTACACTAAAGCTCAGTCACATGAGAATTTGCTACAACTTACTGGTTTCTTCTGTGCAGGTCAATTATCTCCTCGGAAAGCAAGTTTACTTCGGCGAAACCGCCTCTGAGGTAATTTTCCCGTTTGAGGACTTGAACAAATACCTCAGAGAGTAGTCTAGTGTTAATGATCTTTCTTTTACAGGGAGGGTTTGATGCAAATGCAGTTGCCACTGCAAACATTCTGGAAACATCGACACAAGAGATTGGTGGGAAAAAATACTATTACTTGTCGGTTTTGACGAGAACAGCTGATGGAGATGAAGGTGGGAAGCACCAGCTGATCACAGCCACTGTGAATGGTGGAAAGCTTTACATCTGCAAAGCACAAGCAGGAGACAAGAGGTGGTTTAAAGGAGCCAAGAAATTTGTCGAGAATGCTGCTTCTTCCTTCAGTGTTGCTTGAAACTTAATCAGAAACTTCAAGAATGAAATACTCTGTTTTTGTTGTCTTGTTCATCATGGTCTCTTGTATAAACAAAATGTATCAAGAAAACAAAACAAGCACTTCAGAACTATGAAGGTTATTGACTCCTTCACTATTTAACTTTCAGTAAAGTTATTAGTTCTTTTTGTAAGCAAACATATTTAGAGTGATGCTTAGAATTGAATGACTAAGAAACAAACAACTCTAATAAAACTGAAACTCCATGGCTTATTTGTGACCAGGAATCGTGAACATGTAATTATTAGCAAATGAGGTATCCACTATGCTAAAACATCGGTGAAAGCTGAGCTATCAGTTTTCCTCAAAATTACAAACAGGGCACATGCTAAAACAACAAAGCAGTATGTGACTGTAAGAGTGTTGATAGCCTAACAACAAAAATTTCTAACTTACGAAAAACGGAAACTGGACACGGGGCTGGCAGAAAGAGAACTCTGCTGCAAAATCGGTCAGTTTCATCAAGGAAATAACTTCACTTGGCAGAGCCTACATTTTCTTAAAAAACAATCTGATATTGAAGACCAAATAATTCTTCCTGGCTCACATAGGTATTGTTGTACCCAGGATTCTCATCCACCCAAAAGGCTCAAAATCTGCCATGGAAATTTCCCACTCTGCCAGTAATGTACAACTTTGGCAGGATAATGATAATCGAGAAGGAAATCTGCTCTATTCTCACCCTAAAACTCCAATGAAGGGTTTTATAAGCCTAGCCAGCATCTTTTATCTAGGTCCATGTGACAGTTCTACAACCTGATACATCAAAAACAAGAAACCAATCACTAAGCATACAACCCTGGTAAGTCTCTATAAACAGGAGATCAATGCAAAGGCAGAAACAGAACTAACCTTTTGAGACTCTGTTTGGTCAGATCTCACACTTGCTTGATATAGACACTGAACAAATCCAAGTAACATAATTATTTACACAAATTGAGGTGCATCTAAAGCCGACTGAGTTCGATGGGGTTTTGGAACATGTAGATGCCCATGTTTCACCATCTTTCCCATCACTTTATCCGCATCTGACTCCATTCCATGCCTTTGATAGGCCTTATACATAATGGCAAACGTTTTAGTTACAAGCCCATAATTAGTCTCTTCCATCTCGCTTACAACGCCTTCCATTTCTTCAAATCGTTTTTGAGCGCCATACATTACCATCTTACAGTGGTAGAGAGATCTGCATAGTTTCCATCCCGCAGACTCGGCGCGCTTGACAAAATTAGTAAGACTGTCAACTTCATTACACCTGAAGTACGCTTGGATGATTGCCCTCATAATACTTGATTTATTAACACATGTCTTATGCTCAAATGCCTCGTTAATTTTACTCTCCATTGCTTCCAGAATGTTTTCTTGAGCATATAGCCGAATCAAAAGCACATTTAACCAAGGAAAATACATCTCCCCCGAGAGAAGACTCAATAAATTCTCAATCTTTTCGACTCTACCTTCAACAGCTTTCTTACAATATGCACAGATCATGGCCCTGACCAAAGGACCTCCGTTTAAACCAGCCTGATATTTAATCGACTCATAGATTTCTTCCATTTTAATCAAATTCCCTGAATTTGCATACCCTCGAAGCATTAGCAAATACGTATCGGTGTCAGGCTGAACTGGACCCGTCTTCATTTCTCGGAAAGTAGCTTCCATTTTATCCCAATTCCAGGCAGTCAGGTAACCAGCAATGAGACAGTTGTAAGTGCCACAATTCGGAAAAAGATTTAATTTGTGTATCTCTTGGAAAGCTGCTTCCATATTCTTCACCATCAGAAGTCGACCATAGACTGATATTAGAATATTATACGTCACAACGGTCGGAGCACAATGCGTTTGCCTCCTGAAATCTCTAAAAAGTGACTGACATTCCCCTGCAAGCCCGTTGCACATGTAAGCACTCATCAAAGCATTGTAAACCGAAGTCGTCTGAATACATTTCTTCGCCGCCTCATTGAATAGATAGACTGCAAGGTTTATGTCCCGAGCTCGGCCCGCGGTTTTGATTCCTTTTGCATACTCCTCCGATGTCAAAGGGATACAACAATCTACTTGTCTTCTCCTCCACTCTAAAACCTAAATTAACAACAACATCATAACCAAGATACCTAAATCAAACAAGTTTCCTTCTTTCCGCAT
This sequence comes from Draba incana, assembly GCA_963576765.1. Lineage (NCBI taxonomy): Eukaryota > Viridiplantae > Streptophyta > Magnoliopsida > Brassicales > Brassicaceae > Draba > Draba incana. The sequence continues at coordinate 24,602,640 of OY755202.1, forward strand.
AAAATCGATCAAGCAAGTTTCGAACTTTTCAAAACCCAAAAGATAAGAAAGGAAACCTGAAGAGCTAAGTAATGGCGAGGAAAGAGTTGGTCCATAAGCTCGATGATTCCAGCACCGTCACGATAACTCGTAAACAACCATTGCCCATTCTGATCCAGAACGCTATCGAACTTTTCCTTACTGTTACAAAAAGCTAAAAGCTCATTTCTCAAAATCGAAACCCGTTGGACCAAATCCGTGTGATGAGCTGGTAAGGTGGGCACACGGGTGAATTTGCCGATCATTAGACTGCCGAATTTCATAAATTTCGATGTCATGAGTCAAAGCAGAAGCTCCGGCTAAGTTAGTAGGCAAATATCGGATCTGAGGATCTGCAAACTGTGCAGAGACCCCAGAATTAGGGTTTAAGAAAAAAGATAATAAATGCTGTTAAAGTTTATTACTTCGGTTTAGTACAAGATTCACTTTTTCATCGCATTTTTTTCCCTTGGTTTGATGCTTACCGGAGTTAGTTTACCATTCACTATTTTAATTACAACTTTCTAAGGTCGTGGGCGTGGAAAAAAAAAACCAAACCGAACCGAACATAACCGAATAGAACCGTAAACAGGTGTTTCAGTTCAATTTTGGTTTTATGTCTAAAAATGTTTGGTAGATGTGGAAGATAGATTCCGCATTAAGAATTTTTATATGAATTTGGGCAAAAACTTTAATCCTAAGAAATGTTAATAAATCTGACTAAACTCGAATACAAGATAACGAAATTGGATTTATATTGATGAATGATCAAATATACAAAGAGAACTTTAGCTTCGCTAATCTTTCCTCGTCACCAGAGATCTCGGGCACGTTCGGATCCATCCTCCGGAAACATCGGGATTGCAGCTGGGGCGCTGGAGCGGCGGTTAAGAGACTTCTGCTCGAACGGTAAAGGGGCCAGTGACTTAGGCCCAACAATTCTGAGAATATGCCGGCTTTTATCTAAGTTTCGCAGAATTCTTGGCCTAACGCCCAATGATATACCCGGTATTTTACCACTTTTACTACTTATTTCTATCTATTTTATAAGCTATTTAATAAGCTTTTCTATCAAAGGAGGTAGTTTTCTCGTATATTTGGTTTTAAAGAGTCATATAGATCAAATCACCAAAAAGGAGTAAAAATGAGCAAAATGGTATTCTTCATCCTACAACAACTTATCTAGGTCAAGGGAGCCCTATCTAAATCACCCAAGTTGAAGATTTCACAATTTCCCAAGTTGGACAGAAAGTATGCCTCCGAAAGATCACCTCGGACGGAGAACCAAATCAACTTTGATGGCGATTAAATTTAACATGAGGATAGCCCTTTGAGTCAGCTTTCCAATGGAGTTGTAATTATATCAAATGGAGGTGTAGTTTGGAAGTTATTCAAGTTTTACTGAAGACATGTCATTCTGCCTAGAAGAAGAATCAAGTCCAAGATGGGCCTAAGCACCGAACCAACCCATGGGCCAGTTCACTTATGTGAAGCCACGCACAAGGAGATTATTTTGAGCCAGACCCCGGACAAGTTCACGTGACCGGTGCCACCGTCCGGTGTCGTGGCCACTTCGAGATCCACCTATGCGGAGCCCTTACTTAGCACGAATCTACTGTTTTATCAACTTCTCTAGGTGCTCCATGTTTCATAACTTGTAGAGTAGTTGTATGTTTGATAATAAGTTATTTAAAGTTCTTTTGTTGCATATTTTACATCTTTATTGAACTTATTTCTAGATTGATTCTCTATCTTTATTTATACTCAAGGCGTGATCTAGATTAGCTACCTAGTGACCGATTTTAGATTGGTGCCGATTCCAAAAGCTTTTGCACCGATCGGATCTAGTATTTGATAGGTTAGGCATCTTAACAATTCGAAAGGTTAGTTAAGGAGTTTAATGAACAATCGAATCTCAATCTTACAGCGTAATTCACCTTGTAATTAGGGGTGGGTATTTTAACCGAACCCGATTACCGAACCCGAACCCGAACCAAAATACCCGAACCGAACCGAACCCGAATATATATAATACCCGATCGGGTTCTAGACCTCTTTACCGAAATACCCGAAATTTTTTTCCACCCGACCCGAACCCGATCGGGTACCCGAACGCCCAGGCCTAGGTTGGTCCAAAGATGCTCTCATAGCTGGGCAGCCCATCTTGACCCAATTTAAGGCCCATAACTTTCGCTGCATAACTTACGTTTTGATTCGTGGAAATTACCTACAGTCCCAATTTGAAGTTGTGCAAGTTTATGAGTAAAACTTGAAATTTAACAAAATCTTCATTTAAATTTCTAATAAGGTAAGATATTTATCATTATTCATATTTACGGACCTAATACTTAAGTAGCTATAAATTAACAACTTGCCTTGTCTTGCTCTTATATACCTCCAAAAGAATTACTTTAACGACGGTAACGGAGCTGGTTTACACAGTCGTCAATCCTTCATTGGTTATTGGGTTGTGCCTTCATATGTTTATTTTAAGTTTGTTTTTTTTATTACGGTGCTATTTCGGGTTTCGAAAAAAAAAAAACATATTTCGGGTATACCCGAAATACCCGAACCCGAACCGAACCGAACCCGAATATATATAATACCCGATCGGGTTCTAGACCTCTTTACCGAAATACCCGAAATTTTTTTCCACCCGACCCGAACCCGATCGGGTACCCGAACGCCCAGGCCTACTTGTAATAACCACGCGAAAGCCGAGTCTATTAGGGTTTGAATTATAGGTTTCGGAGCCTCGAAAGGGGAATGATTCTATCATAGTGATTTGAGTTCTAGAACACTAGTTGCATCTCTTTAAAAACCGTGTAGAACATGTTGCATTAGTTCCTTTTAATCTCTTTTATCTTGCGTGTTTTCAGTTATCGATCCCTTTATTTTATTGCTTTGCTTTATTTCATCATAAACCCCAAAACCCAAATATATTTTATCTTAGCTTATTTTGCATCATATATATTTATAGCGTAACAACATAGTCTCATGTGGATCGACCCCTAAGTACTACAATTGTCAACTGTGCACTTGCAGATTAGGGTTTATAAATTTAAAACCTTTTGCATTGCCTTCTTTAGGCCGCATCACCCAATTACGTTTATGATCGAAATGGGTCCAAGGAGATTACTACTTGCACTATTTTGATGGAAATGATTTCGATTCTCTATTTGGTTTACTAACATGATTTTTGACTATCTCTTGTTAAGGATATTAGATCAAGGAACGAATCACATTCATGACATCTTATCCTCTTTTTACCCCTCTCTGTTGTCATGAATAGCCAGCTCACTTTTAGTTGGTACCCTACATAAGCCCTTAAACCTTTCTTTCAGACCTCATGCACTTCTTTTACTATGTCTCCTATGTAGATATGTGTAAAAATGTCGGAGAGTGTAGGGTCGACGCAATTTTCCAATCACTTGAAGATGCGACGATCAACATGAGAAGGAAGGAGTACAACAACAAAATTTCAGAAAACTAAAGAAGCTTGGCCGATCCTTGGATGCTTAATCATGGTAACAATTTTGTGCCTCACTTGACTCATACCTTTATGAGACCATTTTCCCCCTTCAAATAAAAAAAAAAAAAAAGAGAGAAAAAAATCATAAGGGAAAGGAGAATGGTTTTCAAAGAGTCAATGGCCAAAGAATACCCAAGGAATGCAACGGTACAAAGGAGAGATGATTTCGAGAGTTTTTCAAGTGATTCCCGGAGAAAAGTCTAAGCCTGGGGGGAGAAAGGCGAACAACAAAGTGGTTGGGAAATTGTGGACTTCAATAGATCTATTCTCTCTTGCGATTTTGCATAATGTCTCGCACCCGGAATTTTTGGTAATCCTAAACACTTTTAACCTCACCACTAAATTAGCCTTCCCTAAACACCTAGCGGAATTCCTTGTAAATATTCTTGATCAGAGATCTTTGAGAATCTAGGAGGGTAAAAGAATCGATTGACTTGAAGTTGAGATTTTGCAGGGACCTCATGATGGGAGACGTTAAAGAGTGTCCATAAACTCACTTTGTCTTTATGTGGATTATAGGTTTAGAGAAAGAAACAAGATCAAAGAATATGTGAGTTCCCATGTTTTCAAATCTTCTTTCCTGATTAACCTTTTGTTTGCTTGAGGACAAGCAAAGGGTAAGTCTGGGGGAGTTGATATATCCGGTATTTTACCACTTTTACTACTTATTTCTATTTATTTTATAAGCTATTTAATAAGCTTTTCTATCAAATGAGGTAATTTTCCCGTATATTTGGTTTTAAAGAGTCATATAGATCAAATCACCAAAAAAGAGTAAAAATGAGCAAAATGAGTATGCTTCATCCTACATCAACTTATCAAGGTCAAGGAAGCCTATCTAAATCACCCAAGTTGAAGATTTCACAATTTCCCAAGTTGGATAGAAAGTATGTCTCTGAAATATCACCTCGTACGGAGGACCAAATCAACTTAGATGGCGATAGCCCTCTGAGTCAGCTTTCCAATGGAGTTGTAATTATATCAAATGGAGTTGTAGTTTGGAAGTTATTCAAGTTTTACTGAAGACATGTCATTCTGCCTAGAAGAAGAATCAAGTCCAAGATGGGCCTAAGCACCGAACCAACCCATGGGCCGGTTCATTTAAGTGAAGTCACGCACAAGGAGATGATTTTGAGCCAACCCACCGTCCGTTGCCGTGGCCACTTCTGCGAATTTATTGACAAAAAGATGTTTTTGCCCGAACTGAAACCCTAGGAGTTCCACCGACCCAAGACCTCTTCCTACACCTATATATTCTTGATTTTAGCCTCTTTAGAGAAGGAGAGCAGCCCTAGGCATCACAAATCAATAATAAACATGTATTTTTGTTATTCTCTTTAGATCTTCATCTTTATCCTTTGTAAAAAAGCGATGAAGGCCATGGTGTTCTTCTCAATCTTTGTGCTTCGAGATCCACCTATGTCGAGCCCTTACTTAGCATGAATCTATTGTTTTATCAACTTCTCTAGTTGCTCCATTTTTCATAACATGTAGAGTAGTTGTATGTTTGATAATAAGTTATTTAGAGTTCTTTTGTTGCATATTTTACATCTTTATTGAACATATTTCTAGATTGATTCTCTATCTTTATTTATACTCAAGGCGTGATCTAGATTAGCTACCTAGTGACCGATTTTAGATTGGTGCCGATTCCAAAAGCTTTTGCACCGATCGGATCTAGTGTTTGATAGGTTAGGCGTCTTAACAATTCGAAAGGTTAGTTAAGGAGTTTAATGAACAATCAAATCTCAATCTTACAGCGTAATTCACCTTGTAATAATCACGTGAAAGACGAGTCTATTAGGGTTTGAATTATAGGTTTTGGAGCCTCGAAAGAGGAATGATTCCACCATAGTGATTTGAGTTCTAGAACACTAGTTGCATCTCTTTAAAAACCGTGTAGAACATGTTGCATTAGTTCTTTTTAATCTCTTTTATCTTGCGTGTTTCTATTTATCTATCCCTTTATTTTATTGCTTTGCTTTATTTCATCATAAACCCCAAAACCCAAATATATTTTGTCTTAGCTTATTTTGCATCATATAGATTTATAGCGTAACAACATAGTCTCCTGTGGATCGACCCCTAAGTACTACAATTGTCAACTGTACACTTGCAGATTAGGGTTTATAAATTTAAAACCTTTTGCTTTGCCTTCTTTAGGCCGCATCACCCAATTACGTTTATGATCTAGTTTAATCATAATTAAGCTTTATGGGCCAAATTTTGGGTGTGAAATCCAACTCCAATAGTTGCCGCCCAGCCCATTAAGTATCTTTCATGTTACTCCTAACATGTGTGCCAATGGCGACACACAAGAAATTAGGAGCCATATGGGGAAAAACTATGCCCAAGGATTTGAGAAGACGAATGAGAAAGAAAGAAATGGGAAACGTCAGACCAGGTACGCGCATCACCAACCGTCTTTGAGCGTCTCATGGGAGGAACACCTGGTTGAAAGACGGATTTCCATCGAAATTGGAACTCCGTGGTTAGTCTTCAGAGCAACAGATCTTCCCGATGCACTGTCGACATCTTGTAGGGTCTCCACTCTTGTGGTTCAGGATTCCCAGCCATGACTGTCTTTGGAGATCGGTGTACAAGCGGGATCGGAGATTGAGTGGGAAAGAAAGATTTTTGAGAAATTGTGAAGGAGCAGATCTAGAAATTTGATGAGATCGCGGTTTAACTGAGAAGGGAGAAGGGATAAGGATGAAGTGAAGTTATTCTTGAGTGGTAAACCCCACCTTGAGTTAAATCACTCACGTCAGTGCCAAACACGATTCCCCACTTTTTCACCTTTAAAATATAATTGTTGCTATTCTTGCCGTTGGATGAGGAGTGACGAGTGCACATAGTCGTACGATCAAAGATTCGGGGAAATCCATCATGATTTCACCTAGGGCGAATCCCTTTTTCTAGAGCTGTCAAACAGGCCTATGATCCGCGGGCCAGGCCCAAGTAGACCCGTCACGAGGCGGGTTTGAACAGTGTTTTCTAGGCCCATTTAAAAGCGGGCTTCGCGGATTGATCCGCTACGGTTTGCGGTTTAAACGGGTTTATCCATTGCGGATTTGCGGGTTTGCGGGTAACCCGCTAAACACAAAACTAAAATAAAATTATGAAACTTTTGGCTTAAGTAAATGAATTTAAAGTATTATGTAAGTTCAAAAATAAAACTTTAGTATTGTTATTTCTATGTTTCTTCTACAAAAAAAACTCAAGAGTCTCTACTTACAAAAATAAACTAAAAAATCATGATTAATTTCAAAACTAGAGGACCAAAAGTTATTATCAAATTGAAATTCAGAAACAAATTCAAAAGTCAGCACTTCTATTTCATTCAAATCTGGAAATTTGTCATTGTCGATTGTTTTAAATAGTCTTGATTCAGGTTAAGAGATTCACGTGTTTTTCCTTTGTAGATTTACTTGTTTGATATTCTTTTTTCTTAACATGTTAATACCAAAAGTGATTCTTCAAAGATATAACACAACAAACGATTCTTCTAATATTTTGTAGTTTTATTGAGTGTATAAATTGATTAATAATTGATCCGAAATTTAATGGTTTTCGATTTCTTGTTGACATAATTAAGATAATTCTTGTGAACTAATATTGCCAATGTTGAAATTTTAGAACTTGTCAATGTTGAAAATGCAAAATTGGTATCTAATTTTGAAAAAATATAATAGAAAAAAACAAAAAGACATATATTATGAGAAACCATAAAATTTAGACACATGAATGTTTTGTCCGCGGGCCAGCCCGCTAACCCGTCGGATAATGCGGAGCGGACTTGGACATATAATTTGAAACCGCGGTCCTAGCGGGCTGGCCCGCATTGATCTGCAAAGAGAAAGAAATCCGCCGTGGGTGGCCCGTCTGGGCGCGGGCTTGCCCGTTTGACAGCTCTACCCTTTTCAACTTAAACGTGTTGGAAGAAATAACCTCCCATTAACCATCATTATTAGAGTACTTAATGGGCTAGGGGGCAACTATTGGAACTGGTTTCCACCCCAGAAATCCGGCCCATAGAGCTTATTATAATCAGACTGGATTATAATTATAATTGGGCCTAAGGTCTGGAATCCTGCCAAACTTAGATAAAAGGCCGGCATATTCCCTGAATATGATGGGCCTGAGTCACTGGCCCGTTTACCGTCCGAGCTAAAGATTCTCCCAACCGTTGTAGTCAGCGAAGCTGGACCGAGTCAGCGCCGGTCCAGCGCCCCAACTGAAATCCTGACATTTTCAGAGGATGAATCCAAACGTGCCCAGGATCTCCGGCGATGAGAAGAGATATGCGGAGCTGAGCCGTTAGGTCATATGGGGATAAGTACGAATAGTTAGAGCCGAAATCAAAAACTTTTTCTGTAAGCTTACACTTAATACTACTTTAGCTCTCACGACTATTCTAGCTAATGTTTTATTTGTATATTCGACCATTCATCAATATAAATCCAATTTTGTTATCTTGTGTTCGAATTTGGTCAGATTTATGGATATTTTTTAGGACTAAAGTTTCTTTCCCGAATTCACATATAAATTTTTAGTGCGGAATCTAACTTTCACAATACCTTTTGAGCATTTTGTGGTTGGAGGTGCTCCTAGTATGAAGCCTAGGAATATGTTGATTAGTGATGTACATCATTTAGTGAGGTAGATCTAATTTGCCATAGGAAACTTGGTTCTAACCTTGCCCAGTAAAGATTTGTTGTTCAAATCCGTTACTGTAGTCCTCCACTATTGTAACTTTGCTTGTTATTCTTTTATTTAATATTATATCAAACGACAAAAAGATCATCTATTATGTTAAGTATCATAACGAAAGATTTTATTATATAGAAGAGAAGCCGGTCGACGTGAGCATGACACATAAGCAAAATTGTAATTCGCGAGATCATGACATGTGTTTAATATTGATTGAGATGATGAAATGTGTTAAAACTTAAATTTAGTTAAGTAAAATTTAAATTAAAAATGAAAAATTAACAAAAAGAGTTTTCAAGTAATTCCTCAAATAATTAAATGGAAAATTTCTAATAGTCTAAACTAATAAAAATAATAATATATGAGATGTAGAGAGGATATAATAAGATATATATATATGTAATGTTTGATAATATAAATGGAAAATTTCTAATAGTCTAAATTAATATTATATATATATATTATAAAAGTTGGATTTCGATCACTGTATGGGTGACACGTGTCACATTGGTTTTCTAAACGTTATGGGCCAATGTTTTTCGGTTCGTGATCAAGCCCAATAATCGTAAAAAAACGCAGCGGTAGCATCATCGTTTAAGAACTTTTATTTAAGGTCTGATCTTCACGTTTGGTTTCTGACACCACTTTAATCGTCTCTTAAAAATCGTTGGCAGTTCAATCTAATGCTTCCTTTCACAATGGTGACTTTTGAGTTATGTATAAAGGTATTGTCAGCGTTTGAGACATTCACAAAACTCTAATGCAAAGTCTTACGTTTTCAAGTCAACGGGTCCTCTATGGAAGAAATCAAACGGTCCTACTCATCAACACTTGGAGATCATGAAAAAGATCCACATATCATAAAATCATTGTTCGTGTGACTTGACAATGGGACATTCATGATAGAGGGAGCAACCTACTGGCTCTCCAATTCCTTCTTTTGGATGAACGTGTAGGTATTTAGGGGTTCCTTCAAATTGCCTCTTAAACAGTTTCTAACACATACGCTCTTTTGATCTTTTCCATTTGTTTATAGGGACCTCGCATAAAAGCTTTCATAAACTAGACCGGCTTTATACGCTACTTTAAAGACATCTTAAAAGAATGTGTTATCTACCATATCAACAATTTTAATGTTGTACTGAAAACAATGGAAAGTTCAAAATGAGAGATCACAAACTTGCTATTCAGTTCACGCATCTTACAGTTGCCTCTAGATGAGTTCATTTCATGTGGTGTCGAGACGGGTACAGTAAAATTAAAGGGGAGAAAAACGAACGGATGCAATCTACTCCATAATTTAGTTACTTTCTTCCTAATTTTCCGTCAGGTACAATGTTTTATTCCAAAAAACGTATCTCTTTTCTGTTTTTTTATTTCTTTATAACAAAGAAATCATTGACAGAAACTTAATGGAACGAGTCCGAGCGAGTCCGAGAGGTCATGATTATATGTCTAACAATGATTAGGGAGAGTCTATGACTGAATGAAGAACTTTATATCTATATAGCAAAAACAAATTACGAAAAAAGAGATAAGTAACCGATGGTTATCACAGAAAAGGTGATCTGAATTCAAGTACAGAAGAAGGATAAAAATTTAGTGAAGAACATCTTGAAAGGAATTACCAAGTACATTGAAGGAAAGGATTGAGCAACAAGGATCCCATTTACTCACACAACTCGAAGAGGTTGTCGTGGTTAAGATAGTTTTTCCATGAAAAGAAAACAAACCGGTAAAAAGCAGAGAAATTGTTTCTTATCATAACAAATCACGACTAATGGGTTACGGTGAGGATTGGAAAATTAAAATTTGAAATCATAACCCTAAGTATATATTAATATATAATCGCAATTCAGAAACAAATTCATGGGTTGGATAAACAATGGGAGGGAACATGAAAGAAAGTTTGCGAAAAAGGAGTTCCTCTCGGTGAAGTATTGACTTCAATTGCTTTTTGAATTCTTATTGGTTTCATCTCTAAATTACTTTTGTTTTATTTCCCCGGGGAAGGATGAGAAGAATATAAGGTTGCATCATGAGAAGGCAAGGGAGAACACTAACAAATGTCATTTTGGAGTTAAGAAAGTAAGAGCAAGGGACTACTCTGAATGTTGTGGCTACAAATGCTATATGTATTAATTATAGGTCATGAAAAACTTAAGGCCTCAACATAGAAAGAAAATCGCGATATGAGTTCTTTGCAGATGAGGAAAATATACTACATATGTGTTGGTATAGATGGGTATAGAGAGAAAAGTTATAAATAGTAATCGCTAAATAAAGTCGGACAGAGGCATTGCATGAAAGATTGTTTGACAATTCTTTCGCCATATCAAATCTAGAAAATTAAATGTATCTTTGGTACTGCTTTGTACTTGAGTTGCCATTTCGCTCGTCAATTAATACGTCGTCAAGTTGAGTTGGTATATCATGGCTAAAAACAAAAGATCATCTAGATACTAAACTTACACAATCAATTTTTAGCAAATAAAAAAGAAAATACTAAATTTATTTGAATTGTTTCTACACAAAATGCAATAAAAAATAAAAGAGAAAGGTTAAACCATGTAAAATATATTAACAAAAGAAATAATATAAATTAAGTGAATGTTATGCAATGATAAGAAAAAAATGAAAATAATATAATTGTAATATCATATTATATTTGACCACACACAGTTTAATTAGACTATATATATATATAAGTTAAGAATATATGTCTTATAAGTATTTTCACAAATTTTATATAAAAAAACCGTGTGTTGATCGTCACAACCTCGGATACATCACGGGTTTCTTGACCAACGGCGATTTGATCGTCGGTTCGGATCGAGTCTTGGGTGTTGATTGGATGCATTATTGTCGGGATAGGTTCGCGGTCTGACTTCTGTGTAAGATGATTGTATTTCTTCCCCTTAGTCGGTGCCAAATGTGGAAGCTGGATTCCGCACTAAGAATTTATATGTGAATTCGGGGAAGAACTTCTAAGATTCTAAGAAATGTCAATAAGTCGGACCAAGAACGAAGTTGAAGAGCAATAAATGGATTTGATTTAATAATGTGTTTACAACGAATGCTCAGCTGAAAACAGTGTAAGATAGCTGAGGACATGTTCACAGTTTTTAACTCAGAAAAAAGTTAGCCATTTTTGGCTCTCTCTCTCTAGCTACTTATACTCTCATCCGGATATATCGAGATCTTCGATTGATTCTGTTGGGTTGCGCTTGACTCAGTCTCGCTATGCCGAGCTGACCTGACTCCATCTCCTAGCTTCGTTGCTTTCCTATACCAGGCTCCGCTCTACGTTGACTTTAGTCAACGCGGTTATGGGCCTCTCGGCCCAATACGAACGTAATGCTCTGAGAATTTTTTTGGCTTATAGGCCGGATTTCATTAACGAAATCCAGCTCCAACAATAATTTATTGGAATATATTTTTTACAGTATGATTTAATATATAAATATTTTAAGTATTAATATATTCAGATTGGTTGAAAATCATACGAAAAACACTGAGTATAAGATAATTTTTACTAATATCCAATTGTTAAGACAAAGCAATGAAAAAACAATCTATACGCCTTAATAATTTTGCAAAATGGTTTTGAGTATAATTTTTTTTTTGCTTAATAAGGTGGGAATACTTACCATTATAACTATGGTACAAAAAAAAAATGGTTAGGGTTTAGATCCATAATTATCTCAAAACCTATTTTCTCTCTCAAAATTTCCAGCCGCCGCCTTAGATCAATTTGCTCCACTTGACCGGTGATTGGTGGCTCCCACAGCGCTGTCGCCGGTCCTCATGTGTATTTCCTTTCTTTTTGTTCCTCTTCTTTAGCCGAAGTGGCTTGTAGGAGCTGAGTTTATGCTTTCAGAGGATCGGCAGTGGTCTTGTGATAGATTCGAACCCGTGGTTTTTCTATGAAGATCTTAATCTCCGGCTTGGACCATCTCTCTGATTTGTTCGGAATGAAGATTTATTGTTGCGGTTTCTGTCCTGCTATTTGTGACTCTGAGGTATGGCTCACCTCTGTTTTCGGTTGTTTCGATTCATTGGTTTGGTCTTTGATCAATGGCTTTGTCATTTTGTAGTCGTAGTGGCGTTGTAGGTTTTAGTTCTTCTAGTGGATTATGGAATCTATTTATTGGGTTTGGTATATCGGGTTTTTAGAAGGTGATTTGAAGTCTGGTTTTTGTGATTTTGCATTTAAAGTTCAGAGATATGAGCTTTGTGTTGGATTATTTGCGTGTCATCGATGAGTGAAACAATCAAGCTTTTTTTTTAAATAGATAAATAATTAATTAAATAGTCAAAATTAATATTCCCATAAATATTAACCCTCAACGACTATATTTCTAACAATTACTACGCGGAAGTTCTCAGCAATTAACACTCAGGAAATAACTCAGGAACAATCAATTCCAATAAATAACTAGAAATACTAATTCCAATAAACCATAAACCAAATGCCAATAACAATATCCAGGAATGAAAAACATAAATCTAGCAACCTAAAGAAAGGTTCGCTAGAACTAAACAAATGAAACACAATCCTATCATCCTCTCCCTAAGGCCTTGATTTCGCAGTCACATTTTCTCTTTACCTGCATCACATAGGAAAATGAGATGCGTAAGTCATTAAGAATTACTTAGTGAGTTGCTTATCCCACCTACCGGCGTAACAAGCAGGCTCAGATAAACATTGCAATAACCAAACCAACCAACACAACACATTTCATCAATTAACCATCACGAAAACAACAAGTTCGGGTAAACAGAACTGCATGTCGAGTGACACTACGGAGGCGTCGATCGACACGACCAAAAGCTTTGTGCCAAGCAACACCACTAAGGTGTCAATCGACACACGGCTAACTCTCGTGTCGAGCGATACCCTCCTGGTGTCGAACGATACGCCTCACTATAACGCAGAAATGAGTCGTTCTCCTCTCGAGACTCGAATATGGTTACAGGAGTCGCAAACCTGCAATAAACACGACGAACACAATATCCATACAGCAACATGATCACACAAAACCATACAATCAATCAATCAAACGCAACGAGACATCATCATAGCTTAGAAACCGCGGTCACAACTCACCTCGATTTTTTGGGATGAAAAGAGAACGAATCGAGGCTCAACAATCACGATCACATGGATCACACAGAGTGATTTGCTTGCTGAAACGTCAAGGAAGAACCGACAAATGATTCCTCTACGTTCAACGAATAATCGAATCACAAAAACTCTCAAAATTCTCACTTCTCTCGCGAATTCTCTTCTCGTACTAAAGCTTTCTGCGTTTTCTCTAAAAACAACGCGACCACGACTTCCTAAGGACTTATAAAGTGCAGCCCTAGGTTTTCCATAAACCGAGCCTAAAACCCGATGATTAAAAACCAACTCGGTTTGGATTTCTGAAGCCAGTGTCGAGCGACACCAAGAACGTGTCGATTGACACTCGGCAAAACATCATGTCGATCAACACACACGGTGTCGCTCGACACAAGCACCAGAAATTCAATTTTGGTTTGCGGATGTTACAATTCTCCCCTACTAATCTGGATTCGACCTCGAATCCCAGCATAACTGCCCACTAAGACCATCACACTGACTCTACCTTGTCAAATACAATCCGAGATCCACACCCAATCTTCGAAGCCCACATCCAGTCTCATGCTCATCTACGTTTTCAAACATTGATTACTCTTAACGTATTTTATACTGCTCGCACTCTCGGGATGCATCATTCGATCCAACGGTATCTGGGGAACTCATATCTCTGCAAAAGAACTTACATCAATCGCAATATCTGAGGGACTCACACCCCCGCGAAAGAAATCACATCAATCGCACTATCTGGGGGAGGAATGAAAGTTTGATGTACCATGGAAGTCTTGAGGTAGAGTGCAAGAAGGAAGAAGAGATTGGGGATGATCTTCTTCTTCTTCTTCTTGGTTATGGTTTTCGAGACTGAAATTTGAAGGGAAGAAAGCTAAGCCATTATTACAAGACATATTGAGAGTCTTACTCTTTGATTGTTTCTTCTTCTCCAACTTGTCTTGGTTGCATTACTTGAACACAGAATCTGAAACGGTATTGGTAAATAAAGAAGAAGAAGGATGGTGGTGAAGTGTTAGGCTATACACCACTTATAGGCTAGAAATATGGTTTTATATTCTTTATTATACGACAACAACAACAAAAACACGAATTAAACAATTTTTGAAGATTAACGTGTGCAATTGCGTATGAAAATATTTGTGGTATTCATTAGGTTGCTTGGGACAAACTATGCGTACCCAAAGACGAGGGTTGTTTTGGGATTATGATCTTTACAAATGTTCTTTATTGACTAAACAATTATGGAGGATGTATAGATTTCCAAATTCAATGGTAGCCAGAGTAATAAAAGGGAGATATTTCAGAAATTATCACCCTCTTCTGCCTAAGAAGCCTAGATCTCCATCTTTTGGTTGGCGGAGTTTATTTTTGACAAGAGATTTACTCTATCAGGGAGTCGCAACTGTGTAGGATCGGGTCATGGAATTGTTGTATGGAAAGATCGATGGCTTCCGGATAAATTTCCCCGTCCGGCACGGGGACGTGGTCAACTTTGACACCCGAATCTTATGGTGAATCAGTTAATCAATCATGTTTCTAAAGATTGGCATATGCCGATCCTTCAAGAACTTATGGATCAGAGGATATACCGTGGATCAAAGGTATTGAAATTAGCCCAACATTCATGGAGGATAATTGGATATGGTATTTTATAAAATTTGGGAATTATACGGTTAAATCGGGTTATCAAGTTGCACAGATGATCTAGGATAAGGCAGTAGTGCCGGAAATAAGAGAACCGAGTATCAAAATTTTGCAGGCTCATGTGTGCGTATTTTATGTCCACCTAAGATTCAACATTTCCTATGGCAGGCTCTAACTGGCTCAATGGCAGTGACGACACGGCTGCTACAGAAAGGCATTAACTGCCCTACATTATGTACAAGATGTGGTACAGAAGACGAAACGGTCAATCACGCGCTGTTTGATTGTCCAATAGCTCATAGTACGTGTCCCATATTCATCGGTTTATGCAAATATGGATTTCCTTTTCTGGCGAAGCCCAAAATGTAGAGCTTTAAGTGGTGCACACGAGTTATTTCCTTGGATATTATGGTTTTTATGGAAGTCTAGGAATAAAAAAGTCTTTCAAGAGATAGATACGGAACCGACTGATATAGTCTCCCAAGCAGTTACCGAGTGTAAAGTGTGGAATAAGGCCCAATTGCAAGGTCACTCAATGGTGTCATCAGTTTCACCAGGGGTTTCATCGTCAGGGGCACTGTGTTGCAAGATTGATGGATCATGGAAGGAGGCAGACTCTACATCCGGGTTAGGGTGGTTATGCCATCAAGGCAACCAAACTGTTTTATTGGGTGCAAAAGGGGTCCGACAATTGAAGTCTCCCCTACACTCAAAGATATAAGCGCTTTTATGGGTAATGACCATCATGTTGGAAAATAATGTGCCATGTCAAAGTTTTGAGACGGATTGTAGTGATCTGATTCGGTTTTCGCAGTCGATGGAGGACTGGCATGCCCTCGCCATTATCGCGAGAAGATTTTGAAAAGTTATAGTAGATAGAAGTAATGCGTTTACTCAAAACCAATGTTCTAAAATACATTATATGCTAGCCGTACGATCGACCACCGTATAGTGTATAGCCGTATATACGGTGAATATTTTTTTCAAAATAAATAAATAAATATATACATATAATAATTTTTACATACTAAATAAAATTCTTCTGTATAATTAATAAAATTTATATTTAATATAATTAATAAAATTTATATTTAAAAGTTATAATCATAAAAGATATATTAGATATAATTAAAAAAAAATACATAAAATAATTATAACCGTTTAACATATTGACCATCTCAAATTGTTAGTACTAAAAAAAAAAATTAAAAAGAAACCTAAAATGATAGTTTTCTCAAAATATTTCTTTTAACAAAACACAAAATGTTTATACGGCCGTTATGGCCGTATAACAACCGTATAGCCGAATAAACGGCCGTATTAATGCCGTATAAACAGCCGTACTATTCAAATCATATTTTTAATTATATAGCAAAAAAATAGTACAGTCCTTCACTGTATAGCGTATATATAGCAAAAAAATAGTACAATCCTTCACTGTATAGCGTATATATAGCATATATACGACCGTATTTTAGAACACTATGCGGAAGAATTGTACTGTTAATTGTATCCTCAAGAACCGGAAATAATTTTATCTCAAGAACCGTAAATAACACTACGGAAGAACACAATTTTTTTTGGGAATTACTCGGATTAAGATCTAAGAAAATCTTTGATCTCAATGATAAATGAACCAATGGGATTGTTCCATTCGTACTTGGACAAGAGAAGTGACGATTTCTCTCCCTAAAAGAGTAAGTTCCGAGATTTGCCATTTCAAATCCAGAAAACACTAGGCATCTTATGGTAGAGACACTAGCGGGCTCAACAACAAATCTAACATTAAGATCAAATAAGTTTGCATTAAACTTACAAGCAAGTAAGTTGATGATAGCCCTTGATGGCACAATAAGCCAAGTCCACCACCATAGATTGAAAATCTTGGTAGAGATCCTTAACAACATAGAGAGCTTGAGAGTAAACGGTTGGTCATCAGGCTTTCTCATCGGAGAGTTTGACAATAGTGACAACGCAATAGCTCTGGAAACGAGGTCTCTCCAAGCTCGAGTTGAAGGAAAACAGTATTAACGAAATCGGTAACATTGTAGAAATAGCAAAAGTCAACGGCAGAGATGAATTTATCGGCGGTGCAACATAAACTGACGGTGGACGAGGGAGTTGAAGCCGGTACACGAAACATTGGCTATGATTTTTCGGCAAACAGGTTGGTGGTGAACCGGAATCACCAACCATCACCGGGTATAATTTCCGGTTAAGCAACTTGGATCTTAGCCGCAACAGGGGAGGAGAAAGGACTAAACGAACTTCTCGTCGATGAAGCAAAAATCTAATCCAGAAGGAGAACAAATTGAACGACGATGGCTGAGCTATAGATGCAACTGCTAGATCCGGTGGATCGGGAGGGTCCGGCGGCTCCAGTGGACGAAGGAGGATCTGCCCAGTTTTATAAATCATCAACGGAGAGAAGATTACGCAGATCCAATTTGCAGAGACTATCGGATTTGGAGGTGAACACGAAATATCAAGCTTCCGAACCGTTTCAGTCTGGAGATTGATGGAAGCCATGACGAGAGATCAAGGGATGTCGGGGAGCAGAGAAGGACGCGAGGGAATCTCGTCCGCAGAGAGATGGAGGATGAGAATTCTTCGGGAATCATTTATCTGGTCCGAGAAAGTAAGAAAATAACAGCTGATTAAGAAGATGAGAAGTTGGATCTGTGATTCCGGTGGCTGGTCTTCATCTTTAAGGAGGAATGCGGCTGCCTCGATATTAGTGTCTGGAAGGGAACACAAATTAGGTTTTAACATCCATATTATATATTTTGATTTTTGTATGCCCTTGGTTAGCAATTTTTTATTGATGCCCTATGCAAATTTTTATATTGTCATCAAACAAGCCAAGCACGGCTGTTTACTATAGCAATGTAAGAATTAACAGTTTTCTAGTGTTCCATTAATAGAGAAAATGGGTGAAAAGACAAAAAAAAAATGGCCAGAGCGGGAAAGGAAAAATGTTGAGGATAGACGATCTAGTTTGAGAGTGGGATGGGCTTGCTAACGTGGGCCTCGGTGGAAGTTTAATTCTTTCCATTTTTATTTTTTTGACTAAATTCTTTTATTCATATATAGAAAATTTTTATGTTATGTTTGTTTCTGTTTTATTTTACATTTAATTTTCTGATTTTGGCATATAGGGTTTGGAAATCAGAGTTGTATATGAAGAGTCTAAAAAGGTTAATGATCATCAGATCATGTCTTTGGAAGATTATTTAGGAACTTGTAGTTAGAAAAGTGTTTCAAGGATAACAAAACAAGGTTCTTAAGTTTGTATTTTCTGAAGCACTTTGTGGTAGAACAGAAAAATGTTTCGTTAAAATAGAAGTTGTAAAGACCTGATAAAACAGAGGTTGTAGAGGCGACAATAATGAAATTTCTATGGTTTTTGCGGTAAGATAGAATGTGCGAGTAAAATCACAAAAAATATTTAATTGACTAAATTTAAGAAAGAAATTAGAATTTAACGTCTTCTTAACCTTTCATATAGAGAAAAAACCGTGAACTTGGGTGAAACTAAGTCCTCTTATTTAGGACATGAGGTATTACATACCTTAAATTAGAAATGTTTGAGATACACGTAGTTTATTATATATAGGATTACATCATCTCCTTTCTTTATCAAATTTTAAAACACTATCAATCTTCTACATATATCTTCTACGATGGGAAAATGCTTTCAACCTTCATTTACCGTTCTTGTCATATGCACAATCTTTCTCTTAGGTATGTGTTTACATTTAATATTTTCTTAGATATAAAGTTATAAGAAGAAAAAAGTTTTTGATACCATATTTGATCTATAATTATCAAATTAACTTTGTTATTTATTTATTTTAGAACATATTTTCCATTCAAGATTTTTAATATTAAGTGCAGCTATTTTTATGTTAAAATTCATTTTCGATAGACCTAGAAAACCAACCTAAGATATATTTTTAAATTTCTTCATATACATATTTTGTTAGTTCCTTATTTTATAAATTTATATGCTCTTACCATTATAAACTCTATTGTGATGCCAATTGACTAAACATATTATCATTGTCTTTTTCATCGATATTTTTTTCCTCTCATGGACCATAGATAATTGTTTCA
This sequence comes from Draba incana, assembly GCA_963576765.1. Lineage (NCBI taxonomy): Eukaryota > Viridiplantae > Streptophyta > Magnoliopsida > Brassicales > Brassicaceae > Draba > Draba incana. The sequence goes on from OY755202.1 coordinate 24,621,797, forward strand.
AATAACATTTTTTTATAAATATTGATGTCATAGTGAACCTTTGAATGGTACATCAAATATTTTATTTTATTATATATTTGTATTTATAATCGTATGGTCTATTTTCCAACAACTATGTTCATGATAAAAAGTTAAAGTAATATATTTTTATATAAAATACACAAATTAAGTTTTGTTTTGTCATCAACTAATATTTTATGGTTTTAACTTATTAATGTAATAGGAGTGGAAGGTTGTCTCAGAAATAAATGATTTACTGTTGTACAACCGTCCGGTTGTAAAGAAAATGAGTGTGTGTCAATGTGTATGAAGCAGTATGCACATAGGTTCATGTCATCTCAATGTTACGTTTCACCTGGTGGGCCCCTGGTAGGACATAAACAATGTTTGTGCGAATGGAGGATCGAGAAGTGCTCTTGCGATATGTAATAAAAGCATCACCATTGGAGACAATGTGGGTGTGTCTCACAATATAAAATTATTAAAATTTGAGTAAAAAGAAAAAAGAGAATGTTTTTTGTTGAAATAGTGTGGTGTATTGAAATATAAAATTAATAAAAGTTGAGTAAAAAGAGGAGATAGTGGGTTTAGTTGGAGAGATTGTGTCTTGGGGAAGACATAAGAGAGAGATAATTGAGGTGTGTTTAAATATAAAATTAATAAAAGTTGAATAAAAGGATGAAAGAGAAGGTATAAAGTTGAGTAAAAAGATGAGAGAGAGTGTTTTTAATATTTTTTTATTTATGAGACATCACATTTTATGTGCGATGGTGATGCTCTAAAGAAAATAAATCTCAAATCATATTAATATTAAAGTCTTATTAAATTAAAATAACATTTGACATGAATTTCTAACATAAACATATGTATTATTGTCAATCTCAAGTGGTAACCTAATAAAGATTTAATTATGGTAGTATGAGTGTGAAGATTGTGGATGACAAACTCTTGACACGTGTCACATAGTTATTCAAAAATTGTGGGCCCATGTTTTAAAATTCGTAATCAGCCCATATTTAAATTTTCTAATTGGACTTCTATTGCATAAGCCACAATTTATGGTGTTCAGACCCAATAATCGTAATAAAACGGGTAGCATCGTTTAAGAACCTTAATTTGAGAAGGTTTGATCATGCCGTTTTGTTTCAGACACCAGTTAATCGACTTTTAAAAATCGTCGGTTGGTTGATGCGTCGCTTCCTTTCACAATGGTGACTTATGAATTATCTATAAAAGGAGACATCCACATTCGGAGACAAGGTTTTGATGTTGGTCATTTCAACCATATAGGGCATTAATTACAAACAAAACTCTTTCAAACTCTTACGCTTACGGTTTCCAAATTTACAGGTCGTCTTTGAAAGAAATCAAACGGTCCTACTCCACGCTCCGACATCCCGAAAATATTCGACAGATCCTAAAATCTTTGTTCGCGTGACTCGACAATGGGGAAGATCGTGATCGACACATGGGCAGCAACCTTAAACAGTTTCTCAACATCTCAACACCATTCTTTTTCATTTGTTTTATAGGGATCTCTCAAAAGGGGTTTCATAAGACATGACTCATTCGCTACTTCAAAGTCATCTTAAAAGAAGGCGGTATCTACCATATCAGCAATTTCAATGTTGTTAAGAACAACGGCAAGCACAAATTGACTTCATGTATCTTACAGTTTCCTGGATGCTCCAGCAATTGAAAAAACACTGAACTCACAGTTTTCACACGTTAAAGGTTTTAAATGTCATGCTTCAATGTAAATTTGTTTGACCGAAGTTCCTGGAACAATAACATATGTATGGGGATCTAAACTGCGATACATTGGCTCTACAAATAAGATAATATATGTATTGGCTCTACAAATAAGATAATGGCAAGGATTGTGTTTCACGGGTAAGTGTCTTTGCAAAACTATATTTGATTAATAAATTTACAGTCTTCCATTTTTTTCCTTTTGTAAAGTAGAGCCTTTTAATGCTACGTTTGGCTCAATTAAATACAAAAACCAATACGAAGACACTATAAGGGAACCACTTTGAAGACTGATTAGAGTATTGTCCATGGAGGAGACGTAAGATTACACCATGTAAAGCATAATTAATCTTCCCATTGGTTACCGCATATGCATATATCATCAGATGGTTCTCATGTGAATAGATTTGTTTAACGGCGTGAACTCAGTTTTGTTTAATAAAAGAATATAAACATCCACGTACGAATATCCTAATTGTATTTGAAGTTGATTGGCACATTTATTTTAATAACGCTTTTGTCTCTTTTGGTCCGAGCAACCATTGCATATCTCTTCAAAGTTCTACAGTTTTCTTTTGTAAATTCTAATTATAGTGAAAAATTATTATAAGGTACATGACCAGTTGAAATCATAATTATATAATATATGTAAGGTAAAAACAATCATTGTTTCGTATACTTATAGTTATATTCATAGATGTGTGTGGAATTTGGACATTCTTTTTGACGGAGCAAGTTGTCATGGTTGTTTTATTTGTTTTTCTTATAGCATATTTCTGATGACTAATCTAAAAATGACATATTTATTTAGTAATAAAGAAGATTAGATGTGGGGAATCTGGTGAGGGAAACAAAGGGTAGAGCAAGCAAAAAAACAAATTTAGAAGATATGTTATGAGAGGAAACGAAGTGTCACTGAGTCATGGCATGGGTGAATGTACGGTTACATATTTTTAGAAGGATAGGTACTAATATTAGTCGTTAATTGAGTTTCATATATGTTAATGGTGGTGACATTTCGGTTGTAACGTTTGAGTGTTTTTTCATTAAAGAGTCACAAGTAGTAAGAGACACAACTCATTGTGTTGAAGTGTCTCTATTTCTGTATAAATCAAGTAGTGATGTAAATAACAAGTTTCAGATAATAAAAACTCTCTTACTCGGTTTCTTTGCTCTCCTACTTTTGGGAAACAATATTCTGATAGCGAAGAATAAGTTGCTAAACCAAGATCGAGAGGAAGAATTTAAACACTAGCATGTAACCGGATAATCAAAATTGGTTTCTTAGTAAAAGTAGGCTTTTAAAATTGAGATGGACAGAAGCAGACATATTGAAAGAGAAGCTAGACAGCAGGAGTGTGAACAAAAGAACGTAACTAACGTAGTATAGCTACTATAAGCCATCATCTCTTATTCTCCAATGTATGATCGTAATTTTTAGAAAAATAGAAGCTGTGAAACATTGCATCAAATTTAAATTAACACAGTAATTTTTCTTATCTTAAAATAAACAAATATAAAACACTAGAACACAATTCAATTTTACATGTCAAAGTAAATCACATCATATACTTTGTTTGTCCGCGCGAATGCGCGAGTTTTATTCTAGTGTTAATAAAAAGATACTGCTTATCCGCTAATACGATAACCTTCCGCTAATCCTTCTTCCGTAGAGGATGAAACATGTCAGAAACAATCCCAAGCCTAACCAGTTTGGCAGTCTCAGCATCCTCAGCGGCTTCTATGTTAAAGACAGACTTCCAAAAGCCATGAATGTTAGACTCTATTGCGTCCCTCGCGTATCCATTAGCCTCTGAAACATCCTTGGCACACCTCATCTTGTCCTCTATCTTCTTCAGAGCTTTTTCAACACTAGACACTAACTCTAGGCCATCTACAAAGCTATCTTTTTCTCTCAGAATCCACAAGAGGAGATCCAAATCTTTGATTCCAGCATCAAAATCCTCCCAAGTCGTACTGGCCAGTTCCCACTGGACCGATATGGCACCATTCTCATCATACACCCCATGCTTTGGCTTGATATGTTTTGTGTAGACACAGGGCCGACCCTAGCTAACTGGATGCCTAACACAGTTAATTTTTTTTTTGCCCAACAGTAATATAAATATAAAAAATATGAGGAATTTTAGAGAGACAATGTTCGAACTCGTTACATGTTGCCCATTTGAGCTGAACTAACCACTACACTACCGATACTTTTTTGTTAAATGATGCCCTTTAATTAACTATAACATTGTGCTGCCTGACGCACTGGCTTCTTGTGCGTTAACCAAGGGCCGGCCCTGTGTAGACATGATACATACCTCGAAGTAGCCTTTGACAGATGGGCCTATCACGATTCACAGATACTGTTGTTATCCTGCGTATCTTACTGCAGAACAGTAGCAAACTACGAATGTCATCGCACAGCAGAAACATGGATTCAGCCACATATAGCGAGAACTCAACTCCTAGTTTCACAACCTCCTCTCTCAACCCCTGCTTTGCAAAACCATGGCTTAGAATGTAAGTAGATTGTATGGGAAGTTCTTGTATCCCTCTATGCCCCCAAATAGGAAGACCCCTTTCTTTCGCACCCACATCATGCTGAAACAAGTCGTCGAAAATCTGAATCTTTTCCTCTTCTTCTTCGCCAGCTTCTCCATCATCATCATCATCACCATCATCAAAGAGAGACTTCCACACGCCACGAATGTTAGACTCTACTGTCTCCCTCACAAACCCATTAGCTTCTGAAACATCTTTCGCACAACTCAATTTATCATCTAGCCTCTCCAGCGCTTGCTTATATTTAGCAACAGCAGACGATAATAGCCGATTGTCGTAAGAAGAGCAATCTTTTCTTCTGATTGTTGGGAATGTCCTGAAATCACACTTGTATTCACTCTAGAGATAGTTGTACTGTCGAGATTAGACATTCATATGATACTAGGTGGTCATAACGTTTTGCTAGAAACCAATGATGATCTATGAGTTATGAACTCATTGCTAGTATTATATGATCCTACAGGGTCACACACCTAAGCAAATTGGATTCACTTTATGTGGGAATGATCATTAATGTAATGATCCAAATAATGTGTATTTGATGCACATTATTTTCATGTTTTAAAAGGTGTGTCGATCGACACAAGTATGTTGTGTCGATCGACACGTGCTGCTGACCGAAATAAAGATTTCGGTTTAATGACTTAATTGATTCTGAATCGGTTCAGGATCAATTAGGTTTTCTCCAGGGCCTATATAAGGAGTTATAAAGGCACGACCTGGAGATAGAAGGTTTTTGAAAAAACTGATTTGGCAGCCACCCTAAACACAGAAGTTCCCTGAGAGATCCGATCTACCGGCACTAGCATCCCGGCGGATTCCAGTTTGTGTGCGTGTGGACTATCAGTAGAGGCACTGCGATTGAAGTGCTCGAAATCTCGAATCCCTGATCATAACTCTGCTGCAAAACTCCAGGTATATTCGAGATCCGTTCTATCAGATTTATTGTTTACAAACCCTAGATCCTAGGAAAAGGAATCATGACTAGGTTGATTAATAGAGATTAATCTGGTAAAACCTGAGTAAATTTCAACAGTGGTATCAGAGCGTTAGGGTTTAACAATCTACCTGATAGTAATCGAATTTGATCAATTGTTTCGTTGCAAAATCGTTTTGTTGTTGAATTGTTCAAATCGGCATGAAAAACCTAGTCGTGTCGATCGACACAATGGTTGTGTCGATCGACACGATAGTCTCTGCCATTGCGTTTGATGAACCGGTTTAATTGGATTAAATCGGTTATCACGCTTGGTTAACAAATCAATTAAACCGACTGATTTCGGTTTACTGCGAATTGGTTGGTGTCGATCGACACAAATGTTATGTCGATCGACAGAGGGCAATTATCAACCCGGTTCAATTGGATTGACCGGTTATTGAAAATTAAAATTGGTTCTGTCGGTTATCGAAACCGGTTCAATTGGATTGATCGGTTGTCGAAGAACTGTTCCAGAGAGGTGAGTGTCAATCGACACTAATGTAGTGTCGATCGACAGCCTGTAAAGATTGAAGGTTAGTGAACCTGAAATCAAACAACCGAACCAGGTTTAATTAGATTGGGTTCCTGAATGCATATGTGATATGTGTTAAGGATTAAATGTTCAGTTCCTCGACTAAATGTCAAGTGTTCTGGATGTCTTCCCGATCTTGTCAGCTGTCAAGACTCGTTTCATTGCGTGATAGGCTTGCAGTGCAAGGTATCTGCAGTTACATGAGTAAGGCAGTAGGTAATGGAGTTGATGGGCTTGCAGTGCATGGCATCAACTATTACATGACGGAAGAGATTGGTTTACTTGAATGAGCTATCAAAAGTTCTGGGCCCAGAGACATCAGGTGGTTAGAACATAAGATTTTTTATCCACAACCAAGAGTCATATTGGATATGATTAGCAAAGTGTTGCTTACCTATATAGCTAAGATTTGAGTGACAGCCAGTGGCTCGCTTGGGTTTTGGTGAAACATGGATCTTGGATCATTATATTCTTTTGAGGAAACATAGTTTTGAATATAATGCGAGTTTTTTTAATTGTTAAGTTTACTCTTTTATTGAACATCGTAACTTACCCTCTACCTCTTTTGTTTCAGCAATGTCTAGCTCAAACAACACATTCTCCTTGAGATCAGTCCTTGAGAAGGACAAGCTAAATGGATCTAATTTTCTGGAATGGTATCGGAACCTGAGAATTGTTCTCAGGCAGGAGAAAAGGGACTATGTCCTTGATAAATTTCTCCCCGAGAAGTACCGTGCCAATGCCCCGCAGGCAGAAAAGATTGCTTGGGATAAGCATTCAAATGATGTGGTCGATGTGACTTGTCTGATGCTGGCTACCATGAACTCAGATTTGCAGAAGTAATATGAGAACGTGGCGTCGCCCATCGAGATAATCACTAGCCTGAAAGCAATGTTTCAGGAGCAGGCTCGAACTGAGAGATACTAGACGGTTAAATCTCTAGTTGAGTGTAAGCTACCAAGTGATGCTCCAGTGAGTCCCCACGTCATAAAGATAATGGGTTATATTGATAACTTGGGGAAACTGGACTGTCCCATTAGCCAAGAGTTGGCTACTGACATCATACTGCAGTCACTGCCGCCAAGCTATGATATGTTCATTATGAATTATAACATGAACAGCTTGACGAAGACGTTGACTGTTACATGGCATGCTCAAGACAGCTGAGCCAAACATCAAGAAGGGTGCCCCAAATGTGCTTATGGTACAAGGGGGCAAAACGTTTAAGAAACCCGGCAAGGGCAAAGGAAAGGGCAAGGCTGTCCAGGTTATGAACCAGGACAAACCTGCGCCTCCTCCTAAGTCCAAGGCTGGCCCTTCTGATGCTGATAAGTGCCCTTTCTGCAATGAGCCTGGGCATTAGAAGAGAAATTGCAAGAAATTCCTGGATGGTCTGAAGAACAAGAAGAAGACGTACGAGACGACTTCTCCAGGTATTTATGTTATTGAAGTAAATGTTACTTCTACAGGTTCTAACTCGTGGGTATTAGATACCGGTTGTGGTGCTCATATTTGTACTAATGTGCAAGCACTAAGCAACAGTAGGACGCTGGGAAAAGGACAAGTGGAGCTGCGAGTCGGGAATGGAGCAAAGGTTGCTGCGTTGGTCGTGGGCACTTATCATTTGTCTTTGCCTTCGGGCCTGGTTTTAGAATTAAACAATTGCTACTTTGTACCTGCGATAAGCAGAAACATCATTTCAGTTTCCTGTTTGGATTTGGAAGGATTTGATTTTTCTATTAAGAATAAATGTTGTTCTTTTAATCGCGATGGTATGTTTTATGGTAGCGGCCCATTAAAGAATGGACTTTACGTTTTAAACCAATCAATGCCCGTTTATAACATAAATACTAAGCGGTTTAAGTCAAATGACGAAAACCCAACTTTTCTCTGGCACTGTCATTTGGGTCACATAAACGAGAAACGCATACAGAAGCTCCATAGTGATGGGCTTTTGGGCTCATTTGATTATGAATCATGTGAGAAATGTGAATCTTGTTTGATGGGCAAAATGGCAAAAGCTCCTTTCAATAAACCAAATGAACGGGCCAGTGACTTATTGGGCCTAATACATACAGATGTCTGCGGCCCGATGAGCACAAGTGCTAGAGGAAACTATAACTACTTCATTACCTTTACTGATGATTTCAGTAGGTATGGCTATGTTTATCTAATGAGACACAAGTCGGAATCCTTTGAGAAATTTAAGGAATTCCAGAATAAAGTACAGAACCAACTTGGCAAAAGTATTAAAGCTCTTCGATCTGATCATGGCGGAGAATAATTAAGCCAAGAGTTCAGTGATCATCTGAGAGAGTGTGGAATTGTTTCACAACTCACTCCTCCTGGAACACCCCAATGGAATGGAGTTTCCGAGAGGAGGAATCGAACCCTATTAGATATGGTTCGATCAATGATGAGTCACACAGACCTTCCATTATCCTTTTGGGGATACGCTCTAGAAACGTCTGCGTTTACACTAAACAGAGTCCCATCAAAATCAGTTGCAAAGACACCACATGAGATGTTGACTGGAAATGTTCCAAGTCTTTCTTTTCTGAAAATTTGGGGTTGTGAGGCTTATGTAAAACGTTTAATATCCGATAAGCTCGCACCCAAATCTGATAAGTGCTTTTTTGTTGGTTATCCTAAAGAAACCAAGGCGTACTACTTCTACAACCGTTCTGAGAACAAAGTGTTTGTTGCTCGGGATTGTACTTTCCTTGAAAGAGAGTTTCTTCATAAGAAGAATAGTGGGAGTAAAGTACTACTCGAAGAAGTTCGAGAATCACAGGAGCCTGCTCAACCTCATGAGGAAGAGCAGCAGGTGGAACCACAAGGAGTTGTGGAACCTGTGGAACCACAAGGAGTTGTGGAACCTGCACCTGTGATGCCTGAAGTTTGCAGATCCGGAAGGATTCGTCACAAACCCGAGAGATACTATAAATTTCTCGTGAATGACTATCATGACCTGTTGATCATTGACAGTGACGAACCTGCGAATTTCGAAGAAGCAATGTTGGGCCCAGACTCCGAAAAGTGGCTGGGAGCCGCTAGATCCGAAATGGGATCCATGTCAGAAAACCAAGTATGGTCCTTGGTAGTGTAAGACCCATTGAGTGTAAATGGATCTTCAAGAAGAAGATTGACGTGGATGGGAATATCCAGATATTCAAAGCTAGATTGGTGGCTAAATTTATGGTATTGACTATGATGAGACCTATTCCCCAGTCGCTATGCTTAAATCCATTCGGATACTCCTAGCAACTGCCGCTTATTATGATTATGAGATATGGCAGATGGATGTGAAAACAGCTTTCCTTAACGGAATTCTGGAAGAGGATGTGTACATGACACAACCTGAAGGTTTCACAGATCCTAAGAATGCTGGGAAAGTATGCAAGCTTCATCGATCCATTTATAGATTGAAGCAAGCATCACGGAGTTGGAATCTTTGTTTTGATGAAGCGGTCAAAAAGTTTGACTTTATCAAGAACGAAGAGGAACCATGTGTATACAAGAAGACTAGTGGGAGCGGAGTTGCATTTCTCGTACTGTATGTAGACGACATACTCCTTCTCAGAAATGACGTTCCATTGCTTCAGTCTGTAAAGACTTGGCTTGGAAGTTGTTTTTCCATGAAAGACATGGGTGAAGCCGCGTACATTCTTGGAATAAGAATCTATAGAGATAGATTAAATAGGTTTATTGGATTGTGTCAAGACACTTATATAGATAAGGTCTTGCACAGATTCAGTATGCAGGATTCCAAGAAAGGTTTCACACCTATGTTACATGGCGTTACTCTTAGCAAGAAGCAGTGTCCCTCGACACAAGCTTAGCGGGAGCGAATGAATAGAATTCCTTATGCTTCGGCAGTAGGATCTATTATGTATGCCATGCTCTGTACTCGTCCAGATGTTGCTTGTGCCTTAAGCATGATGAGTAAATACCAATCTGATCCAGGTGAGTGTCACTGGATAGCAGTCAAGAATATCCTAAAGTATTTGAGAAATACTAAGGATAAGTTCTTGGTGTATGGAGGAGATGATGAGCTGGTCATAAGTGGATTCACTGATGCAAGTTTTCAGACGGACAAAGACGATTTCCGGTCTCAGTCTGGTTATGTCTTTTGTCTAAATGGCGGTGCAGTCAGTTGGAAAAGTTCCAAGCAGAGCACCGTAGCTGATTCCACTACTGAGGCTGAATACATTGCTGCTTCGGAAGCAGCGAAGGAAGCTGTTTGGATCAAGAAGTTCATGTCTGAACTTGGTGTGGTTCCTAGTATCTTAGAGCCTGTAGCATTGTATTGTGATAACAATGGAGCAATTGCTCAGGCGAAGGAACCAAGGTCACACCAGAAATCCAAACACATAGAGAGGAGATATCACTTGATTTGTGATATAATTGATAGAGGAGACGTGAAGATCAGCAGAGTTCCAACGGATGAGAATGTCGCTGATCCTCTGACCAAGCCCCTCCCACGACCTAAGCATGAGAGTCATACTGCTGCTATAGGACTTAAGGAAATTAAGATGTGATCTTGATTTTAGTGGGAGTTCTCTTATTTTAAGTTATGTTTTGATGTTCATGTAATCATACTTTGATTATTTTAATGAAATTTGATTTCAGTATTATTTAAATGTGTTTAAATGATAGTCCCAAAATAATTTATGACATTCTATAGGTCATCAAGTTGAGGACTTGATCATGAAACCCTATGAGAATTAAATGACATAGATTATATTTGTCCCTGGTCGAGGTTGTTAAAGTGAGACATTAACAACCGCGTGAGACTAGCATGTGAGGTGACTGATGACTAAGTTTCATGGAGTCATTAATAAGAGTATTAAAGTCAATTACATAGATATATGTTAGAGAACATATGATCGGACATGACCCGCTAATGAGAACTCTACAGGATAATTAAGTGTCATAAGAGGTTCTCATTACGACTATAGAGTATAGTCCTTAGACCTGAGTTCATCATGATTTCTTACATATGAATTGGTCCGCTTTGACTCTGTCAAACGTTATCCGTAACAGGTGACTATAAAGGCATTGATTGGGCGTATCATGAAGTGTGTGAAGGAACAGGGATGGAACAAGATGGGATTTGTCCCTCCTGTAAAGCAGGAGATAAATATCTCAGGGCCCATCGAAGATTTGATACTGAGGAATGTGTGGCCGCACTCGAACGAACTGGATGTCAGTTGTTTGTATTGTCAGTATAAATCGGAGTTCGATGAACATGATTTTGGTTGAATAAGGATGACACGGATCTTGCCTTATGCCATATCGAGATATAGAGATGAAGGGATTGTTGGAATAGTTGATTCCAGTACAAGTGGGATATTGTTGGGAATGTCCTAAAATCACACTTGTATTCACTCTAGAGATAGTTGTACTGTCGAGATTAGACATTCATATGATACTAGGTGGTCATAACGTTTTGCTAGAAACCAATGATGATCTATGAGTTATGAACTCATTGCTAGTATTATATGATCCTACAGGGTCACACACCTAAGCAAATTGGATTCACTTTATGTGGGAATGATCATTAATGTAATGATCCAAATAATGTGTATTTGATGCACATTATTTTCATGTTTTAAAAGGTGTGTCGATCGACACAAGTATGTTGTGTCGATCGACACGTGCTGCTGACCGAAATAAAGATTTCGGTTTAATGACTTAATTGATTCTGAATCGGTTCAGGATCAATTAGGTTTTCTCCAGGGCCTATATAAGGAGTTATAAAGGCACGACCTGGAGATAGAAGGTTTTTGAAAAAACTGATTTGGCAGCCACCCTAAACACAGAAGTTCCCTGAGAGATCCGATCTACCGGCACTAGCATCCCGGCGGATTCCAGTTTGTGTGCGTGTGGACTATCAGTAGAGGCACTGTGATATGCTCAAATTAACCCTGAGCTACTCTCTCAAATTAAGAGATCGTAGTAATACTTAGGGATCGAATCCACAGGGAAAAGATTCACAGAATGAAATTTCATATTCAAATTATGCTAAGTAAATAATGTGTAGTGTAAATGCAAATAAGTAAAAGAAAGCAAACGATGGTTGTTGTTGTTTAATTCAATGAAACGAAGCGTTAGGCATCGGGTAATTCGCAGGCATGACTCTAAATTAAGCACTAAATTACTGTCGGGATATTTATTAAGTATTGTTCTTGAACTCAAACACTAATGTAAAGCTAATCAACTTCCGTTGCAGAAACTATCTATCCTTAGATCCCTAGATTCCAAATTCCTTTGCAAACCTATTGAATCTAAGCAAGCATTCAGTTCAAGTTTGATTGTTCACAGAATTCCTAAACCAAATTCCTTTGCATCTAGGTAATTCTGCTCTCCTATGATATCGTTCCAGCTAACCAACAATGCTATCGCATCTGTCCATCAACCTAGTATATCTAATTCAGGGTGATCAATCCTAAAATAGAATTAAAACTATCAAGGTGAAGAACTCAGATTAGATTAATCCCAACAGTAATAAAGTTCTAGCAATTTATCATCAGCCCTTGAAAAACCCTAAACCTAACTAGTAGATTACTCAGACATGATGATCGAAACAAGCATAATAACTGAATAATACTGCATTAAAAGATAGAGTAAGAGATAACAAAGGGTTCGAAGATGAATCTCTGAAAAGAGTTTGACTTGTCTCCCTAAAAATTCTGAATCTCTCTCTTTGCTTAAGTCTCAATAGAATAGAACATCCTCCGCCACATAAAAACCTAGGCAAAACTATATATAGGAAAGGTAAAAATCGGATTGGGCTTTGAAAACTCGTGTAGAAACTTGGGCCCGAGAAGGATTTTTCTTCTTTAAACACCCGCGTCGATCGACGGTTCTCAGTGTCGATCGACGCTAGACCTTCTGCCAAAATCTTCTTGAAACGCCAAATACGCGTCGATCGACACTAACTCCTCTCGTCGATCGACTCTGCTCTTGATCCTTAGCAATTTCCTTCTTGATGCTCCAAAATGCTCCAAAAGCTTCCATTATGCTCCAAACAATCAATTACCTGTAAAGACTCTAAAAGAACACCAAAAACACCAAAAAGACTCTAAAAACATACTTATATCATGGCCTTTAATGAGTAAAAACCATGATATATCAAACTCCCCCAGACTTAGCTTTTTGCTTGTCCCTAAGCAAAACAGATGTAATCACTCCTTTAGGAACCACATACCTTTGCAAAGCTAACCGGTGATATTTCGATGTGTCCCTAAAAGTTTAGCAGTCCTTCGGATTGAACTCATTCCCCTTAGAAAATCTCAGACTCTTCCGTTGCAAACCCCTTTAGTTATTTAGGTGCGGTCTCATCAAGGGAATATCGATCGCTGGACCTTCTAGATTCTTTCACCCTCCTTAAACACTTTCCTGCGTTTCACCCTCTCTCTTCCCTCTGAAACTGTATCCTCTAAAGGAATGTCATAGAGATGCAATGCCTTTTCTCTTTCTTTTTTTTATAACCAAGAACATTGTGATAGCGGGTACCTCAGCAGAGGGTCCTTTACTATCTGAGCTAGAAGCTTGCACTTTTCTGCAGAATTTTTTTATTTCCTTGGCATCTCTATGACTTCACTAGATCTTCTTACTGATGTAATATGAAACTTTTACGATGGCGGTTACCTCAGCAGAGGGTCCTTTACCACCAGATCTAGGACAGTTTATATCCGTCACTGGGAAGAAGTTTCAAGAATGGTCTGTCCTCGCTTTCAAGTGTTTGAAGGCTGAATCAAGTCCTACGATTACCAACGCCCTTGACAAGAAGTTTAAGTTCATTAGGGGCGGGGTCTGCAACATTGTTTCTGGCGTTCTCCAGAAGTCTGAACTCGCTCCGTTAAACCGATCCACAATCAGTTACCCACCTAATAAAACCAACCAACTTGCGTTGGTAATGGTCCATGAGTGTTGTTCAAAGCAAGTAGACAAGGGGGAGTTTCGACCCGAATAAAAACTTAAAAACCGGACTGACTCAATAAAAACTCAAAACAAAACACAATAATTAGTAACCACCTCCCCCAGACTTAAACAACACTGTCCCAGTGTTATCTAGCCCGAGATTGGCAAAAGAAATCAAAGGAAAATGAAACTTGATTGAGAAGAACAAATTTACCGTTTTTAATTGACTCCGTCGATCGATACTTGTGAATGTCGATCGACGGTGAAGTCTCTGGTGAAAATCGAAGATGTTTTATTGAAGCCCGTCGATCGACAGAGACCACCGTCGATCGACGGTGGAATCTCTGTCGAAATTCTGCATGATTTCAAACCTTTGTAAAGGTTGACCAAATGGTGAAGCTGCTTCTACATCAAAATAAACAAACGGTGAAGAGGAAAACACAAGGTAATCCATAAATAAAGATGTTCAAGTTCTAGAATCCTGAGAAATCAAGACAAACTAACTCAAAACAAAACATAAAAAGACTCAATTAGTCTTCCTCTTCAGCGGATGGAGAGTCTGGGGATGGAGATGGTCGTGGAGACGGAGTACGAGGACGAAGACAAGCCGACCTACATGACATTGCATCCCAAGTCGCCTGAAGTGCGCGTGTAAGCCACTGAAATCGCTCCTCCTCGTTCAGATTACCGCGTGGAGCTGAAGGGAAAACATGGAGATGCTCTGGTGGTGGTGCAGAGGTGCTAGCGTGTGAAGGTCCCGTCCCTCGAGTCGTGATCCTCCTAGTGGCCTCTACCGGTCGAATCAACTCCTCTGCTGGCTCAAAAGATAAGAGAGATGCATTTGTAGTGACCGGCATTAATTCCTTAACCTTCCCAATCTCAACCATCCTGGGCTGGCCTAAAGCAATCGGGAAAACCCAACACATAGGATACTCAGTCTTGATCCAGTGGGCGTTCTTCATGTGTTCCTCATCCACAAACCCGATCTTGGTGTCATATGTATACCCAACAAAAGGAATCTTGCAGCGCCTGAATATCGGTGTAAGCATGTTCCCCGCAGTAAATTTCTTCTTACCAAAAGTGGTAGCCGTGAGTGGAGTGTGTCTCAACGAGTGTAGATGGTCCATGAAAACCATAGCCATGTTTGGTTGATACCCAGTGGCCCATGTCTCGTTAGGAACGAGGTCTCTCAAAACGTAAGAAAGGAGAACCAGCTCATGCTTCCTCAACTTTCCAGGCTCCAACTTGCACAAAATGGTAGTGGAGAAAAGCCTAACCAGATAACGGAGGACCGGATGACGGATGTCCGTGTGTGTGGAGCTGCTTGAGACAAAAGGCCCTGTACCAATTAGGTGCCAAAGTGTCTGAATACCTCCATCAATGTCTGCTGGAAGATCCCCAGCTGGAACCTCAGGAAACTCGAAAATCCTGGAAATCTCTTTAGCAGAAATCTCATACCGTCTCCCATTGGCGCAGAAGGTCATTGTGAAGTTCTTTGGATCCTTCCTCTCCTCATCATCCTTTGCATCAGATCCCAATGTTACCGAGGCAAAGAATTGCCTAACCAAATCAGGATACATACCTTCGTTACGAGTTGTTATCTTTGTCAAACCCGCATTCTTCAGCAATGTCTCAATTTCATCCTCGATATTCAGCTTAATCATGGCGAGATGGTGTGGAATTTTGGTAGGCGCCATCGGTACCTTCAACCATTCGTTGTATAGCAAAGAGTTGTAGTCATCCCATTTGCCGCGAAGCTCACGGTTATCAACATCCTTACTCTGCAAAACACTCTTCAGAGTCTTCGTCTCAGACTCAAAATCGATAGCAAACGGTGTGTCCTCATTCCTTGGCCAAACGGGTGGTGCGTGGCGAGTAATGGTGTAAGGAATCTGTTGAGAGCTGGATCCCTGATCGGTCCGTGCACGCTTGCCTTTGTTAATAACCTTAGGTGCCATCTGCAAAACAAAACCACAAAGGAAAACACAAAATCAAAATCAGTCGAATTTCTGAAACAGAACAGGCACCGTCGATCGACAAATACTACCGTCGATCGACGGTGATGATTTCGGGGCAAATTTCAGAAAAACAAAAATTCCGAAATTGATTTGTGATTCAAGGCAAATTATACGCAATATCTCAACAAAATCATCAATCCCAACCATTATGCATTATACAAATCAACCCAATTCGTTCTAAATCAATGGTTCATCAAAATTTCATCACAAATCAATAAAATCCCAAAACAATTGATGAACAACTCGAATCAAGCACATGGGTTCCTCTAATGCACTAACAAACACCCTATTAAGGCTGAATCTAACCAAATAAACGAGTGAATCAAGAGAAAATTTGAATTGCAAACCTTCGCGCCGAAATTAATAGAGAGTATTTCGAGAAACATACCTTGCAGATCGTGAAAACGGAGTCTAGAATCGAAAAGAGGGCGAGAAATCGTGTGGAATAGAGTCAAAAATCTCTTGATTTGGTGAAAAATCGAGAGAAAATCGATCTAAAGAAGGGTTTTGCGAATTGAGGATTTTAGAAAAGGGAAGAACAAAAGATTGGCTTTTATAGGGAACTTACCTCGTGTGGTCCGCAACCCGCGTCGATCGACATAATGGCCCGTCGATCGACGGTGACCCCTCTTTCCAAACTTTTTTTTTTTTTTTTTTTTTTTTTTTTTTTTTTTTTTTTTTTTTTGTTTACTGAAACACTGAAAACTATAGAAAAATCAGGAAACAAATGAAAAATAAAACGAAAGAAATATACATACCAGTGGGTTGCCTCCCACTCAGCGCTTGTTTTCAGTCATTAGCTTGACTTTGTCTGATCTAGGCGACGGGTGCGTCATCCAGAGGAACAATGTTCCCTGCTGGAATCTCGGCTTTCGCCCAATAGTGCTTCACCCGTTGACCATTAACGATGAATTCATTGCCTTTAGGACTGAGTAGAACGATCGCTCCATGGGGCCTAACTGCCTTGATAGTAAAGGGACCAGACCAACGAGAGCGTAATTTCCCAGGAAAAATATGTAAACGAGAGTTATACAGGAGTACCTGGTCATTTGGCTCGAACTTCCTGGAGATGATCTTCTTGTCATGATAAGCCTTTGTGCGCTCCTTGTAAATCTTGGAGTTCTCATAGGCCTGAAGTCTGATTTCATCCAGTTCGTTCAGTTGTATCAGTCTTCTCTCGACAGCAGGTTTGATGTTGAAGTTCATTTGTTTCACTGCCCAAGCTGCCTTGTGCTCTAATTCCACTGGAAGGTGGCATGCTTTCCCATATAGCAAGTGAAAAGGAGTAGTTCCCAAGGGCGTCTTGTAAGCCGTCCTATAAGCCCATAATGCATCATCTAACTTATTGGACCAATCCTTCCTTGTAACACTCACAGTCTTCTCGAGGATCTCCTTGATCTGTCTGTTGGAAACCTCTACTTGCCCACTTGTCTGGGGATGATAAGCACTTGCTACTCTATGATGAACTCCATACTTAGCCAAAAGATTAGAGAAGATCTTGTTAATGAAGTGCGTACCACCATCACTGATGACAACTCTGGGGACTCCAAAACGCGGGAAGATGATGGTCTTAAACAGCTTAATAACCACCGCAGCATTGTTCGTCGGACTAGCAATCGCCTCAACCCACTTGGAGACATAGTCCACCGCGACTAGAATATACTCATTCCCATAAGAAGACGGGAACGGACCCATGAAATCAATGCCCCAGCAATCAAAGACTTCAACCTCAAGGATGAAGTTTTGTGGCATCTCGTGTCGCTTGCTGATCTTTCCTCTCCTCTGACAAGCGTCGCACTGTGAAACAAAGGCATTGGCGTCCTTAAACATCGTAGGCCACCAGAATCCTGCTTGTAAAACCTTGGAGACTGTCTTAAATGTAGCGAAGTGCCCTGCATACTCAGATCCATGACAATGATATAACACTCCGCGAGTCTCACTCTCTGCAATACATCTCCTGTAGAGACCATCTGAACAATGCCTATAGAGATAAGGTTCATCCCAGTAATACCTCCTAATCTCTCTCATGAACTTCTTCTTCTCGTAGCCCTTAAGGTCACTAGGAACGTCCTCTGTAGCTAGGTAATTGGCTATATCAGCATACCAAGGTCTATCGGATCCGAAAACTGCACAAACAACCTGATATCCAATGTTTGCAGCCTCCGTCGATCGACATAGACGACCGTCGATCGACAGAGAGGTCTCTGGAGCAATTTCGGAATTGAGTTTTAAATCCCGCGTCGATCGACATTGGAATCTGTCGATCGACGGTGAGGTCCCTGGAGCAATTTTGCTCTGTCGAATCGCATCCTTGCTCGCTTGGCATCCAATCTCAAGAAAATGCACGTTCTCCTCTGGAAAATAATCATCAATGGGAATGCTGTCCTCAATCCGAATGCGCGATAAATGATCCGCGACACCATTCTCCACTCCTTTCTTATCCTTGACCTCGATGTCGAATTCCTGAAGAAGGAGAATCCACCTCAATAACCTTGGCTTTGCATCCTTTTTCTGCATTAGATACTTGAGTGCGGAATGATCCGTGTGTACTATCACTTTAGCTCCAATCAAATACGGCCTGAACTTCTCAAAAGCAAAAACCACAGCCAACAGTTCCTTTTCTGTAGTCGCATAGTTCCTCTGAGCTTCATCGAGTGTTCTACTCGCATAATAGATGGCGTGAAGTTTCTTGTCTCTTTTCTGACCCAAAACAGCTCCCACTGCGAAATCACTGGCATCGCACATAATCTCGAATGGTAGATCCCAGTCCGGGGGTTGCACGATGGGAGCACTCACCAAAGCCTGCTTAATTTGCTCAAAAGCAGATAAACAATCAGTATCGAAATCAAATTTAACATCCTTACAGAGCAAAGTGGTGAGTGGGCGGGCGATTTTGGAGAAGTCCTTGATGAATCTCCGGTAAAATCCAGCATGTCCAAGGAAACTGCGAATCTCCTTTACTGAAGTAGGTGGTTGAAGACTTGTCATAACCCCGATCTTAGCACGATCCACCTCAATTCCATCAGCTGAAACTCTATGGCCAAGTACAATGCCGTCCCTAACCATGAAATGGCACTTCTCCCAGTTCAGAACCAAGTGCTTCTCCACGCATCTAGCAAGCACTTTCTCCAAGTTCCCAAGACAGCCCTCGAAAGAATCACCATACACTGAGAAATCATCCATGAAGACTTCCATGTAGTCCTCAATCATGTCTGTGAAGATGGACATCATGCACCGCTGGAATGTTGCAGGAGCATTGCAGAGTCCAAAGGGCATTCTGCGATAGGCAAAGGTGCCGTATGGACATGTAAACGTAGTCTTCTCCTAGTCTTCTGGATGAATGGGGATCTGGAAGAACCCTGAATATCCGTCGAGGAAGCAGTAATAGGGATGATTGGCTAGCCTCTCCAGCATTTGATCAATGAAGGGCAGAGGGAAGTGGTCTTTCCTGGTGGCTGCGTTGAGCTTTCTGTAGTCTGTGCACATTCTATGCCCAGTGACGGTTCTCATCGGAATCAGCTCATTCTTGTCATTCTTAACCACTGTAACTCCTCCTTTCTTCGGCACTACATGAACCGGGCTAATCCATACACTGTCTGAAATGGGATAGATGATCCCTGCCTCTAGAAGTTTCAAGATCTCCTTCTTGACAACCTCCTGCAAGTTTGGATTAAGCCTCCTCTGATGCTCAATCGATGACTTGCTCTCATCCTCAAGATGGATCCTATGCATGCACAGTTCCGGAGAGATACCTGCAATATCATCAAGAGAGTACCCAAGAGCCTTGCGAAATTTGCGCAGCTTGTTTAGTAGTAACGCGAGTTCCACGTTATTCAAAGAGGCACTAACAATAACCGGATAAGTAGAATTATGACCAAGAAACGCGTACCTTAGCCCAGCTGGAAGTGGCTTGAGCTCAAGCTTTGGAGCTTTCTGTTCACTCCAATCACTATCCTTGGTGGTCTTTACTGATGTTTCTCCCAATTCAGCGCTAAAGACTAACCGTTTCAACTCCTTGCTAGCATTCAACATCCTTGCATACCCTCTAGCATCCTCATCAAGCTGTTCTTCGTCTAGCACAGAGTTCACCAAAGTCCTTTCCAAAGGATCAATGGGATGTTCCTCATTGAAAACTTCTTGTGCGAGGTCGGTGAGTGTGTCCACGAAAAATGTCTGACCATCTATGGTAGGTCTCCTTATCAGCTTATCCATCTCAAACTTCATCTCAAGATCCCCCACACTTAGAGTAATATTGCCTCCCTTGCAGTCTATCATAGCACCAGCTGTGGCTAGGAAAGGTCTGCCTAGGATGAGTGGATCCTTTGGCTCCTCACTGTACTCCAAGACCACGAAATCAGTAGGGATCAAGCACTCTCCAACCTTGATTGGGATATCCTCTAGTACTCCTTCAGGGATCCTTATTGATCTATCGGCTAGGATAAGAGAGATCCTAGTAGGCTGGAAGTCAGTCATTCCAAGCTGAACAGCAACTGAGAGTGGCATAAGGTTTACACCTGAGCCTAAATCGCATAGAGATCTTGGGAATCTATCCTTGAAGATGAAGCAATCCAACACAAAGCTTCCTGGGTCTGAGAGTTTCTCTGGAATCCTATTCTGAATCACTGCACTCACTTGCTCTGAAATCATCGAAGCTCCTTCCTCAAGGCTCAAACTCTTGGTGACCATCCGTTTCACGTATCGTCGGATTACCGGACTGAACTTAACAGCATCAATCAAAGGGAGCTCAACAACAAGCTTATCCATGATAGCTTTACACTTAGCATCCTCTAGCTCGACCTTAGACTTACTCTCCCTCCTAGGGTAAGGTAACCTTGGCTTGTAGACTCTTTCTCCGGACTTATCTGAAGGTTTAGACAAATTAGGCTCTGTTCGGAGGCCACGTCGATCGACAGGGGTAGGAGTGTCGATCGACGCTTGAGTCCCTGGAGAAACTTCAGATTCGTGAATTGAAGGGCCCGTCGATCGACGCTTCTCTCTGTCGATCGACGGAGGGGTCTCTGCCAAAATTTCTTCAACGATTTCTTCGTCCTCAACTTCTTGAAGCTCGTCTAACTGCTCTGCACTCAATTCCTTAGTCGATTTCGGTCCTTGAAGAATCTTACCACTCCTTGTGGTGATAGCAGCAACTGAATGTTTAGGATTAGGATCAGCTCTAGATGGAAGAAATCCCTCTTGTCTTCTTGAGTTCTCTGCCGACTGAGCAAACTAAGTATCTAGCTTCTTAACATGAGTGTTCAACGCTTCAAACTTCCCGTTCAGATCCTGGTACATGGCATCCATTTTTCCATTGAAGTTCACAGTCAACTTCTGCTGACCCTCTAGAATCTGCTCAAGCATTGACTTCATCTCACTATCCGGAGTCTTAGCTGGAGGCTCTTGGTAAGAAGAAGAACCGTATGTCCTTGTGTAGTTACTGCTCTGGAAAGGTTTCTGAAAATCATTCTTCTGATAGTTCGGGCTTGAAGGTCTCTGATAGTTGCTCTGATAGCCTCTGTTCCCATTCTGATTTCCATACCTCTGACTCTGAAATCCAGTTCCATTGACGTAGTTCACTCCTTCTTCTTCATTCTCAATCTCTGGTTCGAAAGTCTCAACCTCTGCAGCGAAATGAACTGACTTCTTCCCCACTAGGAAGTTATGCACATCATCAATCTTGGCCTTGACTTCCTGAGGAAACTGTCCACTACCACTGTTCCCATTCTTCTTCCTTTCATAATCCGCGTTCTTGCTACTGTTGCTTGAAGCTAGGTTCTCAATGAGTGCAATGGCATCCTCTGCAGAGTTAGTCTTGAAGTTTCCACTGCTTGCAGCGTCCAGTGTCATCTGATACCTCCAATCAACTCCATTAAAGAAGATACTGAGCAGCTGGATTGGTGTGAATCCATGATGTGGGCAGTCTCTCTGATATGACTTGAATCGAGCCCATGAAGCCTTGAATGCCTCAGTGTCGTGCTGACGGAAGGTAGCAATCTTCATCCTTAGATCCTCAGACCTTGCGTCATCAAAGAAGTTGTTGAGGAAGGCATTCTTGGTGTCCTCCCAAGTAGTCAAGGATCCTGGCTCGAGTTGTTTTAGCCAGTAAGAAGCCTCTCCTCCTAATGAGTAAGGAAAGAGCTTGCAGAAAAGGTAGTCACTTGACACTCCTTGGCTCTTAATGCTTGATGCCAAATCCTCGAACTTCTCAATGTGATCCATAGGGTGCTCGTTTGGAAGCCCATGGAAAGGATGCTGAGCTACAAGACTGAAGAACGCCGGTTTCAGCTCAAAGTCGTTCCTCTGAAACGGAGGTGGGCGAATAGCACATCGGTTAGCATAGAACTGGTCCGGGCGATTGTAATCACCCAAGGTTGGACCACGTCCGTTCCTGCCACCTGCGTTTCCCCGAAGTGGCGGTTGAATAATCGCGTTCCCAGCATCATCAAGCCTCTGTCCGGCTGCATTGCATACATTCCCTTCTTGGTCGCGTATAATTCCATCTGCTCCAGTAATCAACACAATCGGTGGTATCACTGCGTCTGCCATCTTTGATCCTCTAGCTGCTTTGTAGTTCGTTCGTTCGAGAAGTGCTAGAGTATCTAAATCGAATCCAACCAATTCCTTGTCTGCTGTGCTTCTTGTGACAGGCCTTGGCATACACCTGAAACCCAAAACAAAAGGAACAAAAGAAAGAAACTAGTTAGTAGACTAAAACAAAAAGAAAAACTTAGACAAAACTCTAATAATGAAATTCTAATCGTGAAATCTAATCCCCGGCAACGGCGCCAAAATTTGATATGCTCAAATTAACCCTGAGCTACTCTCTCAAATTAAGAGATCGTAGTAATACTTAGGGATCGAATCCACAGGGAAAAGATTCACAGAATGAAATTTCATATTCAAATTATGCTAAGTAAATAATGTGTAGTGTAAATGCAAATAAGTAAAAGAAAGCAAACGATGGTTGTTGTTGTTTAATTCAATGAAACGAAGCGTTAGG
This sequence comes from Draba incana, assembly GCA_963576765.1. Lineage (NCBI taxonomy): Eukaryota > Viridiplantae > Streptophyta > Magnoliopsida > Brassicales > Brassicaceae > Draba > Draba incana. Next base: position 24,644,572 of record OY755202.1, read on the forward strand.
CATCGGGTAATTCGCAGGCATGACTCTAAATTAAGCACTAAATTACTGTCGGGATATTTATTAAGTATTGTTCTTGAACTCAAACACTAATGTAAAGCTAATCAACTTCCGTTGCAGAAACTATCTATCCTTAGATCCCTAGATTCCAAATTCCTTTGCAAACCTATTGAATCTAAGCAAGCATTCAGTTCAAGTTTGATTGTTCACAGAATTCCTAAACCAAATTCCTTTGCATCTAGGTAATTCTGCTCGCCTATGATATCGTTCCAGCTAACCAACAATGCTATCGCATCTGTCCATCAACCTAGTATATCTAATTCAGGGTGATCAATCCTAAAATAGAATTAAAACTATCAAGGTGAAGAACTCAGATTAGATTAATCCCAACAGTAATAAAGTTCTAGCAATTTATCATCAGCCCTTGAAAAACCCTAAACCTAACTAGTAGATTACTCAGACATGATGATTGAAACAAGCATAATAACTGAATAATACTGCATTAAAAGATAGAGTAAGAGATAACAAAGGGTTCGAAGATGAATCTCTGAAAAGAGTTTGACTTGTCTCCCTAAAAATTCTGAATCTCTCTCTTTGCTTAAGTCCCAATAGAATAGAACATCCTCTAACATAAAAACCTAGGCAAAACTATATATAGGAAAGGTAAAAATCGGATTGGGCTTTGAAAACTCGTGTAGAAACTTGGGCCCGAGAAGGATTTTTCTTCTTTAAACACCCGCGTCGATCGACGGTTCTCAGTGTCGATCGACGCTAGACCTTCTGCCAAAATCTTCTTGAAACGCCAAATACGCGTCGATCGACACTAACTCCTCTCGTCGATCGATGCTGCTCTTGATCCTTAGCAATTTCCTTCTTGATGCTCCAAAATGCTCCAAAAGCTTCCATTATGCTCCAAACAATCAATTACCTGTAAAGACTCTAAAAGAACACCAAAAACACCAAAAAGACTCTAAAAACATACTTATATCATGGCCTTTAATGAGTAAAAACCATGATATATCATTGTTCCTGAGTTGTTTGCCCAAGTTGGTCGAGCAAGTGGAAAAGGAAAAAAACGCAAACTATCACCACAAGAGGTCACATATTTGCATACGTATATCCTCAGAAACTGTGACGAAATTTTGGAGTAGGAAAGGTATATATATCATTTATCATACTAAATTTATTTAATTATTTGCATCCATCTACTAACGAATGTTATGTTACAGGATCTACATGTCTCTCGCACGTGATTACCATTGTGATAAGACAGATGCCGAACTTGCTGTCTTGATAGACGAACAATTTCCAGAGTGGTTGAAATGTTATGTAAGTTTAATATAATTACATCCGTCTTACATTTGCATGTTTTCACGTTCATATGTTACTTATATCTTACGTATATCGTTTTTAGGTTTCCGAAAGTTTAGCAAGTGGTCGATCAATCCCGACATGGTTAGTGGAGTTTGTTCATGGCTTACGAAGCACCGCGACTTCATATCCCCAGTTTTACACTAGGGGATATTCGTTCAGGATCCGTGAGGAAGGACGTCAAAGGTCAACTGCGGACTATGGTATTTCGGCGCAATCCGGCGATACCATGTACTATGGGGTTTTAAAAGAAATCTTGGAAATCCGATATCCAGGAATGTTGAACTTGAGGTGCATTGTGTTTATGTGCGATTGGTATGATCCATCCAATGGTCGAGGGGTTCGAGTTAACCCTCTTGGTGTTATTTCGATAAATTCAAGCCGGAAACTACAGTATTACGATCCATTTATCCTTGCATTTCAAGCAGACCAGGTATCAATACACTATATATGTTTACCTATGTACTCATAGTTAAGGTTTATTGTTCATGTATATTAACAATATACACTAATTATTAATAGGTTTGCTACATTCCATATCCTCGAGTTGCGTACCGTACAGATCCGTGGATCACAGTAACTCCAATAAACCCGAGAGGAAAAATCTACGGAGTTCCAGAACAAGATGCTCTACAACCATCAAGAAGTGTATCAATGTCACCTGTGGAGGAGATGGATAACATTGACCTTGTCGTTGATGTCACACATGTCGGGGATGATCTAGTGCATTCGGAAGAAGAGGAACCACGTGGAGAATTTGACGACGATTAAGACTCCATCCCTAGTGAAGGTTCCTCCGGAGATTCAGAATAATAATTTGTGAAAAAATGTCTGCTTTTTCATGTTCTTCTCTCACATTTGTGTGTTCCCTATAATATTTTCATTTCATTAAGAAAACCGATTGTGGACGAGAATCTAAGTATTACAACATACAAATAAAAATCAAATAAAGGAGGCATAATCATTTCAGCGGTGGACAAATCTTGTATCTCATATTATTTAATAGTATATATCTACTCATGTTCGATGACTAATTAACGATAAATATTGGTCTTCCAACTCCAATAAAACTTAACATGTAATGAAACATAAAATTTAAAACACATATTCTTAAACAGGTACATTAGAGACTTCCAATTATTTAACACACAACAGTTATGGTACAAGTACATAATAAACTCCTCATTTTACAATCATATGTCCGTTTCCACTCCGAACTTACCATTTGTTAGAACCATTTAGTGATGTTCTTTCCCTTTTTTTTTCTTTTGTGGAGAATCTACAAATCCGTCGCACAATTCACTTTTGATTGCATCAACATCTACATTTATGTTTGCCTTGTCTGGGCTTTGGGCGAATTCGAAATCATAGTAATGATCCTTTGGTGGAGAATCTATAAATCCGTCGCACAATTCACTTTTGATTGCAACAACATCTAAATTTAAGTTTGGCTTTCCTTGGCTTTGGGCGAATTCATAACCATAGTACTGATCCTTACATACGTTTGAAGTACTTGCACCGTGAGTATCTGACTTTTCCATCATCTGACTTGGTTGTTCGGCTTCGGTAACTCACTCATGATCAGGACATTATGGCTGCCTATCGTAAATGTTTTGGATGTTTGGCATGCACTGGCTGTCAGGCACTACTGTTGATGTGGAATCTTTTTCATCGATTGGTGAGCACGTATCAAATTCCCACGAGTAAGTGAGAATCTGTTGAGTGAATTTGTCGCAATGAGATTCGGTTTCCCACGAGTATTTTGGAACATTAAAAAAATTGCATCGGATGTTTTTTTCCCGTCTTCATTAGGATCCCTAGAAGACATATATTTTTTTTTAGAGGTGAAGAAGATATACACTCCATCAGGTGTATTTATAGTCCAAGTTATATGTATAAACCGTCGGTATTCCGTCTGTATTCCGTCCGTATTACCGACGGAATTCAGACTACACGATGTCGGCAAAGTTTGATTCGTCAGCTGTACCTACGGATTTCCGACGGAGCTTAGTCGTCAGAATTATGTAACGGATTTCCGTCGGCTTGCAGAGTTTCTGCTGTTGGCAAAGTTTGATTGATCAGCTGTAACAACGGATTTCTGACGGATTGCCGACGGTTTCCGATGTCGGAAAAGTTTGAGTGGTTAACAAATCAAGTGAAGTGGCCGATGGTATTGGTGGGGTGTTATGTCGGAGTGTTTTGACGGTTTTCCGACGGATATCCGTTCTACATAAGATTGCACATTTTGTAATGCGACCATAGAAACATTTCAATACAAATTTATAACACAGAAAAATTCAATTTCGTAATGGCAAACAAAGATCTGTGGAATTACTATATGCAAAACCGAGCCCCCGATCAAAACCCTCCAACCACAACTCTATTTTCTTCAAGCCCTCCTTACGATAACTTAAATGTTACTGATGCTGAACCGACAATTTTACTCCATCCAACTCAACAATCCCAGAACCAAACGCCCGTAATACCGGGACCTGGCCAAGTGGTACGGCGAGGCCTGTTTCGAAAGAGGTCTCATGATGCAAAGGTGATGCGAGGTGAGAGTTCTCAGCTACGCCCAACACGAGATTTTATTCGTGAGGTCATTAATGAGGCACCACAGGCTGACAAGCATTTTAGTAGTCCTCGGTGGACTTCTACTATCGATTACATAATCCGTGAAGGTATATATATATATATAATTACCGCTTTTACTTTTACAATAATGATTGTAGCTGACAAATACTAAATCTATACTTCATACATGTAGGTTCTTATAACAATAGGAGCACACCATTCTGGACCCAGGTTGCAGAAATTCAATCCCCGCATTCACAATTATTGAAAGTCAAAAAGGTTTACGTGTTCGACCTATTTTATTAACATTTAGACATACAATTTATCTGACAAGTATATAATTTAATTCATTATCAGATTGTGGTTATGCTCTCTAGTTTAACCCCCAATGACCAGGGAGATCTGCTAGTAACCTTAAAAGATCCCTCAGAAAAAATCGAGGGAACCATCCACCATAACATCTTCAAGAAGGACGAGTACAGACTCACGACTGGTGTAGGTGCGGTGGTCATCCTGAAAAATGTTACCGTTTGCCATTTTGATAGGAACCCAAAGTACCTGAACATCACAGAGCGGAACATTGTCAAGGTAGATACACCATACGTTTAAAAATATTCATGGGAATGCTTAACTAAAATCATTTTCCAAACATATAATCGGTGCTAATTCGATGATTGCTGAATACCAACCAATGGAAGCATCGACCATCGAGGAAGATGGAGGAACTACTGGGTACGAATATGAAACAGTCCCAGACTCCGATGAAGAATAAACAGCCAACTCATCCATGATTAAGAATAATTTTATGATAACAGCTTTATGTTGCTTTCATGTTAAATAATGTCATAGTATCTATTGTACGATCATATAATGTGGTCATGTGTTATATTTCCTATTAGGGATTGTGAAAAATTGGTGTTTTATATGTGTAAAACGATTCGAATTACTTATTTACATAAATTTATACGCAAATCATTCCAAAAATAAGAAACTAAAATATATAAATAGTTTGTACCGTCGAGTACAGGATAAATTATCGGGGAGTCGGGATGGGCGTAGAATTTACCGATTTTGTAGGAAGGAAAAATTAATTCTTATATGTTAGTGTTTTACATGATATTAGTAAAATAAATCCAACGAGCTTATTGTTTTAATTACGTACAATGTACTATAATTTTTAGATTGCCAAAAATTTATTACAAATAGAAGAAAAAAATTATAAAATAAAATCATAAGAAAACCAAATCCGTCGGCAATTCGTCTTAAATGTAAGACGGCTTTCCGACGGATTTGGATTTTAATTAATTTAAATTAATTAAAACGTAATCCGTCGGGAATCCGTCTTACATTTAAGACGGATTTCCGACGGATTTGGTTTTTTTGTGATTTTATTTAAAGTATATGATAAAGTTTAAAGGTTGATTATAAGGTTTTAAAAAAATGTATAAGATTTTTGTAAAATAGTAGTTGGTTATAACCTTATAATATTTATCAAAAAAAATTATTGTATGTTTTTAAATTTTTATAATCTGTTTTAGAAAAACCTTTAATAAACCTTATAAACAACTTTAACACATTGTGAAAAGTTTAAAAATTCTTTTAATTACCTTTTAAACCCCTTCTAATCAACTTTAAAACCATATCATATACTTTTGAATCCTTATAATTACCTTTAAAAACCTTTATTAACATATGTCGGTTTAAATCAAATCATAAAAAAACCAAATCCGTCGGAAATCCGTCTTAAATGTAAGACGGATTGCCGACGGATTTGGATTTTAATTAATTTAAATTAATTAAAATTAAATCCGTCGGGAATCCGTCTTACATTAATAAGACGGATTTCCGACGGATTTGGTTTTTTTATTATTTTAATTAAAGTATATGATAAGGTTTAAAGGTTGATTATAAGGTTTTAAAAAAATGTATAAGATTTTTGTAAAATAGTAGTTGGTTATAACCTTATAATATGTTTCAAAAAAACTTATAGTATGTTTTTAAATTTTTATAATCTGTTTTAGAAAAACATTTAATAAACCTTATAAACAACTTTAAAAAACATTGTGAAATAGTTAAAAAATTCTTTTAATTACCTTTAAAACCCCTTATAATCAACTTTAAAACCATATTATATACTTGCGAATCCTTATAATTACCTTTAAAAACCTTTATTAACTTATGTCGGTTTAAATAAAATCATAAAAAACCAATTCCGTCGGAACTCCGTCTTAAATTACGACGGATTACCGACGGATTAGGATTTTAATTAATTTAAATTAATTAAAACGAAATCCGTCGTTGTGCCGTCTTAATTTAAGACGGATTTCCGACGGATTTGTTTTTTTTATGATTTTATTTAAAGTATATGATAAGGTTTAAAGGTTGATTATAAAGTTTTAAAAAAAGTATAAGATTTTTGTAAAATAGTAGTTGGTTATAACCTTATAATATGTTTCAAAAAAACTTATAGTATGTTTTTAAATTTTTATAATCTATTTTAGAAAAACTTTCAATAAACCTTATAAACAACTTTAAAAAATATTGTGAAATAGTTAAAAAATTCTTTTAATTACCTTTAAAACCCCTTATAACCCCATATCATATATTTTTGAATCCTTATAATTACCTTTAAAAACCTTTATTAACATATGTCGGTTTAAATAAAATCATAAAAAAACCAAATCCGTCAAAAATCCGTCTTAAATTAAGACGGATTGCCGACGGAAAACCTAATTTTTCTCCCGCCTAACGCCTCGTGATTATCGAAAAGGCTGCACAATCCGTCCGAATTCCGTCGGAAACCCTAAGGCCGTCGGAATTCCGTCTGAAACCCTGTATAAATCGGTCTCTCCTTCTTCCCTAAACCACAACAGAGAAAAAAAAAAAAAAAAACTTCCACCGCCGGAACACCGATTCACACCGCCGGAAAACCGATTCACACCGCCGGAAAAACCACACAAACCGCCGTAATCACATCCTCCATCACGAATTCAACATCCCAATGTAAGTTTGTCATGATTTTAAAGTTGGTTGTCCAAAAAAAAAAATTGTGTTCTTCATAAAATAAAATTGTTCTTCATAAAAAAAAATTTTTTGGAAAAACATAATTTGTTCTTCATTTAGAGATTTAGGAATGTATTGCATTTTAGGGATTTAGGTATTTAAAGAATTTTAGGAATTCAGGGATATATAAATTTAGGGAATTAGGGATTTATTGAATATTAGTATTTTAATATTAAGAATTGTTAAAATAAAATTTTATAGATATTAGAAATTTATAAATTTTAAGAATTTGGATAATAAAGTTTGAAAATATTAAAAATTTATAAATATTAAGAATTTGTAACAAAAATATAAAATTATAAATATTAAGATTTTTTTAAAAAAATTTAAAATTTTATAAATTTATAAATATTAAGATTTTTTAAATAAAATTTTTTAATTAATTCTAAATTTATAAATATTAAGAATTTTAAAAAAAACTTTTTTGTTAAATCATTAATCTTATTCACAATAAAACATCTTACAAGTAAAACACAAGTAAATCATTAATAAACGCCAAAATTTCCAAATTCCCAAAATCCCTACATCCATAAATTTATAAATGCAAAATTTCCAAATTCCCTAAATTTCAAAATCCCTAAAACCCTAAACCCTAAATTTCACAAATCCCCAAATTCCCTAAACACTAAATACCTAAATTTCTAAATCTCTATATCCATAAATCGTTAAATCTCAAAATTCCTAAAAATCTTCGAATTCGTAGGGATTTCGAACGATTTCAGCAGAGTTTTGGAGATGGTAGTTCCAGTCGGGGGCGTCGGAGTTCTAGTCAGTCCCAGATCTCCGGCACTCCTAATTTGGAAACACAACAACCGTGTCCAAATCCGACTACCTCAGCTCCCACAGTAATGAGCATCGAGGATTTCGTTTCACAACCCGGAAGGGATCGTATGACTTTCCTAGATCCGGAGTTACCTCCCAACACGACATGGTAAGTTTTATTTAAAAATGTTTTCGATTTAGTTAACATGCTTAATAGTTTGATAACTCTTTACTTTTGGTTAGGTTTCAATTTTTGGGAAACGGGATATCGACGTCTATCAACACTATGCTTAATAGTTTGATAACTCGCCTGTATCCCACATACTTATCGATGCCGGTAGAAGACCGTGACAGCTGGTTTCGGCAATTTGCGGTAATTTCTAAATTTTGTAATTTAAACAATTTGCGGTTTTATTACATAAAAATTTTAATTACTAAATCGTTAAAAGTTTTTTTCTTTGCAGCAAGATTTTAATTGGGACAGACAGATGACCGGTAGGGTTCGACGGGAGTTCGACACCAAGGCTGGTAGATTGTACTCGCGGAAGTTGAACGAGTGGAAGGACCTGTGGCTACATCGTAAGATTCCTCGGGATATGAAAAACCGTCCCGAGTTATGGGCTCAACTCATTGCGTATTGGGAACAGGAGGCAACTAAGGCGACCTCTGCCACCCAGTCTTCGAACCGAAAGAGCGACCGGAAGGGGAAAGGAGCAGCGACCCATAACCTCGGAGCAACGAGCAAGGCGACTCGTGTAGAACAACTGGTAAGTTTCTTTATGACAATAATTATTTTTATTATCGCTAACGTATTTTTTTACTTTTCAATGCTAATAGTACCAAAAGAAAGGTACGCGTCCTTCAAATCTGGAGTTGATCAGAGATGCGCATACGAACCGCAAGACTGGTGAAATTCAAGATCCACTTGCTCGTGAGATCGTGGAAAGCGTGGAGAGGCTCGGTGAGGACTACCTCTTATCCCAACCGATCGTTGAAGGAACTCCACCGCTCACCGAAGTTCCATTTGAGAAGATCATCGAGCTTACGTATGAGGTTAGTAACGAATTTAAAATAACTTCTAATACTTATACGTTTTAACATTTATAGTTTTATTTTATATGGTAGGCTACTCGGAAGAACAAAGGTCGTGTCTTCGGTCTTCCGGAGGACAGTTCCAGCTCTTCCGTGTCTTCATTCCTATTTCACGGTGATAACGGGTTGCAGGCACAAAACGCTGAGCTTCTCGAGCGGATGAAAGCAATGGAGGCACATCGCGAAGAGGATGCAAAGCGGGTGAAGGAGTTGGAGGAACAGTGCTTAGCAGATGCAGCGCGCATTCGTGGGATGGAAGACCGGATGGACGAGTTCTTCCATAATTATCGTCCACAATAGACTTTTAAATTTTTATGTAGAACTTTTATTTGGTTTTAAAACAATTTTATTTTGATTTTAAATTTTAATTTCAATTTTTTTTTTATTGAAATATTAATTTAAAATTAATTTTTAATTTAATTTAAATATTCATTTAAAATTCATTTTTTAATTAAAATCCGACAGCCGTCGGAATTCCGTCTGTTTCCTAAATCCGTCGATGTCCCGTCGGTGTCGCAGACCGTCGGATTGCCGTCGGTGTCGTAGACCGTCGGATTTCCGTCGGTGTTGTTGACCGTCGGAATTCCGTCGGCGATCCTTTCTCTGACTGTATTACGACGGATGGTCAACCAATTCCTCTGATCCGTGTTCCGCCGGAATTCCGTCGGAGTGAATGGACGGATTACCGACGGAACGCGGATTTCCGACGAGTTAGAACCGGCGGACCATATCCGTCGGAAACCTGTCGGAATAGGGCTTATTCCGACGGATATGGCCGTCGGAATAGCCCTTGTTTTCTTGTAGTGGAAATTCTCAGACAATTTAGCATCCGACTTCACCACCGTGAAACAGAACAACATCCCCAAAAAGAACCACACCATCATGTGTTTTGTTGACTCATCACTACGACTACGAGTATCCATTTGGACTTCTTTGTTTTCTTGAAACTCTTCTCTCAAAACGGTCCTCTCTTCAGTATAAGGCCATGTTCATTGGTGACACCGTCGTGTCTTAAGAAGTGTTCTTATAATATAAAATTATTAAAACACACACTCTCTGTTCCTTTTACTCAACTTTATACCTTCTCTTTCTTCCTTTTACTCAACTTTATACCTTCTCTTTTATCATTTTACTCAACTTTAATTAAGAACACTCTCCAAAAGTGTCTAATTTTAGACACTCTCTCTCCTCTTTAAGAACACTTCATCATCATCTACTCAATTTTTATTAATTTTATATTTCAATATACCCCACAAAAACACTCTCTTTCTTCCTTTTACTCAAATTTTAATAATTTTATATTTTAAGAACACCCCATAAAACACCATAAGATCTTCAATGAACATGCCCTAAAGGGCCACAACAAAACGCTTTTTGGATCCTCCGGTATGCTGGATATAATTATAGAGTAAATGTGTTTTTTTTTTTTTTGACTAATGAAAAAGTTACATATAAGTAGAATAAATATGTTTTTTTTATTAATTGAAATATAGTCATATTCAGATATGAATGACAAGAATTTTACAACTCTTTAAAGGGGTTTTTTTGAGAGTGACATTTTAACACACCTCATTAGGTCAGTCATCTGCATGGAAATGTTTTAAATGATATTGTTTGATTAAATGTATAAAAACCCACTAACTAAACTAATAAGTTGTCGTTAAACACAAAATGGATAAACTAAATTCAAAAGACGAGACTGAGACGTTGTCTTTGTCCACCCTAATATGATAATGGTCTTGAAAGGTCCATAAATTCAGCGAATATCGTTCTAGTTTTGGTCATCAACTTTAGCTCAACGGTCCTTATTATATCGAAGTTAATATTCAAATAAACATTTAATATCACCCAAATTTGATCAGTTTCAAACATATCTATCTTTGGTATATTGATTTTACTCTGTCATATCGCTATTCTCTCTTTTTTTTTTTAATGATAATAGAAGTTTTAACAAATATTCAATTTGCTTGTGGTTAAAGTGTTATTTTCTACAATAATCAGATAACAATAAGCGTGGTGTAAGTCAAAACGTTTTCTATGCTTGATCATTTAAAATTTCAACCACAAATAAAAAAGGTGTTTAGAACTCACTGTAGGTGGCCGATATAAAATGTTATGAACACGTATACAAACTAAAGTCCAAAATATTACTACCAGAATTTGTTGCATAGCTACATATCTGTCCACTGATGCAGGGACAAATCTGTCTAGTCAAATATCTAGCAAACTTCTCAACGCGTAGTATGTGAATGATAGTTGTTGAAGAAAAAGACACTGTATATGAATAAGAGATGATGGATTTCATTATCATAATTCTTTATGGAAGAATATACTAAATTCAATATCTAAAAATATCTTGATCAAAAAATTTCTAAAAATGTAATGTAGTTGGTTTTCATTTGACATTTGATCAATGTTCTTTCCATTGCGAAGCTTGTATCATGGTTGTGAGTCTGTTTAATTGTTTTTATTTGTTCAAGTACTTAATCAATTAATTAGCTATGGAAGAGTCATCGTGGCTACATGAACATCTACAAAGAGCACCTATAGCCTAATTAGCATCTTGCATTTTTACTTTAGGAATATGATGCTTGTTGTTACTTTATTTATGGTTTGGTGTTCTTGAAAACCTTAACTGTCATGGTTTACAATCCTCATAATAAAAAAAAAAACTTATATCATGATCGCGATTCGTGATATTGCATTTGTTTAGTTATCTCTTAGTAATTAATTAAATTAATTAATTATAGTCTAATGGTAAAATATTTGGGAACAAAACGCAAACTTATTTTCTCCTGAATTTTGATAAGAAATTCTTTTATTTATATTTGAATAATCATATAGTATTTTCTAGGTCCATTAGCTGATTTAATGAGTGTTCAACGACTATCTTAATACTGGGAGATCAGTTGGACTTTGAATCCTTATTATATTTTTAAAAACGTAATTAAACTAATTTTGTGTGTTCTTGTGAGTGGGCCTGAGTTGGGCCGATTAATAAAATCCGAGAATGATCCAGTTATAAATCCGAGAACAATCTTGTGAGTGTTCTTTCTGCACTCATGAACATAATTTGTAGTACGAGTGCCTCGTGGAAGGGTGTGGATTAAAGTTCAAGAACTACAAAGCCCGACATCGACACTTAATTAACAAACACAAGTTCCCAACGACATTCGAGTTCTTCAAGAAGACCCAGCCCTCGAAGAAGCAAAGAGAGAAAATTCAGAGGCAACGTGTATCAAAGCCGAAACACAAGAAGAAGCCTCATCAGATGCCATGGAAGTGGAAGATAAAGCCAGCATGGACGGTCTTGTCTCAGCATTGTCCACGCTCACAACCTCGGATACAACTCCTTCGAATGTCAGCTTCGGTCGTCGTCATGGTCGTGGGCTGACCTTTGTTCCAAGGTCTGTTCGTAAGGAAGAACGAACCGAATCTTCGTCTGCACCAGGGCCAACTAAATAAGTCAGTGGTCTTATGCTTCCTCCTAGTCTGAGGTAAGATAGTGAAGAAAAAAATATTCCTTTTGTACTAACATGTTAGACCATGTGCAATATAATGTAATAGTTGGTTATGTAAGAATCACAACATTGCTAAACCATTAAAAAGTTCATAGGTAAATAATAGACATCAAGAGACTATTATGGGTTGATAATACATCCAGACAAATAATAGACATCCATTAAAAAGTTCATAGGTTAATAATAGCATCAAGAGACAATTATATTGTAATAGCAATGTTGTGATTCTTACATAACCAACTAAAATTTCACAACCTCAACTCTCATAAAAGTTAGAACCTTTGTAATTTGAAATTATAATCACATACAAATTAATGAATGATGTTTGCTTAGAGACCTTATTGTGAATTTATTTTGTAAATTCTTCTTCATACAAGCCCATAATTATATAGTACTCCTTTTACAAAAAAAGATTCACGTGGCCGTGACCATGACATGACCGTAACCGCAGGATGTAGCTTACTTGGTGTGACATATAAGAACTGCATGCCGTTTATGATTTTCGTAGCTAAACGTTATACCGTGGTCTAATGTTGATAAACGGCATGCATTCTGTTTGACCAAGCATGCTTTTCTCTGTTCAGGCATTAAAGGTCACTGGTATGATTTACAACATTGTCGGGGGAAAAGAAGCTCCAAAAAAATTGAAATCTCAACGAAAAGCAACACAGCTTCTCTCACTCATTCAGGGATCCTACAAAATTTAGGGTTCTTCTTCCTGGTAAGATTTGCTTTCGCTAATTTTCTCGAAACCCAGTTTTCAATTTCAATGTTGGGACTCTGTTTTTCTTTTTTGGGTTTTAGATCGCACTTCTCAAGTTCTTCGCTTTTAACTGTAGAATCGTTCGCCTTGGTACTCTCTGTAATTGCTCGTTTTGCAAAATGTGTGTAAAGCTTCATACTTTTGGAGTAATTTAGAAATGGATGATGAATCACTTGCTATAATTGAAAAGTCCAAAGCTTAAGGATTGGTTTGGTGAAATATGTTTTGTTTTATGCCTTGGTACTCTCTGAAATTATGGGCATTGTAAAATGTGTGTAAAGTTTCATACTTTTGGAGTGTTTTTTATTTTTTTGTTTGTTTGGTTTTGGTTTATGATAGGTGTCTCTATCAAGCAAAAGCTTTTGAAGATGGAGAGCATGCACAGCTATTGGCAGCTAGGAGATGAGCTTCGTGGACAATCGAAAGCCTCGGAGGATCAGAAGTGGTTCATGGCTGCATCTAAACTAGCTGACCAGACTAGATCAAAGGCCGAACGTTTGAATAATCTTGATCTATCAAAGAGTCCTGTTGAAATGAGGCCAAGGGAGAAATTTGGGTTTCAAGAAGAGAACAAGTTTGAGACTCTTAACTTCAACTTGTTAAACTCTGAGCTCAAGTTCAATGCGTTTGTTTTTGGCAAATTTAACTACAATCAGCTCGGCAACAATGGTGGTGGCAACTACTTTAGCAGCATTTATAACAATGACTCTATGAATGTTGCTGCAGACAAAATGTTCAAGACCTTACCTGCCTCGGAGTGTCTCCCGAAGAGTGAAGTGCTTGGGGGTTATGTCTTTGTCTGTAACAACGACACAATGCTCGAAGATCTGAAACGCCAACTCTTTGGTATTTGGAGTTTGTCTATTTAAGGGTTAAACCTCTATATTCACATGTCTAATGTATTCTAGTGTCACTTTTTGTGTCTGTCAGGTTTGCCTCCGAGATACAGGGACTCGGTAAGGACGATAACACCAGGCCTGCCTCTGTTTCTCTACAACTACACAACTCATCAATTGCATGGAATTTTTGAGGTTTGTTTTATCTATGTAGCACTTTTATTTCTCAATGGAACTCAATTACTTGCTCTACCATTCCATGATTATTGTTTATCTGTGTTTTGCAAAGGCAACAACCTTTGGAGGTTCAAACATTGACCCAACTGCTTGGGAGGACAAGAAACGCAGAGGAGAATCCAGATTTCCTGCACAGGTTCCATTTCTCTTCTCCCATGTAGATACTGTCTTTCATCTATTCCCAGTCACAATCTTTCAAATGGTGATTCACAACATAATAGGTGAGGATTCGTGTAAGGAAACTGTGCAAAGCTTTGGACGAAGATTCTTTCAGGCCGGTTTTGCACCACTATGATGGTCCCAAGTTTCGACTCGAGCTCACCATCCCTGAGGTATACAAATCATTCAACACACAAATAATTTTCCCACTGATTTTAGTATTTCCTAATCAAATTGTTGATGACACAGACACTCGCTCTGCTGGATCTCTGTGAACAAGAAGGTTCTCCCTAAAGCTCAAAGCCATGCAGATCCCATTTACATTGGGGAATTAGTGAGTCAGTGTCTACTTATTCCAAGGGTCAAGTGTGTTTTTATATGTATGCTTTCTATTAAGATTGTAATACTGCGAAATAAACCCATCCCAATGTATCTGTGAAAGATTCATGTGTGACGAATGTGTTCATATATAATCAGGAATCTAGAATGATTATCACATCTCCTTTGCAAAAACATCTTGTTATGATTACTCTCCCAAACAGATCCAATCAGAGAACTGCTACATACAACAAAACAAAAGGAAGAAGCAGCCATGTGGGCTTTACTAAGACTGTTCCACCAAGTGGAAGTACCATTACTTGATCAATCACAGGACCACAAAGAAAATCCTCTTTTGTTATTGTAACTGAGTAGCTGGTGAAACTTATCTGTGTTGCAGCTTCGTCTGCTTCAAACACCAACCCAAAATTCTCACCAAACCCAGTCCCGTTGCTCTCCAAAGTGAAGTTCTGAGCCGCGGATCCAGCTTGGACACCCACCACGAAATGTCCTGTGCACGCATCGTTGGCATCTCCTAATGTAAATGTGAGGTTGTATCTCGAACCCTCACTTGTGTCTCTTGTAGCTGTTTGTATGCCAGATAGAGATGTGTCTGTCAGAATTTCTATTGCAGCTTTGCCTTCCGGGACATGGAAATGCTCTGAATCTATGTATCTGACTGTCCCGGTAACAGACCATTGCCTTAATGGTGATTGGATAAAACTTGGCACCGTATCAATCAGAACTCCCTCAGTTGAGTTGGGTAAGAAACCTGGTCCGGATTCAAATCCACCGTTGCATACGAGGTTACCTACATCATGAAATTCAGAGTATGAGTCTATGCAACTAAATTTACAAGATTCTCAAGTTTGATGACTTGCCATTGTCTTGGACCGGTGTTACACCAACAGTCTTGATGAGCAATGTGTCAACGATAGGCCAACATGTGGAGTTTGAATCATAGTCTATTGTCTGGCTTTCAAGAACTAGGTTGATAGGCTCACCATTCCCCCAGCTACCTAAGTTATGGTTGTAGCTCTGCCACGGAACCTTACTGAATTTATGTCGGTAAGAAAAAACCGAATTAGTGTCTGGTCCGGGGACAATGAGACTAGCAGAGGTTGAACAGTTTTTGCCTCCGGGGATTAGTGCAAACGTGAGATGTAGTCCAAATCATCACCTTTGGCGATAAAGGTCTGATTGATCTTGCCATCTTCACCGAGCTGAATCGCATGTCCAGTATCAGGAAGATCAAGTGAAGTGATATATTGCACTTCCCCTTGAAATGTCCATCCAGGGAGTGTACTGTTCTCATCCAACAATATGGACGAGCTAGAGCTTGCATTTGAGTTTTTTGTTAAGTTTAATGGTGGTGTTTCGAAAGCCCATATTTTCGAGAAAATTTGCATATCAAAATGCAAAAATTTGAATCAATCAATCCCAAGACATTGATCAACAACAAATATTAGTAAGAATTGAATTCATGAATCAAAATCCGTAGAAGAAACTCAAAACAAATATAAACGAGGCATATTGCTTAAGCGATTGAGATTACAAAATGTACCTGAAGATGCGAAATTGGAAACGAAAAGCAACAAGAAAATTCTCTGAAGCAACATCACCATTGTTTTCAAATTATAGAGAAAAACTTCAATGTCAACGCTTCTTAGATCGAGACTCCTATGATTGTATTTTAGTGAATTATTCTAAAGAGAAGAATAATGTTGTAACATGTAAGCAAAACGTTGACTATTTAAACCATAATACCATAATGTTGACTATTTAACAGCATTATGGTTAAATAAAAATTAACCTTTCAAAATTAACAATATAAAATGATAGGATATGGTATAAGTTGTGTACGATTATGTGTAGAAGACAATAATTTAAGTGAGTCATTTTCTATTGCTCAAATATTATCTTTGGGTGTTTGTCATATTTGTGTGACTTTTGTACAAAATTTGATTTGTGTTTTGCATCTTTGATTCTTTAGAAAAATAACAAATATTAACGCCTCTTGATCAAAATAGTTTAGGACCGTCACTTTGGTATTATCCTCCAAAGTGAAATTGTTATAAATAGGGAAAATGTATTACCAGCTACTCCGAAACAGAACAAATCTATTCTAGAAAAAATGAAATGAAAGAACGTTTGCTAAGTTCACCTTAACTCATTAATGGGTTGGGTTGAAATCCCAGTGATCTTGCTAGTTCTTTCGTAGGAGGAGTGTTTTAACTTAACTTTCACATTTCTCAAAACAGCCTCCATCTGGTAAGCAAAGATAAGAACACATAAGTCTTGCTTCCTCTTTCCAAATATTACTATCTGTCTTGTTAATTTTTTTTTTTTTTTTTGGTCGACGCTATTTGGTTAGTTAAATAAACTAGAGATAAATACTACCTAATTTCGGTCAGAGTCACTAAATTGTATGTCTGGGGATAGATTATGACTTAGATACTTGCTGATAAAAACAGTGACAAGAACAAGGTCGAAGAACTTGTGTGTTAAAATATTTGCATCATAAACATAATGCATCATCAAACAAAACCACACACATGTGGAAATCAAATTAATTTTAAAACGGCAGTTCATAAGAAGAAGAAAACGTTTACCAATATTAAGCGAAAGTCCAATCTGCGTGGTTTTAAGACTTTTGAAACAATCTCTCCAATAGTCAATGCCACTATTACCAAGATCGCCAATTTTATGTGAAGGGTATATAGCTGCGGATTTAAGGGCTACACTTAACGCATGCTTGACTGCTGCTTCCTCTTGTTCTCTCCGGCGGAGGATATTTGGAATATGAGGAAGATCATGAGTCAACTTTGAACTGACATTGAACGTTGATCCCTTGCTACCAAAGAATAGAAGTCATAGTTATAAAGGTGCTACTAGCAAGTTAGTACCTATAATATCATAGAGTAATCTCTTCATGTTCGTCAAGGCATTGGCCGCCGGAGTAAATTTGTTTTACGAGTTTGTGTAGTTCAGTCATGTTTAATTTTTGCAATGTTTTTCTTCTGATTAGCAGTTTTTTTCCTTAAAAAACAATTTCAAGTACAAATAAATTCTTACGATTTATCCTTTCTATTACAAATTAGTTACTTTTAATGACTAAAATTATGATAGATGATTGCAGGATGGAGCTTGAAAATCTCTTGAAGAAAGATGTATCAAAAGTGTCCCAATTTCTACAATTATTTGCTATTCAACAAAAAGCTTTGGATTCTAAGCTTGGTTGTTTGTTTGTGATGAAATGAGTTTATGGATATTAATCTTGGTGCCTATGTTGATAGTATCAACAATGTCAGTTCAACGTTCTCGGATGTCCTACACAAATTTTAAAGGAATGCATTTTTCATAAGTTAATTCACTTATTTAAATAGATTTATCTTAATTTGCTTATGTTTTCCAAATGTTTTGCACATATTTCTTATACATTTTTCATATGAGCAAAGCCATGTATAGGTTTCCCTTTAATAGTTTAAATTAAACTTTATTTCATTTTTTAAAACATGAAATCTACTTTCTAGAAAGTCCTCGTGATAATGATAGATCGAAAACTGATGAAAATGCTTGATAGAAAGAGAGACTTAATAGAGAGAGCGTGCTTGATATAGAGGAGGGCTGGAAAGTAAATATGGTTTTTTCTATGTAAAAGAATACAAATCAAGCATGTAACCTTTTCTTTTTTTCGGCCGAGTAAGACAATAAAACAACTCAATATGTATACCATTAATAACATTTTTTTCAAACTAAACGAAATTTGAAAAACTTGATTGCTGATCAAGCAGACATTAGTATGAATAAGTTGATGAGATTCCGGCCAAGAGCAATCCTTCTGTAGCCGAAATCGCCATGCTCAACACCATCACTGTCTTGGCATTCTAGGAATCACTGACCATATTCATCTTAGCCAACTCCGGTGGCTAAGAGAAAGTGTTCGCCGTATTCAGCTTCAGCACCGTCGAGTTCTTCCATGGAAGGATTGTATAGTTACTGCCATTAATTTGATTAAGACAAAAAAAAACTAATCATAATCTACAAAACATCAAAATACAGTATAAGATTACTTCAAATGCTACTGCTCGTAGTGTCAGATTATCATCCCACTATTTGTCTAAAGACATCTTGTTGCAGAACTGATCGAATGTCTCACAGTCATATCCCTCTTCAACATTTTTAAGGTAGAATCCCTCAAAATAGACAACAAGAACATATTGGACTAGACATCAAAATAGACAACAAGAACATATTGGACTAGACATCAAACTACACGGTGTTTGGCATATTTGTGTGACTTTTGTACAAATATTTGAATTGTGTTTTGTGTCTTTATTTTTTTTAAAAGACGTGACAAATATTTATTCTTTACTTTGATCGTCGTCGATGCTCTATTTAGAGGTACCTCCACATGCCTCTCAATGTTAGTGTGCTTTCAAAAATTGACATGGGTCTTTATGTGCCAAAAGGCTTGGCAAAAAGGTGAATTTGCATGTATCGCAAGAACAACAATTCACACGTTCTATCTAGAATCTCATATTCAAAGAGCACTTCTAATCTTGAGACAAGTTTAACTTAAAATCAGATCATATCATAGAGTTGATGGTATCGTCTTCGGACTTCATTTTAATGGTTTTGGAATGGCTGTCCTATTTGTGGGTTGAAGACAATGAAATGTAGATATGCAAAATATTAGCAACCAGAGTCAATTACGACATAAGTTATGATAATGATTCAGAAATGTCATCCTCTTGGCATGAGTCTATTAGATTGATACTCTCTAGTTTATATTATGTCCTCTCGCCAAATATCTCACACGGACCTCTTCCCCTCTTATTCACCATTTTTCTCAGTGACATTAGCCGGATTTGGAGATGGGTAAAATCATCCTTACAACTTACATAATTGTCAACCACTTAGTTTTTATATCTTCATGGTCATATTTCATATCCAAATTTGGTTATTATTCAAATTGACCCTTATGATTAACAAAAAGAACCAAAAAAACGAGGTGCACTGAAGTAAAAAGCTACAGAAGAAAGCTAATTATAAGTAATAATGTTTCATCATACACAAGATTACAGATACACTAGTTCCCATTTAAACCAAATTGATCCCAACAATTTCTTCTTCTAAAAAAAGCTCAAACAAACAGATGAAGAGACTTGTTTCGGCAAGAAACTCACCAACTCCCTGGCCCCTCGTTTCCAGCTGCTGGCTTCCGGTTCAGGTAACGTATCACCGCATCTTCGACCCTGCAACATTTAATGATTCAGAAATGTATCATCAATCAATCAGCGTAATTCCGCCACTTTCACAACTCTAATACATATAATCCGAATGGATTCAAGACACTAAAGACCAGAGTGAGAGCTTACCAAGGCTGGTTGAAGAAGTCTGATCGACGTTCTCTCTCAGCATTTCGACTTGCTTCTCCCGCTACGACCTTAAGATCCTTGCTCTGAGATTCGATCAGAGCGTTTATGAATTCAACCGGCGATTGGCTGAACCCCAAGAAAAACGCCCTCCTCCTCCTATGCTCATGGATTTTCCTTATGGCTGCACATATTGCTTCATCACAAGCCTCAATCTCTTTGTTCTTCTCTGCATTGGCCAGCAAATTGTTCAGATCCCTTTGAATCGGGAAAGGTACGTCTACCAGCACATCGTAACACGCTGATATGGACGGATTGTTTCCCGAGAGCTTGACTTTGTGTTCTAAATGAATAGGTGGTGGAGGTGACAAGTGGTGAGATATCTTCTGAGAGACCATTGTGAATTTCAGCTTTTCTTCCCCAAAAACTTTCTGAAGTGCAGCGTCACAGTTGAAGAAAGAAGGGTCATTTGGGTTCTGCAATTTCCTCGCCTTAACGTAATGCCAAATGGCAGCGATGATTCTTGGCCTGGTATCAACCTCAATACCGAGAACATCCATCAATGCAGTAGAAAGCTTGAACTTTTCAGGGACATAGTTCATCTCCAACCTTATACTAGCTGCAAATTCCTGATTCCCTTTCCTCTTTATCTCAAAGCCTTCCTGAGGAGTAGGTGATCTAGCATTCTCCCATATGATCAAAGGGTTCTCCGGATACAGCCTCTGATCGAGAGAAACCGTTACCCTTTTGAAGAAAGACGAGAATTTCGGGTGCAATGGGTTTGATTTCTGAACAACCCCTGGCTGGTCAGGATCAACCCCATCTTCCAGGATCCTACCAATGATTTTAAGAGTCCATGTTGGCGGGTCAGCGTTTGGATTCCCAGGAATCGTGTTGTTTTGGTTAGCAAACGTGTTGAAAATGTAGATTCTAAGCGTCTTCTGTATGCAAGGAGGGTTTTTAAGAGCCTCCTGTATGTCAACTTTCTTTCTAGTTAACGCAGCATCCACCCGAGACTCAAACTCCAGAAGTTGTGTGTATAAGGCAGACTCAGGCAAGATTGCAGCCACACGCTCCTGCAAAGACTTTTCTGGAAGCTTCTGTTTCTTTTTCCGCGCAGCAGGAGTTAACTCCATTGTTCTCATAGGGGAGATAGTGTTGTTAGCCGCAGGGGCACCAGGAGGTCGCATTGGCGGTTTCTGCTGGAACCTCTTCATGTTTAAACTTCCAGGAGTTGTCATAGAAGGCGAAGATGGACCTAACCCACCAATCCCTGGGTTACCTTGAGTTTGGTTCATCGTCATGCCTTGAGCTTGTAACTGAGCTTGAATTTGTGCTTGAACTTTAGACTGTGCCAGGGCTTGAGCTTGTGAGAACTGAAACTGAGCTTGAAAGTTAGCTGCCATTTGAGACTGAGCATAGCCTTGGTTTCCAGGAACCGATCCAGAAGCCATCCCGGGATTCCCGAACGGCGAAGGTGCAGAGCCTTGTGGCTTCTGTGGATTGTTGTTGTTACCTGACATCGGTATATAAACTTGCCAGCCTGAAAAATTCAGAAGAAATAATAACACACTTTAAACCTAAACTTCCATTTGTACATAGATAATCCACAAATCTGTCTAAGAACAACATAAAGAGAGCAAATTTTCTAATGATTCCCACTACAACTTGGGTATTGTAAGCTTATCAGGAATCTAAGAAAAAACCCAGAATTTTTTTCCGAACCCAGAAAATCGAACTCTCATAAAACCCTAATTTGTGTAAGACTGATGCACAGTTCAACGAGTAGGAACAATCTGCAGGCTTGAAATACGAATAATAGAAAATGAAGACGAGAAACTCGATTTAAGATCGAAAAACTAGTAAATTCCAAATGTGAAGATCTAGAATTCATCAAAACCCAAAATAGACACAAAAACAGAAAAACGCAGAGCCTAATACTACCAAAAGAGGTCGAGAGAGACAAGAGTTTCTTACGAAAGACGAAGAAGATTCGTAGCTTCGTTTCTTCTTCTTCTTCTGATTCTCCTTCTTTCTGGATTTTCCGATACTTCTCACTTGTCGAGAGAGAAAACTAAACGCTTCATCGGAGCTATCTAATTTATCGACCGGGTTAACACCCGACCCGTATTTTGAAAGCCCAACAGAGAATATTGGCCCAACAGAAATTCACGTACATTTTATTTTATTTTCTTGGTCAAAAATTTGTTTTATGAATTTGTGTAGTTCACTCATGTGCCATTTTTGCCAATGTTTTCCTTCCGATTAGTAGTTTTTTCCTTAAAAAACAATTTCAAGTACAAATAAATTCTTACGATTTATCCTTTCTATTACAAATTAGGATAGATGATTGCAATATATATGGAGCTTGGCAATCTCTTGAAGAAAGAGGTATCAAAAGTGTCCCAATTTCTAAAATTATTTGTTATTCAACAAAAAGCTTTGCATTTTAAGCTTGGTTGTTGTTTGTGATTAAATGAGTTATGTTGATAGTACCAACAGTGCCGGTTCAACGTTCTCGGATGTCTGTACACAAATTTAAAAGGAATGCATTTTTCATAATTTAATTCTCTCACTACAAGAAAACAGGGTTTTTACGACTGCAACATTAGTAGCAGTTTAGTCGCTAAATCAAGAACTACGACTATTTTACGACTATTTAGTGCAGTCATAAATCCCTAGTCGCTAAATACATTAGTCGTAAATATAGTCGCTATTTGGCGACTAAGTTACGACTATTTCATGTAGTCCTAATTTAGTCGTAATGTAGAAGCTTAAATTTACGACTACCTTACGACTAGTTTGCGATTAATCCGCATGAACAAAAGTGTTCTTGTTGCAGTCGTAGTGTAGTCGCCAAATTTAGCGACTACTTTGCGACTATTTGATGACTGATTAACGACTATTTGGCGACTGCTGTTTTGGTAATTTTTATTTTCTATTTGTATTTAAAATGTAAAAATTGTTTCGTTTTTTTTATAGGGAAAATAATATTTGAAAGAAAAATTATTATATTTAATAGATGAATTACAAAATATACAGAACATACACACATTTGTATCTAAACTTGTAAAAAATCATCTAGTATTACAAATGCTTGTTCGGATTTTGGACTGTAAATGAGTCACTCTCAAACATCTAGCACCTTGATTCATCAATTTCTTCCGCTTCTTTTTCCCCATTTTAGCAGCTTCAGTTTCTTCTCCTCCTCATCAAAATGTGCTTTACACATCATCTGTTTATAACAACAATGGTCACAGATCTGAAATCTGGAGATCTCCAAACCAACTAGAAAACAATCACAAATCGATTTGGCTGAAACTTACTTGGAACTCGTGGCTGGCTACATTCTTTGATATACCTCTTTTAATATTGTATTCTGTACCATAAGATCAAATAAGAAAATAGACAAGTACAAAGCATTCGGTTCTATACACAAAAGCAAGAACAACAACTTAACACCTAAAGAGGTCAATACACATAATCAAGAGGAATTTGAGATGCTACAAGTACAATCACAAACATACAAACAAAGACCTGGTCAGATAGACAACATAGTATTTGGAAACCAAGAAAGAGCATTTTCTAGTTCAAAGAGTAATGTTTTACAATCACACAATGCGTTTAAGCTAAATTTAGAATTAGAAACATCCTCAATCAACTACACATATCACCAAAGTAAATTTTGTGCGTGAATTTTCTAATCTAAATTCCAAAATTAAAGGAGGAAACATTAATAACCTGCAGGTGAACGATTAATCTGAACATCAAAGTAAATTTTGTGCGCGACTCCTTCTAAATCATCTCCTACCTTCTATACCAATTGCAATGATTCCTTAATCGAGTTGAAATGAAACTGAAAATTTAGAACTCAGAAATTAGGGTTTCAGAATTTAACAGAGAGAGAAGCCAAGCAAGTTATCGTGAGTGTCTCTGCTCACCTGGGTTTCGTTGTGAACCGAAGGATTCGCATGAGATGGCGGCGAATATGAATCTCGCGAAATCGAGATCCATAGATGAAGTAAAATTTGGAAGCTTATGAGCTTAGTCTTTACCCGTGGTGACAGAGGTAGGTTAAGCTTTGGATTTGGGTCTGAAATGAAACAGTAAACAAGTTAGAACTTCTATGATTTCACAACCACATAGAAATCGAACGGAAAGGAAGAAATGGCTTGCGATTGGGAGCTTAGTCTGAGCGAAAATTTAGAGATTTGAAGAAGATTGAAAGAGATAAACACAACAATCAAATCATACCCAAACATTTCTCAAAAACCCTAATAGTTTTCGCAGAGAGAAGGTTAGAGATGATGTTTCTTTTTCGATTTTTTTTTCTTTGTCGGCAAAGCAAAAAAATTAAGAGCGTGAGAGATTAAAATGGGTTAAACGGTCAAGATTGGTTCTCCAAGATTTTGAACGGACAAGAATAGATATCCAAAGTTGCCATGTCATTAATCCTAGTGATTTAACTAAAGTGTTTTAATTGGCTTTCATCTTCTCAAATGTATTTTTGATGTGTTTTGTTAGTTATTTCCTTTAAAACGTTTAATTTAATTTATAATAATATTTCAATTTTTTTTCTTGTTTTGAAGACAAATTATGTATCCATAAAATATTTACAAATGTTTGAAACTATATCTCACTTATAATCAAATTCATTTGCAAGATAGTTATATTTTGGTTAGTTTTGATAAGTTTTATGTGTAAGGGTTAGAGTTCATGTACGAGGGTTTGAGATTTGAGTTTCAATATTTTTGAGTTGGAGTTTTGAATTTAGAAATGAGTAAATTTATTTAGAATTTGTGTTTATAAGTGTTAGATTTCGTGTTTGGTTTTATAATATATATTATGTTAAAAAGTTTAGGGTTTGTGCTTGGGGTATAGAGTTTTGGGTTTACAAAATGATAATACTCAAACCTTTTAAAAGTTTTTAGACCCTAAATAAATAAAAAACATAAAAGTCCATCAAATCTTCAAGTGACTCTCTTTAAAAAAAAACAAAAATATTTTCGCTAAACCATACGACCCTTTGCCTCAATCGTATTATAGTACCCTAAACCCTAAATCTCATTATACTTCAAACCCTATACTCTTATACCCTACACCCCAAATCTCAATATACTTCAAACCCTATACTCTTATACCCTAAACCACAAATATGCCCCAAATTTGAAATGAAGGATCATGTTTTTGACTTTATATTTTGAAACTTTAAATTTTAACTATTGGTTGTGTAGTAATTGGTAATGTTCTTTTTATTAATTTTGAATAGCAAGACAAAAATAAACCGGTTTTGATTATTGAATTATCAGAATGATGACACTTGGTTGCAAACAAGTTTCACATAAGAAATTCCACTAAAGAACATCACATTAAATAACTCGATAAGGAATTAATAAGCTTGAGATTTGATTTTCTATGAGGCTAACGCTCTGGTCTCTCTGAGATGTTTTCTTCAAAATCTTCTTCCACACCTTCATCGGTCGGACCAGTCCAGAACCACAATCTCGAGCTTTTGTCAGCACTTACGACTGTTTTACGACTCGCCGTTTCAATCGCATATTAGTCGCCAAGTTAGCGACTATTTTACGACCCGCCACTACAAGAAAACAGCCGCAAATCCGACGGAAATAATTCCGTCGGAAATTTTCCGGCGGTAATCCGACCGATTTCCGACGGAACTGAAATTTTTCAATTCTGTCGGAATTATTTCCGACGGACAAGAAGACTGTCGGAAATCGGTCGGATTATTGGACCGTGTAACTAGCCGGTGCTGACACCGGCAGTGATTCCGGTTTGTTGTCGGAAATCCGTCGGAAATTATGCACCGTTAATATTTTCCGACGGATTTCCGACAGATACATAACTAGCTGTTGGAAATCTGTCGGAAAAAACAGCCGTTATATAGCCGTTATTATATCCGTTTGATTGCCGACAGATTGCCGACGGTTAGCGTATTTATATATATGATTCCACACATCTTCATTTACTCACAACAACAACAACTTCCAACCAAACATTTCTTAGAAAAAATCGTCAAGAGAGTGAGATGTCATCTTCTAGATATTATAGATCGTGGATGGATGAAGAGATGTATGATCCGGAGTCGAAGACATTAAATGCAAGTTATGCACGAGGTATATGCGAGTTCATGGCGGTTGTCGGGAATCGAAAGGTGATAAAATGTCCATGTTTAAATTGTTGCAATTCGCGTAATGTTAATTTAGAACAAGTTTGGCATCACTTGTATACCAATGGTTTTATGCCGGGATACAAAATTTGGTTTTTTCATGGAGAAACTAATAATGATGGTGCTAGTAGTAACAGTGCACCATATGTTGCGGATAGCTTAGGCGAACATAGAACGGATAACTTAGGTGAACTTAGAACGGATAGCTTAGGCGAACATAGAACGGAAGTAGATTTTGGTGTAGGTACTGCTGAGATGGTTCATGATGCGTTTAGAGAGAATTTGCCATCGATCGTAATAGGGGAGGATAGAGTAGAAGAACCAAATGAAGAATCTAGAAGATTTTTTGATATGTTAGACGCAGGGAAGCAGCCCTTATATGATGGGTGTCGAGACGGACATTCACCTTTATCAACTGCTAGTAGACTGATGACCATTAAGACGAACTTCAATTTGGCAGAAGACTGTGTTGATGCGATAGCAGATTTTGTGAAAGATATTTTGCCTGAAGATAATCAGGCACCTGCATCATACTACGAGATACAGAAACTTGTAGCTGGTCTTGGTATGCCGTATCAGGTGATAGATGTATGCATCGACAACTGTATGCTATATTGGAGAGAAGACGAAGACTGGAGAAGATGTAAATTTTGTCATAAACCACGGTATCAGGAAACTGGTGGGAGAGTTCCAATTCCATATAAACGTATGTGGTACTTACCATTGACAGCGAGGTTAAAGAGGTTATATCAATCTGCGCGAACGGCAGAACAAATGAGATGGCATGCAGAGCATCGTCAAGATGGAGAGATTACACATCCTTCAGATGCAAAAGCGTGGAAACATTTTCAAATGTTGTATCCGGATTTTGCATACGAGTCAAGAAATGTGTACCTCGGGTTAAGTACGGATGGTTTCAACCCATTTGGGAAGCATGGAAGGCAGTATTCTTTGTGGCCCGCAATCGTAACACCGTACAATTTGCCCCCTGGTATGTGCATGCGTCGAGAGTTTTTATTCCTCTCCGTTCTTATTCCCAGCCCTGAGCATCCGAAGCGATCACTTGATGTATTCCTCCAGCCATTGATTTATGAGTTACAAATGCTATGGAGTCACGGTGTCGAAGCGTTTGATGTTTCACGGAAGGAGAATTTTCTGATGCGTGCGGTCCTTATGTGGACTATTAGCGATTTCCCAGCATACGGCATGCTATCTGGATGGACTACTCATGGAAGATTATCGTGCCCGATTTGCCAAGACAACACTGACGCTTTCCAATTGAGGAATGGAAGAAAGCCATGTTGGTTTGATTGCCATAGAAGGTTTCTACCGTACGGCCATCCCTATCGTCGGTCTAAAAGATTATTTAAGAAAAATACACAAGTGGTTGATGGTCCAATTGATGAGATAGACGGTCGTACTATATTGGAGCTGTTGAGAGATTTTGGTGCTGAGAGGACACCTGATTGTGGGGGTAATGGGCATGAACCGCTTTGTGGTGTAGGGGAAGCTCACAACTGGCACAAGAAGAGTATATTTTGGGATTTGCCGTATTGGAAGGATCATTTATTAAGGCACAACCTCGATGTGATGCATATTGAAAAGAACTTCTTTGACAACATCATGAATACGGTGTTAAACATCCCGGGAAAGACAAAAGACAATGTGAAGTCTAGGATGGATGTTTCAAAGATTTGCTACCGTGATTATCTTGATTGTCTTCCCGATGGTACTTATCCTTTTCCTCCGTACCGATTGCAAATACAAAAGATAAGAGAATTTTTTCGGTGTATTAAAGACGAAGTTAAATTCACTGATGGATATGCAGCTAATCTGGGTAACTGCGTAGACTCGCGATACCTAAAGTTTATGGGACTGAAGAGTCATGATTGTCATGTACTGATGCAGAGGCTTCTTCCATTTGCTTTTACCCATCTCCTTCCTCAAACTGTCCACGAAGCTATTGCAGCAGTTGGTGCTTTCTTTAGGGATTTATGCACGAGGACACTTACAGTTGAGGGGATCCGCAATTTAGATGCCAATATACCAGTGATCCTTTGTAATCTTGAGAAGATCTTTCCGCCGTCTTTTTTTGATGTTATGGAACATCTTCCCTTACACCTCCCCCGCGAAACCGAACTAGGTGGTCCCGTTCAATTTCGTTGGATGTATCCTTTCGAGCGGTACATGTTCCATCTAAAGAAGAAGGTCAAAAATTTGGCTCGAGTTGAAGGTTCTATTGTCGCACAGAGTATCAATGAAGAATCATCACAGTTTGCGGAATATTACTTTCCGCGGGGAGTTCGTACGAAGAGTAGACGTCCTGCTCGTCATGATGATAGAGGTGAGAGAGTCACGTATGCCGCGCTGGTCCCTGAGTTGTTTTCGCAAGTTGGTCGAGTGATTGGGAGAGGGAAGAGACGCTACCTATCACAAGATGAGTGGAGTCACTAACATATGTATATCCTCACGAATTGTGAGGAGATGGCGGAGTACGAAAGGTAAAAACAGAACTTATTTAAATACTTATTTTTTTTATACCTAAGTAATATATAGATTTCATATGTTATATATTGTTGTTTGCTTTCAGGATTTACATTGCATCAATACGTCGCTATTATCCGGATATGACAGAAGACGAACTTGGAGAATCTAAGGAAACCGAGTTTCCAAATTGGCTGCAATATTACGTAAGTTTTTTAAAAAATGCTTATATATCTTAAAATTAGTGAATTAATTATGGGACTGAATAAAATATTTGTTTATTAATTTGCCTAAATTATTATCTCAGGTTTCTGAAGGAATGAAGAATGGAGAAAGGTTTCCGACATGGTTACAAGAGATAGTTTTTGGCCCAAGCTTCGAAGCAACTTCATACGTTCAGTATTGCACTAGGGGATTTGCATTTAGGATTCATGAAGAAAGGTCGAGGCCAACTGAAGATTACGGTATTTCAGCTACAAGTGGTGATGTAGTCTACTACGGGATTCTCAAAGAAATATTGAAAGTGAGCTATCCAGGAATGTTGGGCATAAGGTGCATTGTTTTCTTGTGTGAGTGGTATGATCCGTCATATCCAGAAGGTGTTCAGGTGAGCCAATTTGGCGTCACTTCAGTAAATTCTTCTCAGAGACTGCAAAAGTATGACCCCTTCATCCTAGCATCACAGGCAGACCAGGTTTGATTTTAAAATTTTATAATACGTGCGTTATAGATAAATAATGATATTGTAATTGCCTAAACTAAATATGTTTGTTTCAGGTATGCTACATTTCTTACCCTAGGGTAACACATCGAGGAGATTCTTGGATTACAGTGACTCCAATTAATCCAAGAGGGAGACTATATGGAGTTGCTGAGCAAGACCCTATGCAACCAACTAGAATTACTCCGATGGCTCCAGTTGGTCATTCTTCAGCGGTGGACCTTTTTGTTGATTTCACTGAATTTGGTGATAATATAGTACATTCAGAATCAGAAGAAGAAGTTGGAGAATTTGATGAAGACGAAGACACAATTCCTTCGGAAGGATCAGACTCAGACTCAGATTTAGGATTTTGATATGTTTGTATTTGTTAACATAAACAAAGAATAAAAAATATATACATTTTCCTTTTTTATTAAAAAAAAAAATGATATTCCGTCGGAAATTTGTCGGAAATATATATATATTTCCGACAGATTTCCGACAGCAACTGATACTTATATAATTCTTATAAAAAACTCATCTGTCATATATATATTTATATAATTCTTTTAAAGCATGCGTCGGAAATCTGTCGGAAATATATATATTTTTCCGACAGATTTCCGACGCAATATTCATATCATGCTAACCTTAAAAGACGACACGTGTTACCCTTAAATCTGTCGAAAATCTGTCAGAAAAATAGATAAATTTCCGACAGATTTCCGACAGATTTAGGGTTTTGAGGTCAAATTCCTGAATTTCGAGAAGATAAAGTCTCGGCATACAATTCTGACAACCAAAGTGAAAGATAATTGAGTAAATAACCTTCTCGATGTTATACAGAACATGTTTTTCGATTTTGTCATGTTTCAACCAAAAGCGTTTCATACAGTTACATATACAAAACAATAGATGTTTACGGAAAATACTAAATGTTTAGAATTTGAAAGTAACAATGACCATTATCAAGTATTTTATCTTCCAAATATTGCTTCAATCATGCTATTAACTTGTAACTACGAAAACGGATCATAAACAAGCTTAAAACCCCAAATCTGTCGGAAATCTGTCGGAAAAATGTATATTTTTCCGACAGATTTCCGACGGAATTGGAGATTTCAGGTAAAAATATGTACAAAATGCTAACAATTTTTCCAAAATAAGCATTTTGGAAAAAAATGTTAACAATGCTAAATATTGTTTAAAAATTACCAAATTTTTCCAAAATGCTAATTCATTAATTTCCAAAAAAACATTTCTTAAATTTAATAAACATTTCCTAAATTTCTTTAATTCCTTAACCCTAAACCAACAAAAAAACATTTTTTAAATTTAATAAACATTTCTTAAATTTCTTCAATTCCTTAACCCTAAACCAACAAAAAAACATTTTTTAAATTTCTCATACCTTAAAACCACAAATCTGTCGGAAATCTATCGGAAAAATATACATTTTTCCGACAGATTTCCGACAGAATTGCCAGTTTTTACCCGCGAAATGAAAAATAAACACCGCGAAATCAGTCGGTCCAAAACACGCGGCCCATTTAATTTATTAACAGCCATCGTCTTCTTCTTCCTCTCCATCCGTTGAAATCCTCTCGCCTCCTCCGATCCCAAGTTAACCCGGAGCCTCCGACCGCCGATTTCGCCGCTCCTCCTCGCCGGAATTCAACCCGGAGCCTCTCCTCTCTCTCGCCGCCGCCGCCTCCTCCTCTTGCTCGCCGCCGCCGCGTCCGCCACTTCCTCGCCACCGGAAATCGCCACCCATGTCGGAAATCCCAAGTCATTTGTAAGTATATATTGATTTTGGTTAGATTTAGGAAATGAGTTTGTGAATTGATTTTTGCTAGATTTTGGATTAGGATTAGGGTTAGATTTAGGGTTTTGGAAGTTATATTGTGAAATTTGGAAATTGTTACTAATTTTATGAAATTGTTACTAAATTGTTAGTATTTTTACTAATTTTTAATAAATTGTTAGGGGTTTTAAATTGTTATAAAATTGTTAGGGTTTTTAAATTGTTATGAAAAATTAGATTTATGATTAGGAAAAATGAGTGAAATTGATTTAGGGAAATTGATTTAGGGAAATTATTTTTTCCATAAATTTTTAGAATATTGTTAGCAAGTTTTACTAATTTTTAAACAATTATAACGATTAATTTAAAATTTTAGAATTTTAATTTTTTAGAATTTTAAATTATGTAACAATTACTTAAGAATTTTAGAATATCGAAATAATTGTACATTTAAAGATAATGACTTAATTTTTGAATTTATATCTATATTTTAAAGAATTTTAAACAATTAGATTTAGGAAAGTTTTTAAAAGGTTTATAAGATTGTTTACAAAACCTTATAAAACTATTTAAAAACCTTATAAAACTTTACAAAAACCTTATAACACTATTTAAAAACCTTATAAAACTTTAAATTTTAAATTTTAGAATTTTGGAAATTTAAATTTTAAATTCCACCACAGAATTTTAAATTTTACAATTTTGGAAATTTAAATTTTAGAATTTTGGAAATTTAAAGCAATGTTTTTTTAAACCATTATATTTTTATAATTATAGATTTTTCATATATTTAAAATATATTATCATATAAATCTAGGGATTACGGTGGTTTCGCCACTGCATCTGGCAGCGGCCAACATCGTCGCCGTCGTGTGAGTAGAGCTCGTTCGACTTCGACGTCTACACCTACACCGTCATCTACACCTGTAAAGACGCTGGTGACACCAACAGCCACCACAGCAACGTCGCAGATTAGCGTCGAGGACTTCATGGGTCTTCCTAGACGAGAGAGGTTGACTAGACTCCATCCAGACCAGCTCGGTAGAGACAGATGGTAAGTTTTTTGTTCATTTCTGTTTTTTTTTTAACAAATTTAATTTAATTGCGACTAATGTTACATTTTTTCCCGTAGGTTTGGGGATTCTCGCAGCGGGATTTCGAAGTCCCTCAACAAGATGGAAAACTCTTTGCTCAGCCGTCCTTATGCGACGTACACCGCCATGCCACTGGAGGATCAAGAAATGTGGCTTCGCCAATTTGCGGTAAGTCATCTGTTTTCACAATTTTTACTTTCATTTAAATTATTATTATTTATATTTAATTTTTGTTTTTGCAGCAAGAATTTAGGTGGGACTCACACATGACCGCTCTGGTTAGGAGGGAATTCGACTCTTATGCAGCACTGCACTACTCGAAGAAGGTGTTCGAGTGGAAGGATAAGTGGCTACACGGTGAGGTGCCAAAGGAGATGGTTGAGAAGCCGGACTTGTGGAACGGGTTCATCGCCTATTGGCAACTAGAGGCTACCAAGGAGAGCTCTACATATCACTCTAGCAACCGGAACAGCCAGCGCAACGGCAAGGGACCTTCCACCCACAACCTTGGAGCTACCAACAAGAAGACAAAGGCTAGGGATATGGTAAGTTTTTTATGTATGTCTTGATTTTTAATTTTTTTTTTGTTTTATACATTTATATTATCAAATAAATTTCTAACAACTGCAGGCTAAGAAGTTGGGTCGGGATCCCAACAACTTGGAACTTCTGCTAGCAACACACACCGACAAGAATGGTGTCGTCCAGGATCAGGTAGCTCGGGAGATTCAGGAGAGCGTCCAAAGAATGGAAGAGGAGTACATTCTGTCTCAGCCATCCGTGGAAGGAACCCCTCCCCTCACCCAAGCCCCGGACGACATCATCAACGAATTCGTCTTAAAGGTATGTAAAATTTAAAATAGTTTTCATGTCTTTTTCATTTACAATTTAATTTGTTCCGCAGGTTGCTCCGCAGAGCAAAGGGCGGCTTTATGGTCTTCCCGACGATGCAGGATCATCGGGGTCTTCTTGTTACAACAGCGAGACATCCGACCTGAGAGCCAAGATGCAGGAAAAGGACGTCGAAATTGAAAGTTTGAAGACGACGGTCCAACAGATACGAGAAGCACAAGCCGCCCTAGAAGCCGAGCGGGAGAAGGAGAGAGCCGAGCGGGACAAGGACAGGGAGATGATGCAACGGATGATGGAGTACTTGGGCCGCAACCCGGATTTTCCTCGGGGGCCCACCATTTAGATTTTTATTTTCAACGTTTTTATAAAACAATATTACTTTTAATTTTATTTTAATTTAAATAATTCAAATTTTAAATTTTAAATTTATATTAAATTAATTATTATTTAATTTATTATAATTTTTAATAATTTCTACTAATACGTCGGAAATCTGTCGGAAATGGATCCGTCGGAAAGCTGTCGGAAATAACACCGTCGGAAACCTGTCGGAAATAAATACGTCGGAAGTCTGTCGGAAAGTCGTCGGTTTACATGTAATCGGAACTCGTCGGAAATCAGTCGGAAACAAAACCGACAGATTTCCGACAGTGACATTTCCGGTGGAATTCCGACGTGTCGCCGGACTCCGGCAGGATGTCGGAATTCCGTCGGAAATAAAGCCGTCGGAAATCTGTCGGAAATTTTTGACGGATTTCCGACAGAATTACCATTTCCGACAAGATAGAAACGACAGACAAATCCGTCGGAATATGCGTTTTCCGACAGACTTCCGACGGATATTTCCGTAGGATTCTCGCTGTTTTCTTGTAGTGCGCCACCAGAATCGCATTTAGTCGCCTATTTGGCGACTAGTTGACGACTATTTTCCCCTTGTGACATTTAGTCATAAAGTGGTCGCTAATTTACAACCACTTTTACGACTAATTTATGTAGTCGTATTACACCGACTAATATACGACTAAATATGTGTAGACGTAACATAGTCGCTAAGCAGTCGCTAATTAGTCGCCAAATTTACGACTACATATTTAGTCACCGAATGTAATCGTAAAAAGCCTGTTTTCTTATAGTGTCTTATGTTTTCCAAATGTTTAATTCGCTTATGTTTTTCAAATTTTTTGCACATATTTGTTATAAAATTTTCATATGATTACTTATCAGAATACAATTACTTGGTACCAGTTTCATGGTCTACATTGTCATCTGCTTATGCTTCAAGAGTCGCCAAGAAGAAGAATCGTAAGATTCGAAGCCAATAACCATCGGTAAAGACTACTTTATTTGTTTTGTTTTAGTTGTTCATGTAGTAAGAAAGACTTAACTCATTTGCTTAAATTCAATATTGTAGTTTGCCACAAGATCTTAACTCATCTACTTATTTTAACTCCTCTACTTAAATTATTAATTCAGGAGAACATTTTTTTTATAGTTTTTCCTAAACATTAGTTTTTTTTTTATAACTAAAATTAGGATATATTAGACAATGGTTGTTTGCAGTGGCGGATCTAGAAATATTTTTGATCGGGGGCATAAAATTTAACTAAAATTAAGATTACCATTACACCTAATTAACCCTAAAATATATAGTTGTTTCTTATTATTATAGAAATGTTTAATAAAAGTAAACAAAAAAAAAGGAAGGTGCACGAGACAAACAAGCTGATGTAGGAGGGGGCAATCACCAAAACAGCGAGCAATTTCTTCTAATTTTGGTTACACTTATTAAAACATATTTTAATCTGTGGGGGGGGGGGGGCGGGGGGGTAGATGCACCTGGTAGTTCTAACCTAGCTCCGCCCCTTGTTGTTCGAATGTAACAAAAATAATAAAATTGGTAGATTAAATAGATTACTTCGACATGCTAGTAAGTAGCAGTAGCAAAAAAAA
The DNA here is from genome assembly GCA_963576765.1 of Draba incana. Lineage (NCBI taxonomy): Eukaryota > Viridiplantae > Streptophyta > Magnoliopsida > Brassicales > Brassicaceae > Draba > Draba incana. The sequence continues at coordinate 24,679,717 of OY755202.1, forward strand.
AATTATTTTATTTTTCCCCGGTTGTTTGGGTAACAACAATTCAAGAATATGACTATATATGAGCACATGCAATTACAATAAGCGACGAGAAAATCAAGCTTGTCGTTTGAAAAAGGTAACAACTTGGTTATAAACAACGTCTTTGGCAGTAACACCCATGATGAAATCAGCATGAGCATAATCTTTCACAAACTGCACATTCAGCTTATCTTTGTCGTGATACTTAAACTGGTCCAAGAGATACTCAACGTCGGTCACATCGGCTAAGCAGTCTAAACCACCGTAGCTAAAGAAAAGGGGAAGGCCGTGTGGTATCGCCGATATGTTGTAAACCGGTGGTAACACTTGACCGTAATGTTTCATGTTACGATCACTACTTCCATAGTTGTATTTTCTTAGCTCCTTGTCTCTTACCGCTAAAAACAAATCAATTAATTTCAAGAACACTTGAAAGGTTTGTTTTTATAGAAAAAAAAATTGGAAATTTGTTTTTTACTTTGAGAAAGGTGGACCATGTTCTTGGTGGATGTAGATTGAGGTTCGTTAGCCAGGAACAGATCAATGGTTGATGCGTTAAGACAACAATTCTTGCCTACGTATTTTTGTAAAATTAATTAATAAATTGTTTGTCAATATTGGTAGATATGTGATTTTTAATTGGTGCATTACCGGTGATAATAGCGAGTAAATTATAACAGTCGACCTTCGCTTCATGGCAGATAGCCTTTATAAAAGTCCCTACTATTCCACTGTCATATGTGTATACAATTAGCTATAGTTTATGTAATCAAACAAAGGCAAGAACAAACAAATTTTAAGAATAAAAGCATATGAATATATTTACCTTTTGGGGTTAAACTCAGGGAAAATAATGGCGGTGGCCTGTTATTGAAGGACACAATACACAAGTTATTTTTCATAAATATAGACACAAGTTTTCATAAAAAAAATTTTTATAGCTAGAGACCTCGGCGAGGAAGGCTCGGGCAGCGATGTCGCCAATGACGGTGGTCATGTGGCTGAGATAAGCAATAGGACTCAGCATTGCCGCCGATCTCACTTTATCCACCAATCCTACTTCCGAGAACGACGTAAATCCTATCAAAGTCCCCTGATCATATTTTTCCATTTTATTACCATTTCTTATATTTTTCAATCTAAAACATAGAAAACATACATGTTGATAACGTTTGGACCCACCAAGGAATGTCCGAGGTAATGAATCTTTTGGCCTGTTAGGCCATGGATATGGTCAAACATAGCAGGCAGATCGTAAGTCACTAGCTCGTCCCACGTCCAATTCCAGAAAGCCTAATAAACGTAACCACAAACGGTTAAATCTAGGTTTAATTAGGAAAAGTACGTAATCTTTTGGTTGAGAGAATAGTTAACTGAACCGGACCGCTTTATTAGGGCTAAGGTACTTATGTCTTCTGCTGTATCTAGTTCCTCTTGTATTCCCCATCCACACATCGAATCCTTGATCAGCCAAAATCAACGGTAGATTTTGATCCGCCGGATTCAACAGCCACGACATTCCATCCTGCACATTTAACGTAACTAATCCATTATCCTCTTTATGAAAAAACGTATTCATTATCAAACTCTAATTTGTTTATACAGTTACACCTTGTTGTTTAAGCTATGAATATGCATATGCATATATAGTTTATGCTACAATTATGAAATGTAACCATTAGAATAAAGGACAATTATGCCATAGTCATCAAAAGAGACATTTTACGATTCTGCAAACGTACGACTGTCTCCGTGACTCTGTTCAAAGGAAACTTGAAACATAAGGTATTTATTGTGAACAAATACAAATAGATAGTGCTGATCTAGTAATGCAAATTTTTTTTTTTTTGGTTCTAAATTGATAATAATATGCAATTTCATAATCTGTTATTTTTAAGAATTCGATGAGTATGCTAGAGTCGACACGGTTATTTATAGATAACTTACGTAAATACAAACCTTTCGCCCATACCAGAAAAGCTGTTTATCAGTTGACTTTATTTCAATTTAGTGGTTAGTAACGCTCGATTTCTATCACTAATTTGTTGGACACACATGTTAAACACTCATGCTGTCATTTTATTTTTTTACTTTTATGTTTTTTTTACCCACCACTTAAATACATACAGTATCACATTAATTTAATCTTACTTCGAAGTTCTATCTGGCATAGAGTGTACAAAACTTCATTTTCACACTCGAGTTTTTTTATATGTACGTGTTTCTTTTTTAATCAAATTTTTTATGCGTGTATATATATATGTTTAATTGTTTATCCTCCTAAAATAAACGTATACATAGACACTCTTTACTACATTTGTGTTACTCCTGAAAAAAAAACTGGCATAAAGTTTTACCAAATAAAACTCCATTTCTCACACTTTTTCTTGACGCCATTTTTTTCTTTCTTGACGCCACTTTCCACTTTCAAAAAATATATGTGCTCATATTTTAATGGAAAACAGCTTCAATTTAATAATTACATGTACTTGGGTGCGATGCAATCTAATTACTATTTTCAAATCTGTATCACATGTTAATGGCAACAACAAAAAGTTTGAAATGTATATCACATTAATTGAACACATAAAGTTCTAAATAACTAGCATGCGTGCGCCTATGTAATTACCAGACCCGGCCCTAAGTAGAAGCAGAGGAAGCATGAGCTTCCGGCCCAAAATATCATGTATTTTCGTATATAACTAACGATTCTAATTTTTTTTTTTTTACGTATCAATAGCCCCAAACTTTTTTTTTGCTTATGGCCTTCACATTTTCAAGACCGGCACTGGTAATTACATAAATTAATTAATTCGACGCAAAAGGGTAAAACAAGAGTTAAACTTACAACAAGAATCCCATGTTGTATTAAGACAGGCTGTCTTTTCGCCGGATCTCCGGCACCGACTCGGCCTTCGGGTATCCTTTGCATATTCAATATGTATCCATCTTGAGTCACCACCTTCAATTAATTAATCAAAATCACTTTCTCTATATATCCTTCGTTCAGTAATTAATCATCATTAATAACTACAAATTACACAAGAAAATATTATATCGTACGTACATCGTGTTCTTCGCACTTGTAGCCAAATATATGGACAGAAGAAGCGCATATGCCGTCGGCAGCCGTCCTCTGCGGCAGTTTTCCGGCAATTCGGCCGATACGAGCTTGGAGGGGATTTATAAGGGAAAGAGCGAAGAAGATTAAGAACCATACGACTAAACCGATGAATCCGGACGGAACCATAATTGAGCCGGGGGGTTTGGGATATATAGGTGGTGTGTCGTTTCTATGAATCAAATTGAAAGGGGTTTTATATAGAGAAGTGATGACATAAGAAAATAGAAAACGGGTTAATTGGTACTATAACAAAAAAAGAAAAAAAAATCCTTTTAGGTAATATGGATAACAAAATTCCTTTTTAGGTAAAAAAATCTACTTCAATTGCCTTCTATAATATTATCACACCCAAACAAATTTATGGTTAAAAAGTTAAAACAACAAAATCAAAGAATTAAAACATTGATAATGGTGAATCACTTCTATGTTCTTTAAGAGATTAAGGTTCGAATGATAGATATTTAGGATAATATGTGGAACTGACACGAGATAAAAAATGGAATGGAAAATGATTTTTAGTTGGATAAAGTCAAATAGAAAATCTAGAAAAATTAAATATGAATGGTATAGACTTATCTTTTTGTTGTCGGCAACAACAAAATAAAATGATGGTTGAGGAACTGAAAGGAATGTAAAACTTATTTTTAGAACTTTTTAATTAAAAATCTGATATATTTTTACTGCCTATTTTATTTACCATATAATATGTATAATTATGTATGCTTTCCCCAATTCAATTTCTTCGTAATTCATTTCTTTATAGTAATCCATACCCAACATATATAATTGGATAAAATGTCTACCACTTTCACTTTGGTTCCAGATCAAAGAACACTGAACACAAAATTATTAGCTAAAAATTATGCGCTTTTTCCATAATTCGATTTTGGGTTAAAAAACACAAGTGATAACCAAAATCTCATCACACATTTTGATGATATTAAATGAACTTTTGGATGTGTGATGAGATTTTGGTTATCACTTGTGTTTTTTAACCCAAAATCGAATTATATAATATTTCATAACTATATAAGACAAACACTTATAAATTTAATTAATGGATAAGAAAATCACTTTAAAAAATCAAAGAAAAGATACATAAATGTTAAATCTCTGATGAGATCTTTAATATTGATAAGAAAGACAGAAAATTATTCACAAAAAATGTTTTTGTAATACTCGTTTTGTTTTTGTTCGTGAGACGTGGAAGCAAACGAAAGAAAAAAAAAGATTAGGACGAAAGAAGAAACTGTTAAAGGCGATTGGAGATGCTGTATGGACAGATAAGTGGAGAAATGACTTCAGTTTCCGTTAGTTGTTTTCTTTTGATTTCATTTCACACACAATTGTAAGTAAGCTGAACACAACACAACAACAACAAAAACCTCGAAACATGCTCTACGTTTGGATAATATTAATAATTTGGGCCTTACACAATGTTCCAAATAAATTTATAGTCTAAGGTCTTGCTTTCATATTTGGTTTGGTGTTCACATTTCAACACTATCATCTCTGCTCCCTAGGCACTCTGAATCGTATCATCTTTAGAAATATCAAAATATTCGGCCACAAATCTCGCGTGGTGGTGGTTTTATCAAAGAAAACAAAAAATCTCACGTGTGGGTCTATCTATATAGGCTTTAGGAACAAGGTCGTAAATTTCTTAAAATCCAGATGATTCTACTATATGCAAACTTTTTGAATAGATCATTTGGTAATTTCAGCTTCGATTTGCGAATTTGTTTGCCAGGAAGTAGTAAGATAATTCACGGATCTAAGGGTTATTCAAAATAAATAATTCGGTTATGCTATATAAACCATATCGGTATTTTTTTAGAACCCGTCAAATTTAGGTATGTTAAGTTATTAACCTATTAGACCAAAACAAATGATTAAACCAAAAATAGCATGTTGTATAGTGTGGTACATGTAGGAGAGGTCGATGATTGCTCGTTTGATGCGAACCATGCCGAGCATTCGGCCTCAATATGGTGCACAATGTTCGATGGTTATCGGATAATCTTTATGAATAACTTTTCATTCAATGCTTTCCAAATGAACCAAATAATCCACAGATATGAATATGTATCTCTCCTCCGATTCACATCTATGGCGCCAGCCGATTTCCTCCAGAAAAGGTAGTCAAGGTTAGTGTTGAACTCAGATTGAGATCGACAATAAATTTGTAATAGGTTCGGGGGTTCTTTGATAAATGGAAAGAGGAAGCTTTTGGTGAGAACGTAAGGGCCCGCTCGGATGAACAGTAACCGAGAGGGAAGTTTTTGGATTCTTGGGG